>CM070108.1:14023972-14381472 GCA_036178185.1 Liparis tanakae | reverse complement strand
ACACAACAAGCAGGTAAACAACACATTAACAACACAACAAACAGGTAAACAACACATTAACAACCCGACATGCAGGTAAACAACACATTAACAACCTGACAGGCAGGTAAAAAACACATTAACAACACGACAGGCAGGTAAACAACATATTAACAACACAACAAACAGGTAAACAACACATTAACAACACAACAAGCAGGTAAACAACACATTAACAACACAACAAATGAACGAATCAATGAGGAAGTGAGCTCCATTTCCTTCTGGGGGCGTGGCCATATTATCAGGGGGCATGGCCATATTATCCAGCTAGACAGAATGAGCTGGAGCAGCATTTTTCCAAACATGCTTCTGGAACCGAAAAGCCTGACTTATGTAATCTATCCTCAAAATGATCCCGCAAACTACGTTAGCTAGGTACGAGAAATATGGACCTGGTAAACAACACACTAACAACATGACATGCAGGTAAACAACAACGACACATCACTGGAGACTTTCAAACATATAACTCAGACTGGCTGATCATTTAGAGTGAGTGTTATTCTTTTAAGAATCTTTGAATAAACACTTCGGCACACACACAGTGACTAACCCCAACAGTGTTTTTGTTTCTGAGCTTTGAGTGGACGGTCAGTGTGTTTAGTTAAAGTGTGTGTGTGTGTGTGTGTGTGTGTGTGTGTGTTACAGTCTGCAGTGTTTCCTGGGTAAATTAGCTCCCTAGAAGGAAACACTGAGCTCTGAAGCAGACGGATGTTTGTCCAGATGTTTCTGTGGAGAACACACGTCCCATGAAGAAGTGAACTGAGCGTGCTCGGTGTGAAGCCGTGACTGTCCATGGAATCTGTTTTTATTCTGACTCATGGACTCCGAAGCTTCCAGCTCACTGGTTTCATCTGTGAGCTGATTCCACTTCAGACTGAACACCGAGCAGCAGGAGGAACAGCTTTCTGTCTTATGGCTGTGACATTATTATCTTAATAAAACACAAATTAAAATTTAAACATTTGTTGAATATCAGTCAAACATAACATAATAACTTTACTGCTACAAAGTCTGCATGTGAATAATAACTTTAGTGAGGGACTCACTGCACGTCTCACCCAGTCTATTAGATATAATAATGCTCTGCTGTCCATTGGTTTGGCCTCCAGCTGTCCTCTGCTTATCTTAGGGGGACCAGATGTCTGGCACCATAAGTTAGGGTGACCACACGTCCTCTTCTCCCCGGATATGTCCTCTTCTCCACGGACATGTCCTCTTTTTGAGACCTAAACAAAGCGTCCGGCAGGGATTCCAATAAGGTCCGTGATTTTGCTTCATCGGATATTTGTGTTTCTCTGGGTTTTCACAAACTAGTATTTACCCCTTACAAGTTTTGAAATGGTATCTCCCTTATGGTCCACCTTCTTGCTTTCATATTAATATGTGGCTATATATAGTATTTATTATTTAGAATTATTTATTTGTTATCATTATTTCTTCAATATATGGACAAGACACATTAAAGAAGCGCTGGACTAGCCCACATGGACTTGAGCAGCCGCCCCGTTTCCCTAAAAGCTGCTTCTGCCTTGTCGGGGGTTTGGGGTACAGATCTCAGCGTGTGGAACACATCATGCAGCCCTCACTTCAATTCAAACCCTTCTCATGGACTGTCAACCTTTTTATTCCCAGCCGGAGCACTCTTCATTTATTCTGGTCATGTTTACGTCCCACATCAGGCCTGTTAGCGAGGAGCTCCAACATCTGGGTGATCTGATTACTAACAGAGCACAAACACCCAGACTCCCTGCTCAGTGTTCTTACAGGACTTTTACCTCAGCAAATACAGACGGCATATTACTCGTAGCGGCTGGAACAAAGACACACTCAGGGTTTTCCTGCATAGAGAACATGTGGGCGTGCGCCTGAGCCTTTTTCCCGAGCGCCAAAAAAAAGTCTGAGATGAAAAAAAACAAAAAATGGTGAGGTGCTGGATGGACAGAGCGGCCAGCTCCTGATTACGGTGACAATTTGTTTTCTCGTGCGCCAGAGCGATGCAGACAAGTGAGCACACTCTCACTAGCACTGCTCAGGAAGTTCAAACTCAAGCCTAAAGAACTGCTCACCCCAAACACAGCCATGTCCATCTCCCCTTGATTGGGTGCTACAGATTACCCCCAAACCACCAGACACAGCTTCTTCCCCTTGGTCACTCTAATGGACTCGTCCTCAGTCCTACTGCCCCGATACCTCCATTTCACTGTCAGTGTTTTTTTTATTAATATCTACTGTATACACTTTTGTAAATACATTTATATTTGTACACGGTAGCTAAATGTTTATGCGTACCTCTGTTCTACTTTGTTGTCCTTGTTTGTTCTCTATATCTGTGTATATATGTATATTGAGAGCAACAGAAAATCCAATAATGCTGATTCTGGTTCTACAAAGAAAAGAGGTCAATATTTATAAAGTTAGTTTCAAACAGGAAATTAATCCAAGATCAGCAGTTTGTTTGACACAAGTAGAAACGCTGTGTTGAGAAGTTTCTTCTTATCTCCACTGATCGAGACCACTGAGGAATCTGAGGAATTCACCCCATCATGAACCCGTTACTCCCTCCCTGTCCACCTCGCTGTCTGTCTCGATGCTTGTGTGTTACTGAAGCACAAGAGAACAACAACAAATAAATACTTCTAAATAAAGCAAACATAGGGAAATAATGCTACCATTGCATATATACTGTGTCTAGGCACATGCACAGACATTTTGGGGGGCAGGTGCTCAAATCCAAAAAAGGGCACATGCCAAAAAAAGATTCTGACAGAGTTAAAGTATAAGCAGCAATATGACCTGCGTTTCCTCTGGGCAGTATCAGACCGCTATCTTACACTTCCTTTATGAATAAAGATGAATTTTTATATAGCAACAACAGTACAAGCGTTCTGATTGGCTAATGGCTCGTCGCGGCTAGCCATATATCGCCCTCCTCGCCGGTCTGATTCTGATCCGTATTGTCCTCTTACGTCATTTTCAAAATGAGCGATATTGATAGACATCAACAGCCAAGAGCAGTGGTCCTCAAACTAAGGCCTGCACATGTGGCCCTCTGAACCAGGGGCTGTTTTTCCTACAGGCGGTATAGGCGGCCGCCTAGGGCGCCACTTAGAGGGGGGCGGAAAAAAATGGGCTCCCCTCTGAAAAAAAATACATAATTGATAAAAAATGTTTTGCCAGTGCTGGGGCTTGAACCCAGGATCTTGTGTTCACCAAACACACACTTCTACCACTAAGCCACAGCATCCAATTATATTCAAGATCACGCTGCATCAACTTCTCTTCTTTACCAAAAGTACAAAGCCGCGGGCTCGTGAGCAGCGCGGAGCATGTCGGAGTGAAAGTCTCACAAGAACTAAAATAAATGCCCCGTCGGATATCAAAACACATTTGGGGGGACTTGGTGACTGAGAGAGTAACTTTTATTCTTAAACACTGATGAATTAAAAAAAAAAGTGCCTCCTGAAAAAAGGGCACTTTACTCATCCAGGGCAAAAGGGACTGGTGCTTGAGCACCACTAGGGCTCTATCTGTGCACGTGCCTGACTGTGTCCCTTATATGGTGGTTTGTCTGTGTGTCATGGTACAGGAGGAGAAGAAGTGCTTCATGTGTGACTCTGCTTCGCCCTACGACGTGCTGACCAGTCCGACCAGCGGCCATCGCGTCGAGAACGTCGTCACCACATTCGCTCCCAACCGACTGAAGACCTGGTGGCAGTCTGAGAACGGTGAGGTCACACTGAGGTCAGAGGTCAGAGTCGGTCAGGCCACCTCGGTCTTATTAACGGGTTACAGATCAGCAGATTGTTCCTCAACTGGTCCAAACAAAGAGCTCCTCCTTTGAGTTCAGGAGGGTCTGGAGGCTAAAGGTCTGTGACGGTGACTCGTCTACTCCAAGCCTCCTCATTGTGCTTCCTGCTACGCTCCGTCGAAGTAGGGCTGGAGTCAACGTTCCTGTGTTTCTTTCTTCAGCCGACCTGGGCTGCTGCCCCGGACATGCAATACGACCTTTGACCTGCCGGTCCCGCCTATATATTGTACATAGATACGGAGGACATGCTTATAAATGATGATCGGCTTGGCTAATGCTATTCGATATAATAATACAATTACTCTGCCTGCTCAAAGAGATCAATGGCCATGGATTCAAGTCTCCTGTGTAGATTGATACTGATCCGAGTCCTGATCAATTCAATAGATTATTGACTATCTGTTTGTGTAATGCTCTGTTGTCTGCAGGTCTGGAGAACGTCACTCTACAGCTGGACCTGGAGGCCGAGTTTCACTTCACACATCTCATTATGACATTCAAGGTAAGCTCTACAGATAAGCACAGTCGAGGATTCTGGGTAATCAACGAGTTTATTGCTCATTGTTGGTACTTTCATGCCGTGTATGAGAGTTGTTTAAAATCTTCTGAGGCGGTCCTGAAGTCTGATAGAGCTCTCACATCACTGATAGTAAACTAGTTAGTCCTTCTTCAGTCTATATGAGGTGACTGTGTCTGTCTCCAGGACTGAAGGTGGAGCTGGTTCATAAAAGAGGAGGAGTTTGATACCTGAAGGCTCTGGCTCCTCCTACTTTAGACTAGTAACCACAAGCAGCCCCGCATTTAGTGAGGCAGCTCTCTAGTGGGGTAACATGGTACTACAAGCTCTCTAGTGGGGTAACATGGTACTACAAGCTCTCTAGTGGGGTAACATGGTACTACAAGGTAATATTAGTTCAAGTATGTTTTTTAACATTAATATGTTCTCTCCTCAGACGTTTCGACCTGCTGCCATGGTGATCGAGCGCTCAGCTGACTTTGGGAAAACGTGGCAGCTTTATCGTTACTTCGCCTACGACTGTGAGGCCTCCTTCCCCTCCGTTTCCCAGGGACCCATGCAGAAGGTCGATGACGTCATCTGTGACTCGCGTTACTCCGACATCGAGCCATCCACTGAAGGAGAGGTACTGCAGTACTCTGGCAACAGCTGGTCTTGGAACCACAGTGTTGTAGAGGACAGGACCGTATCACATTACACGTATTTTGACGTCATCTTTAATTACACCTTTAATAAAATGTGGAACATTTGGTGATTGCAGGTGATTTTCAGAGTTTTGGACCCAGTGTTCCGGATCGATGATCCCTACAGCCCCAGAATCCAGAGTATGCCTCCTCACACCAGACAATAACTATATGATCTGTTTGGATTATTGATTAGATATTATCTATTTTTGACCTGTGATTGATCTTTTGTTCAGACATGTTGAAGATCACCAACCTGCGGGTGAAGTTCACCAGATTGCACACTCTGGGCGATAACTTGCTGGACTCTCGTATGGAGATTAAAGAGAAGTATTACTACGCCATCTTTGACATGGTTGTCCGAGGGAACTGCTTCTGCTATGGACACGCTTCTGAGTGTGCCCCCATTCACCAAGACAGCCAGAGCGCTGAGGGCATGGTGAGTCCCATAGAGGGTAGGGGGGCTCTATGGGGTGAGTCATATAGAGGATAGGGTGAGCTCTATAGGGTGAGTCATATAGAGGGTAGGGTGAGCTCTATAGGATGAGACATATAGCGGGTAGGGTGAGCTCTATAGGGTGAGACATATAGAGGGTAGGGTGAGCTCAGTGGGTTGAGACCTATAGAGGGTAGGGTGAGCTCTATAGGATGAGACGTATAGGGTGAGCTCTATAGGATGAGACATATAGAGGGTAGGGTGAGCTCAGTGGGTTGAGACCTATAGAGGGTAGGGTGAGCTCTATAGGGTGAGACCTATAGAGGGTAGGGTGAGCTTAGTGGGGTGAGACATATAGAGGGTAGGGTGAGCTCTATAGGGTGAGTCATATAGAGGTTAGGGTGAGCTCTATAGGATGAGTAGTCCAGTAACTTAATATTGATGATATCAGTTGATCAGATGAATGTCTGTGTTGTGTTCAGGTTCACGGTCATTGCCTGTGTAACCACAACACTAAAGGTCTGAACTGTGAGAAGTGCAACGAGTTCTACCACGACTTGCCGTGGAGACCCGCCAAGGGCCGCAACGCCAACGCCTGCCAGAGTGAGTCCGTCGTGGTGGAGGGCTAGAGCGGCAGCTGTTGAACTCTATCCATTAGATCAGGTGTCGGGAACCTCTGGCTCGCGAGCCATATATGGCTCTTCCGGTGACACATATGTCGTCTCCCCCCCCCCCCCCCCTCCTCCTCCCTCCTCCCACCGTAGCATCACGCAGCACCAGAAGTCGCATTAAAATTATACGGCTCTCCCAGTCAAAAAGGTTCCTGACCCCTGCATTAGGCCATTGATTAATCAAGCAATCAGATAAACAATAGAAAGGAGCAATTATGAATATACAAAAGACAAAATAAACTGGTGCACATTATTAGTTTCCTTTTAATAAAGCTCAGCATTTCTTATGTTTTAAATTGCATAAACTAATATGATGTGCATTCAGGTGTGCATCTTGTTAACCATCAGAACACTGAATGCATAATGTACCTGGTGATAGTCATCTGTTGTATGTGTTTATGTGTTTTTATTGAACTATTTCCTTTTGATTTAAAAGATACTGTCATTTATGAATTTATATTCCATCTGATCAATAATCAATCCTTATGACCTGCGTCTGAACCATCAGATGAGAGATCTCTAACTTGTTTACAGTAACTGGGTCTGCTCTTCTTCGGTGGTGTCTGCAGAGTGTAACTGTAACCAGCACTCGTCCTCGTGTCACTTCGACATGGCCGTGTTCGTGGCTTCGGGGAACACCAGCGGAGGCGTGTGCGACGGCTGCCAGCACCACACGGCCGGAGCCCGCTGCGAGCGCTGCCGCCCGGCCTACTACCGGCACCCCGAGAGGGACGCCAGAGACCCCGAGGTCTGCCAACGTGAGTCCACACGCTCATAACCCGCTCTACTACCGGCCCCGGGGGACGCTAGACGCCCCAAGGCCCGCACCACGCGGCTGTGGACCGGTGCAGGCTGGAGGTCAACGGGACCATGTGACCTGCAGAGAGGAGATCCCGTGTCGTCCGTCCCCGGCGCTCCTCGATGACCTGTCCGTGGAAGTGATGAAGGTCGTAACCTCAGTCCTGTGTGTCCACAGCCTGTGACTGCGAGGCCCGGGGCTCCCTGAGCGGGGGGGCCTGTGACTGGACCACGGACCTGAGCGCCGGCCTGGTGGCCGGACAGTGCCGCTGCAAGGAGAATGTGGAGGGGGAGCGCTGTGACCGCTGCAGCCCGGGCCACCACGGCATGGGGGAGGGGCCGGAGGGCTGCAAGGGTACCACACACACACACACGATACACTACACACACGATACACTACACACACACGATACACTACACACACACACACACAATACACTACACACATATACGATACACAGCACTACACACACACTCAGAGACAGGTGAAAGTAATGAGGGACTAACGAGGTGATCAGAGGCAGGTGAAGGTAATGAGGGAGTGACCAGAGGCAGGTGAAGGTAATTAGGGACTAACAAGGTGACCAGAGGCAGGTGAAGGTAACGAGGGAGTGACTCGAGGCAGGTGAAGGTAATGAGGGACTAACGAGGTGACCAGAGGCAGGTGAAGGTAATGAGGGACTAACGAGGGCGTGACCAGAGGCAGGTGAAGGTAATGAGGGACTAACAAGGTGACCAGAGGCAGGTGAAGGTAATGAGGGACTAACGAGGGCGTGACCAGAGGCAGGTGAAGGTAATGAGGGACTAACGAGGTGACCAGAGGCAGGTGAAGGTAATGAGGGAGTGACTAGAGGCAGGTGAAGGTAATGAGGGACTAACGAGGTGACCAGAGGCAGGTGAAGGTAATGAGGGACTAACGAGGGCGTGACCAGAGGCAGGTGAAGGTAATGAGGGACTAACGAGGTGATCAGAGGCAGGTGAAGGGAGTTAGACTAACGAGATGGAAGCAGGATCTGGAATGACGTGATAGTTGGTGACAGGATGAAATCAACTAATACAAGAAGGAAGATGTAGAGCTAAACTGTTACACTTTGTTTCTTTGTGTTTCTTATTTCTTTGTGTTTCTTTGTCTTTGTGTTTCTTTGTGTTTCATTCTGTTTCTTTGTGTTTCTTTGTGTTTCTTCTTGTTTCATTGTGTTTCTTTGTGTTTCTTCTTGTTTCATTGTGTTTCTTTGTGTTTCTTTGTGTTTCTTGTTTCATTGTGTTTCTTTGTGTTTCCTTGTGATTCTTTGTATTTCATTGTGTTTCTTTGTGTTTCTTTGTGTTTCATTGTGTTTATTTGTGTTTCATTGTGTTTCTTTGTGTTTCATTGTGTTTCCTCGTGTTTCCTCGTGTTTCTTGGTGGTTCATTGTGTTTTTTTCGTGTTTCAGCGTGTTCCTGCAGTTCCGTGGGAACACTTCCTGGAGGAAATCCCTGCGACAGTGAAACAGGAAGCTGCTTCTGTAAACGTCTGGTGACGGGACGAGGCTGTGACCAGTGTGTGGTGAGAACACACTTCACCAACTTCACATGTTCTCTTTGTAATATTACAGATACCACGTCAGATTAAAAAGCTCACTTTAAACTGAAAAGACACAAAGAACTGAGCGTGTGTGTGTGTGTGTGCGTGCGGGTGCGTGCGCGTGCGTGCGTGCGTGTGCGTGTGTGTGTGTGTGTGTGTGTGTGTGTGTGTGTGTGTGTGTGTGTGTGTGTGTGTGTGTGTGTGTGTGTGTAGGCTGAACACTGGGGTCTCAGTAATGATATGGACGGCTGCAGACCATGTGACTGTGACCTTGGAGGAGCCGTCAACAACCAGTAAGTCCACATCCAAATTAGGGATTAATCCTGGGTAAATCCAAACTATTTGATGAATATAGAATATATTTATTTATTTAATATAATTCATCCTTATAATAATTCAAAATTACTTGCTTTAGGAAAAAAAAAAAAAAAATCCTTAAACGACACAAAAAAGTTTTAATTTCACTTGCATGAAGCTGTTCTCACCAGACCGATCCCAAGCTGCACTTCATCAGTCTCATCAAATCACCTCATCAAACCCACGTCCCTCCTCAGGGGGCTTTACAATCTGTACACACAACATCCGCTGACCTTTAACCTCACATAAGGAACACTGTTCCTTCCACCTCTCTGTCACATTCATTGAATGTGTTTTTAGGGGTTCGAGACACAGAGATAAGCCCCGCCCTAGTTTTGCTTTTGGTGTGAACGCACTTTAAAGCTGTGGGAGGAGCCTAACTCTGAGCCGTCAGACGCTCGATCTGTAAAGACTCTTCAGGTTCTTTCTGGTTATGGTCATCCTGATCTGCTTCCCTTTTTTCTTTATTTACTTTAGTTTCTTTCATGTTGTTTACTATATTTCATTTGTTCTTCATTTGTCATCCGGCAGGTGTGACCAGGTGAGTGGTCAGTGCATCTGCAGAGGTCACATGTTCGGCCGACGCTGCGATCAGGTGGAGTCTGGATTCTACTTCATCGCTCTGGATCACTACACCTATGAGGCAGAGGACGCCACGTTTGGACCTGTGAGTCATATTGAACCCTTTCAACTTGCCACCCAATGGATTACCAGTGGATCAGAGAATCATAAGACAAAAGTAACGCAGCGAATGCATTCAAATGTAGCGGAGTACACGTCCTGGTTTCTCTCTCGAACATTTCAACTTGTCGTCGGGTAGAGAGGGTGAGCGGTAGACAAGGGAAATGGTAAATAGACTGTACTTGCATAGCACTGTTCTAGTCTTCCGACCACTCGCCTCAACACTACTTGTCGTAATTCACTCGTTCACATCCTGAGGGCAGGGGCTAAGGGGTTAACTCATCGTATGCACAGCTGTGGAAGCAGTTTGGGGTGAAGTGTCTTACCCAAGGACACATCGACACAGACTAGAGGAGCTGGGGGTCGACCCGCCGATCCTCTGATTCAATGGATGCCCCTGCTCAATACTGAGCTACAGTATCCCAGAAGGTGCAGAGTCGGGTAATTGTTGGCCAGCTGGTGGTCAAAGTGAAGGAGTTGAACCCCAAACTGCTCTGGTTGAGGTAACTTACGGTCGGACGATCTTTAAGGTCAGCTGTAGCTCATGGAGAGAGTGGTCATCCCTCAACCACAAGCTCAACCACAAGGTCAACCACAAGGTTAATCATGAACCAAACACAAACCCACCACATTACAGTTTGCTGGGGATTACCTCCACGATCTCTCGAAAAAGAAATATGATTTATATATTTTGTTCTTCTCTTCCTCGCTAAATGTGCTTCTTAGTTTTCTTTAAGAAAGTAAAATGTCTTCAGTGCCACCTTTTAGCTTGTAAAATGTTGTTTTGTCTGTTTTCATGTCTATTTAGGGAGTGATGGTGGTCCCAAGACCCCACCCTCTGGATCGCAGTCCCACATGGACAGGTATTGGCCTGGTCAATGTCCCAGAGGGGGCCTTCCTGGAGTTCTCTGTGGACAACATCCCCCACTCCATGGAATATGACATCCTGATCCGCTACGAGCCTCAGGTAGGACTACGACAGTCCAGTGTAGCCCCTCAGGTAGGACCACGTCAGTCCAGTGTAGCCCCACCAACCAGCATAACCAAAGCATGGGGAGGACGGATGCTGGCGTTGCTCTCAGTTGATGGAGAATTTGTGAAGTTAAATCAGACCTGCTGATAATATGGACATAATCAGCAGACTTAATAAATGCAATGTACTTATACAACTCATTTCTAGTCTTTCGACCACTCAAACACGACATGTCATCATTCATCCATTCATACACTAACCTGCCCATCTCCCAATTTACCAAAATTAACTCACCTTTACACAGCCTAGGCACAGCAGGCAGGAGCAATTTGGGGTTATCTGCCTTGCTCAAGGACACATCGTCACGGACTAGAGGAGCCGGGGATCGAACTGCCGATCGTCTGATTGAGGGACAACCCGCTGGACCTTCTCAGTCTATATGACCACTTGTGACCAATAGAGCATCCATATTGTTGCCCAGCAACTGACAGGTTATCCCTCCCCTCAGATCCAGGCCAGAAGCAGCAGCTAGATCAGACGTGTCGTCAGTCTGTACATAACCGTCAACACATCGCTTCAAATCTAAACATGGATGACACGTTGGATCAAGATGTTACCGTTGTTCAAAGACACAAAACACAATTTATATTGTGCATTTGCAATAAAGCTGAAGTTGAAGAAGCAATGCAGAAAAGACGACGTGTTGAACCATCCCACCTGTGATTTGTTGGTCCTGCAGCTGCCTGACCAATGGGAGGAGGTTCTGATGACGCTGACGAGGCCAGGACCAATCAGAGCCGACAGTCGCTGCATCAACACCGTGCCAGACGACGACCACCAGATGATCTCTCTCCATCCCGGCTCACGGTAACTTTCTCCAAGCAAAGACAATCCCTTCTAATAGATGACTTCACATATTCTAAAATATCTTCATCAGCTGTCACCATGTTGGAGCGATTCTCCTCCTGACTAATACCACGAGTACTACCACGAGTACTACCACGAGTACTACCACGAGTACTACCAGGACTACTACCATGAGTAGTACCGCGAGTACTACCGCGAGTACTACCGCGAGTACTACCGCGAGTAGTACCAGGAGTACTACCTTGGATACGTGACTAAGAGCCCTTCCCCCCCCTCAGGTCCGCGGCTCTTCCCCGAGCCGTCTGCCTGGAGTCCGGTCTGAAGTACACGGCCCGTCTCAGCCTGCCTCTGTACTCGGCCCTCAGTGACATCCTGTCTCCGTATACGCTCATCGACTCGGTGAGGAACAATCTGATCTCCGAGCACTGAGAATGTCTTCATGTTCTGGATCAAGTAGCCAGAACGAAGAGTTTTTAGTCTGGACTCGACTATAGGATATGTCACTCTTGCCTGTCTTCAAAACTTGAGAGCCCTGCAATACACTTCCCATTACATTCAAGACGTGTTGCAGCTTTAATGTAGCGTATGAAGCAAAGAACATGTTCACAAGACATTCACAACTCGTCTTCAGTAGAAGTAGTTCCGCTATATTATTGTGTCCGTGTAGACAGAGGTGGCCGTCTGCCGCTCCTCAACGTGAAGTTCTCGTGGCTTTCTTCATCCTCAGATCGTGTTGATACCTCACTGTAAGAACCTGGAGATGTTCTCGGCCTCAGAAGGAGACTCCGGTGTGAAAGGTGGTTGGGAAACGTTTCAGCGTTACCGTTGTCTGGAGAACAGCCAGAGCATCATCAAGTCGCCGATGACCGACATCTGCAGGAACTTCATCTTCAGCATCTCAGCCATGTTGCACCAGGGAGCTAAAGGTACTGCAGTCCACCTGAAGTCTGAGGGCTCCACCTTAGTCACCTCACTTTGCCCTGTCCGACATGTTGGGGTCATGAACATTACCAAACAACATCACTGTTATCGATTTGTTTCCACATCCAGCAGTTATGGCACAGCATGACGATTCTCCGGGAGTCATGTTGGTGTCACCGAATGAATGAAAGTACAATGGAAGGCGGGTAGCTAACGGAGTACCGGGGCGGGTAGCGAATGGAGTACCCGTACCCGGGCGGGTTTCACTCCAGCATAATTACTTCTTCTTTCTTTCCTGTTGTTGAATGTTTTCGTCATCCATAACTTCCTGAACGAGGCTCGACGAGTTTCTTATTCACATTTCTTCAGACCTCATGATTCATTAATCTTTCATCATAACTCTTAAAGACAGGATCTGTAGAGAGTATATTGTTTTCTTGCACTGTTGAAGCTTGTGGGTTGTCTAACGCATCTCTTGTGTTGGACTCTATTTCCCAGAATGCCACTGTGATCCTCAGGGCTCCCTCAGCACCGTGTGTGATCCCAGTGGGGGTCAGTGTCAGTGTCGCCCCAACGTGGTCAGCAGGAACTGTGACCGATGTGTTCCGGGCACCTTCCAGTTCGGACCCGACGGCTGCAGAGGTCAGATCCCTGATCACAAGATTTAGAAACCATTCTGAGAATAATCATCAATATATACTTGTGAATATTTACTGTACATGTGCTTTTATTTAAAATATAAATATAAGAAAGAAATAAAGTGACTGTGCATGTATACTTTATGCACAGTCACTTTCTTTCTTTCTTATATTTATATTGTATTGTGTTTAGTTTATTGGTGCTACTGTGTCAACAAATTTCCCCTTGGGGATTAATAAAGTATATTTCTATTCTATTATACTGAAATGTTGTGTGTGAACAAACATTTCAGATTGTTGTCATTCAATGATCCAGATGGCTTGAGAGGACATCGGGTTGGGGGAAGCGACAGTGATGGAACATGATGTTGTATCTTGTGCTCCCTTGATGATACCTCTGTGTTCTCGGTGTCCTCAGTCATGAACATAACGTTTATAAAGTATTTTCTTCTGTCTCCGCAGCATGTGCCTGTGACCTTCAGGGTTCACAGAGTATGTTCTGCGACCAGCTGACCGGTCAGTGTGCCTGTGTTCTGGGGGCGTCCGGCCGGCAGTGCGACCGCTGCCTGCCGGGGCACTGGGGCTTCCCCTCCTGCCGAGCTTGCTCCTGCAACGGACACTCCGAGGACTGCAGCCCGGACACCGGGAGCTGCATCGGCTGCCGGGGCCACAGCACGGGGCGCACCTGTGACAGGCGAGTGACACCATTACACCAAGGGCTTCTGAATGCAACCGCTACAAATCACCATCCACCCATTCATACACGGATGGGAGGAGCTACCACGATGGGAGGAGCTTCCATGCAAGGTGCCGCTTGCCCATCAGGACTAACTAACATTCATACAACCGTTACACAGATTCACACGCCACAGAAACAACATGCCGGCCATTTGGGGTTAAGAGTTTTGCCCAAGAACACTTTGACATGGACTAGCGGAGCTGGGAGCCGCCGGCCTGCTCACCACTGCGGGTGACATGGCAAGACTTCAGCCAGAGGACTGGTTACTAGTCGTTGAGAACTGGTTACTAGTTATTGAGGACTGGTTACTAGTTGTAGAGGACTGGTTACTAGTTATTGAGGACTGGTTACTAGTTGTTGAGGACTTGTTACTAGTTGTTGAGGACTGGTTACTAGTTATTGAGGACTGGTTACTAGTTATTGAGGACTGGTTACTAGTTGTTGAGGACTGGTTACTAGTTGTAGAGGACTGGTTACTAGTTATTGAGGACTGGTTACTAGTTATTGAGGACTGGTTACTAGTTGTAGAGGACTTGTTACTAGTTGTTGAGGACTGGTTACTAGTTATTGAGGACTGGTTACTAGTTATTGAGGACTGGTTACTAGTTGTTGAGGACCGGTTACTAGTTGCAGAGGACTGGTTACAAGTGGCAGAGGACTGGTTACTAGTTGCAGAGGACTGGTTACTAGTTGTAGAGGACTGGTTACTAGTTGCAGATGACTGGTTACTAGTTGCAGAGGACTGGTTACTAGTTGTAGATGACTGGTTACTAGTTGTAGAGGACTGGTTACTAGTTGTAGATTACTGGTTACTAGTTGTAGAGGACTGGTTACTAGTTGTAGAGGACTGGTTACTAGTTGTTGAGGACCGGTTACTAGTTGTTGAGGACCGGTTACTAGTTGTTGAGGACAGGTTACTAGTTGTAGAGGACTGGTTACTAGTTGTAGATGACTGGTTACTAGTTGTGAAGGACTGGTTACTAGTTGTAGAGGACTGGTTACTAGTTGTAGAGGACTGGTTACTAGTTGTAGATGAATGGTTACTAGTTGTAGAGGACTGGTTACTAGTTGTAGAGGACTGGTTACTAGTTGTTGAGGACCGGTTACTAGTTGTTGAGGACAGGTTACTAGTTGTAGAGGACTGGTTAGTAGTTGTTGAGGACTGGTTACTTGTTGCAGAGGACTGGTTACTCGTTGCAGAGGACTGGTTACTCGTTGCAGAGGACTGGTTACTCGTTGCAGAGGACTGGTTACTAGTTGCAGAGGACTGGTTACTCGTTGCAGAGGACTGGTTACTCGTTGCAGAGGACTGGTTACTAGTTGTAGATTACTGGTTACTAGTTGTAGAGGACTGGTTACTAGTTGTAGAGGACTGGTTACTAGTTGTTGAGGACTGGTTACTAGTTGTTGAGGACCAGTTACTAGTTGTTGAGGACAGGTTACTAGTTGTAGAGGACTGGTTACTAGTTGTAGAGGACTGGTTACTAGTTGTAGAGGAGTGGTTACTAGTTGTAGATTACTGGTTACTAGTTGTAGAGGACTGGTTACTAGTTGTAGAGGACTGGTTACTAGTTGTTGAGGACCGGTTACTAGTTGTTGAGGACAGGTTACTAGTTGTAGAGGACTGGTTACTAGTTGTAGATGACTGGTTACTATTTGTGGAGGACTGGTTACTAGTTGTAGAGGACTGGTTACTAGTTGTAGAGGACTGGTTACTAGTTGTAGATGAATGGTTACTAGTTGTAGAGGACTGGTTACTAGTTGTTGAGGACCAGTTACTAGTTGTTGAGGACAGGTTACTAGTTGTAGAGGACTGGTTAGTAGTTGTTGAGGACTGGTTACTTGTTGCAGAGGACTGGTTACTCGTTGCAGAGGACTGGTTACTCGTTGCAGAGGACTGGTTACTCGTTGCAGAGGACTGGTTACTAGTTGCAGAGGACTGGTTACTCGTTGCAGAGGACTGGTTACTCGTTGCAGGTGTGCTTCACCTGTGATGATGCTGAAGTCTGAATCTGCATCTTTAGCTTCATCTCTCACCTCGTACCTGTCCAGGTGTCTGGACGGTTACTACGGCGACCCGGTGTTGGGGTCAGGTGACCACTGCCGTCCCTGCATGTGTCCCGACGGCCCCGACGGCCTGCGGCAGTTTGCAGCAACTTGTTACCACGGAGACTCCCAGCAGACCGTCTGTGCCTGCAGCCCCGGATACAGAGGTGAAGGTCAACCTGACTGCTTGTGAGAGCGGCAGGAACAGCTTGAGATTCGATGATCACGTTGTTGAGATGGGGGACGCGTCATGTCTGTGGAACCCAGCTGTGTGTGAGCGCTGCAGCTGAAGAGTGAAAGTAGAGCGTTCATGATCTTCTCAAGTGAAGCGATACTTCTTCATCATAATTCATAATTAATTATAAGAAATGAAAATGGACTTTTATAGAAAACGCCGTCTTCCCTCTGCAGGTTCTCGCTGTGACGAGTGCTCACCTGGTTACTATGGAAACCCCGGGGAGGCGGGGGGGCAGTGCCAGCGCTGCCAGTGCAACAACAACATCGACGTGCTGGACCCGGAGTCCTGCGACGGCCGGACCGGCGAGTGTCTGCGCTGCCTTCACCACAGCGAGGGAGCCGGCTGCGAGAGCTGCAAGCACGGTTACTACGGCAACGCGCTGCTGCAGGACTGCAGGAGTGAGTCCCCCGTGCATCTGAACCCAGATCCAACTCTGACCCAGTCTCAATGGCGTCTGACCCAGTCTCAATGGCGTCTGGCCCAGTCTCAATGGTGTCTGGTCCAGACTCAATGGTGTCTGACCCAGTCTCAATGGCGTCCCTCGTCCACAGAGTGTGTATGTGACCCGCGGGGCAGTGACCCCTCGGGCTGCGCGGCGCCCGGCGGCTGCCCCTGTGATCAAGACAGCGGTCGCTGCCACTGCCTCCCCAACGTCACCGGGCAGCGCTGCGACCGCTGCGACGCTGACGCCTGGAACCTGGAGAGCGGCCGCGGCTGCAGCGTCTGCGGCTGTGCAGCCGAACACTCGTACGGGACGTCCTGCAACGAGGTGAGCGGATCAAAGCTCGGCTGCTCAGGGGTGTGTCTGGTCCCAGGTTAGGGTTAAATAGTCCTCCGCTGGTCAGGTGTTGTGTTTAACTAGTCTTTGTCCCACAGGTCAGCGGTCAGTGTTCCTGTCGACTCGGCTTCGGAGGAAGAACATGCAGCGAGTGCAGAGAACTGTTCTGGGGAGACCCCGAGGCCCAATGTCACGGTACAGAGGGGGGGGGAGGGATGTGTACGTTATGTGTACGAGACCAGTTTGAAGTCGCCCCGCTGCATTGTGGGAACATTCCTGACCAGCATCCTCTGCTGACACTTGTATTAAGTCCAGATGTCCCGGCGGCTCTGTCGCCATGGAGATGAGACCAGAGACCTGATCCACAAAGAGGCTTTGTTAGTGGACTGGACCTGCTGGGAGACAGAGGGAGTCTGTCTCTCCCTCTCCCTCCCTCTCTCTCTCCCTCCCTCTCTCCCTCCCTCTCTCCCTCCCTCTCTCTCCCTCCCTCTATCTCTCTCCCTCTCTCTCTCCCTCCATCTCTCCCTCCCTCTCTTTCTCCCTCCCTCTCCCATCATCTCTCCCTCTCTCCCTCCATCTCTCTCTCTCCCTCTCTCTCCCTCCCTCCCCGTCTCTCTCTCTCCCTCCCTCTCTCTCTCCATCCGTCTCTCCCTCCCTCTCTCCCTCCCTCCCTCCCTCCTCTCTCTCTCTCTCTCTCCCTCCCTCTCTCCCTACCTCTCTCCCTCTCTCTCTCCCTCTGTCTCTTCAAAGTGTGTTTGTCTGTTTTTCTTCCTCCCAGTAAATTAATCCAGATGTTGAACACAGGAAGTGGATCAGTGTGTTCCTGTTTCCTTAAACTCTGACACACAAACCTTGTCTCCTCGTTGTCTCCTAGGGCACTAGAGCCTGCTGTCTCCTCGTTGTCTCCTAGGGCACTAGAGCCTGCTGTCTCCTCGTTGTCTCCTAGGGCACTAGAGCCTGCTGTCTCCTCGTTGTCTCCTAGGGCACTAGAGCCTGCTGTCTCCTGGTTGTCTCCTAGGGCACTAGAGCCTGCTGTCTCCTGGTTGTCTCCTAGGGCACTAGAGCCTGCTGTCTCCTGGTTGTCTCCTGGTTGTCTCCTAGGGGACTAGAGCCTGCTGTCTCCTCGTTGTCTCCTAGGGCACTAGAGCCTGCTGTCTCCTGATTGTCTCCTGGTTGTCTCCTAGGGCACTAGAGCCTGCTGTCTCCTGGTTGTCTCCTAGGGGACTAGAGCCTGCTGTCTCCTCGTTGTCTCCTAGGGCACTAGAGCCTGCTGTCTCCTGGCTGTCTCCTCGTTGTCTCCTAGGGGACTAGAGCCTGCTGTCTCCTGGTTGTCTCCTGGTTGTCTCCTAGGGGACTAGAGCCTGCTGTCTCCTGGTTGTCTCCCAGGTCACTAGAGCCTGCCGTCTCGTGGTGTGGGCGGTCCTCCCCTGCAGGTGGCGCCCAGAGGTTGTCCAGGTGTGTGATCCTCGATGTGCTTCCTTCTCAGCCTGTGACTGTGATCCTCGCGGCGTGGCCGAGCCGCAGTGCAGCAGAACCAGCGGTGACTGCGTCTGCGCAGACGGGGTTTCAGGTCCGCGCTGCGATGTCTGCAGCCGCGGCTTCTCCGGAACCTTCCCTGACTGCCGCCGCTGCCATCGGTGCTTCGCCGAGTGGGACACCGTCATCGGTCAGCTGACCAACCAGACCCACCGTCTCGTCAACAAGGTCAACGCCGTGAGAGCCGGCGGCGGCAGCGGACCCTACAAGAAGTCCATCGAGAGCCTGGAGAGGAGCGTCGGCGCCGTCTGGCTCCTCCTGGACCAGAACCAGAACCCGGCCTCCCAACCGCTGACCGAGACCCAGGAGCTGCTGCAGCAGGCCAGGTGGGATGAGGCAGCGCTCGCTATGGCACTACCCGCCCCCTAGTGGGGTAACGTGGTACTACAAGCTCTCTAGTGGGGTAACATGGTACTACAAGCTCTCTAGTGGGATAACGTGGTACTACAAGCTCTCTAGTGGGGTAACATGGTACTACAAGCTCTCTAGTGGGATAACGTGGTACTACAAGCTCTCTAGTGGGGTAATATGTTACTAAACGCCCCCTAGTGGGGTAACATGGTACTACAAGCTCTCTAGTGGGGTAATATGTTACTACATGCCCTCTAATGGGGTAATATGGTACTATAAGCTCCCTAGTGGGGTAACATGGTACTACAAGCTCTCTAGTGGGGTAACCTGGTACTACAAACTCTCTAGTGGGGTAACATGGTACTACAAGCTCTTTAGTGGGGTAATATGGTATTACAAGCTCCAACCAGCCAAGTGGGATTATATTTAATTTAGAGTTTACACAAACTGCAACCAGCCTAAGTGTTTACATGTGTTTCCCCCAGTGATCTGATGGGGGCCCTGAGCCGGGGCTTGAACCACACTGAGCAGACTCTGGTCCAGTTGGAGGACGAGGACTCGGTTGCAGGAACTAAACTGGAATCTGTGACATCGGATGCACAGAAACTGGAGCGGACAGTTCAAGACTTGTTAGATCAGGTTGAGTTCATCAAGAACTCTGACATCAATGGTGAGAGGGGTCAAAGGTCAAAGGTCAGTTGGGGGTTCTTGTGACCAGACGGTTTTAATTAATCTCTTTAGTTCTTCTTTCTGGAACCTGTTCTGGTCCAAGGTCCACTTGCTCACTAGTTCTGATGCCTCAACTGGATCTTATGGTTTACTAGTTAGTTATATATATATATATATATATATATATATATATATATATATATATATATGTATACCAGTTTGTTGCGTGTAAGGACTGACTACAACACGACTACTACGTGTAGAATACATATACATGTTTAAGTATGTATACATGTACATGGATATGTACATATCCATGTACATGTATGTCTATTAATGTGTATATATAGTGTACATCTGTGTGTACATCTGTGTGTATCCATATCTTGGTTAAGCTGTGGAGCCAGCTTGTGAGGGCTTCTTCCTGTCCGTCCCCAGGGGCCACCGACAGCGTCTCTAAGTACTTCCACAAGTCTCTGGCGGCGGAGGTCCGAGCCAACGCCTCCACCGTGGACCCCGGCAGCGCGGTGGACGCCTCCGGCGCTCTACGGCAACTCACAGCGGACAAACTGAACCAAACCAGAGAGGAGTTCCTGAGGAGACACACGGAGCGCGCTCAGAGGCTGGACGACCTGGCCGGAGAGCTGCAGACGCTGGAGCTGTCGGCCCTCAGCCACCAGGTGGGGGCTTGTTCTGCATGTCGATCTACACTCTATATCACTGCATCTACGCTCTATATCACTGCATCTACGCTCTATATCACTGCATCTACACTCTATGTCACTGCATCTACACTCTATATCACTGCATCTATACTCTGTCATCACTGCATCTATACTCTGTCACTGCAACTAAACTCTATATCACTGCATCTACACTCTATATCACTGCATCTACGCTCTATCACACTGCATCTACACTCTAAGTCTGCATCTACACTCTATATCACTGCATCTACACTCTATATCACTGCATCTACGCTCTATATCACTGTGTCTACACTCTATATTACTGCATCTACACTATAACAATGCTTCTACACTCTGTCACTGTATCTATACTTTATATTACTGCATCTACACTCTATATCACTGTATCTATACTCTATATCACTGCATCTACACTCTATATCACTGCATCTATACTCTATATTACTGCATCTACACTTTAATCACTGTATCTATACTTTATCCAAACTTACTTTAGGTTCAGAACTTCACGTTATCAATTCAATCTTTATTAGGCTCCTGCGTGAAACTCCACCTTAACGTGGTGGAGAAGTTTGAGAGGCTCAGTGATCCTGGAGCTATTTGGTCTGGGACGTTGGTCCCTGGTAAGGTCTCTCAAGGCAGACGGGTCTCGTGACTAAGACTAAGACCGGTTCACAAAGCCCTGATGGATAACCTCCCAGAGCCTGACCCAGGAGGGCGAGCATCATTTGGATTCAATCTATTGTCATAGCCATGAGGAGCAGTGGCTGCAGTGATGCGCCCGGGAAGCAGCTGGGGGTTCAGTGCCTTGCTCAAGGACACTTTGACTTTCAACTAATGGGGAGAGCGGGGATCGAACCGACAACCTTGGGGTTGCAGGACGACCCCCTTACCCCACTGGGCGACAGCCGCCCACTGGTGGCCGGGCCTTCGCCTATGGGGCCCGGTCGGGCTCAGCCCGAAGAAATAACAAGGAGCAGCCACCCTATGGACCCCCCACCCGCAGGGACCAGCATCGGGGGGCGAGCCGATCTCCGACAGCATAGACGAGCTCTAGGGACGTGGGACGTCACCTCGCTGGCAGGGAAGGAGCCGGAGTTGGTGGGGAAGGTGGAGGAGGTGGAGGAGGTGGAGCGGTACCAGACAGTTATAGTTGGGCTCACCTCCATGTAGAGCGCTGGCTCTGGAACCAAGCTCACAGAGACAGGTTGGACTTTGTCCTTTTCTGGAATTGCCCCGGGCAGAAGTGGGATCCTCCCCAGCTGCTGTGTTGGAGTTTACCCCGGAGAACCAGAGGGTCTCCTCCCTGCGCCTCCGGGGGGGGTGGAGTCGGGCGCTGGCTGTTTGTGCTCGTGCACCAACCAGCAGCTCAGAGTATCGGCCTTCTTGGAGTCGGGGGTCCTGGAAAGGGACCGCCTGCCGACTCCAGAGTCCTCCTGGAGGCCTCGGCGCTCACCTGGGCAACGACAGAGGAACCTGGAGCTGATAGAGGAACGAGGTTCCTCTGTAGGAGCCTTAGAGATAAAGGAAGGAGACAAGGTTCCTCTAGGAGCCTTAGAGATAGAGTAAGGAGATGAGGGTACTCTGTAGGAGCCTTGGAGATATAGGAAGGAGACGAGATTCCTAGGTAGGAGCCTTAGAGATAGAGTAAGGAGCTGGACATCAGGAGGGCGCTTGGAGTCTCCCTTTAGAGGTCTACCAAGCTCGTCCAATGGGAGGAGGCCTGGAGGAGACCAGGACCCTCTGGGGGGGTTTAGTCTCCAGCTGGCCTGAAGGCCTCTGGACCCAGAAGGATCTGGAACATGTCGGGTGAGAGGAAGTTTGGCTCAGCTGCCGAGCCCCGACCCGGACTGAGCGGATCAGAATGGATGGAATGAGTTTTATAGAGATATAATCCACGTGTCTCCATTATTATTTGTATTTGTTGGTTTTATAAACATACAATATACTATACTTATGTTCGGGGTGTTAAGACTTTAGTTTAAATTCTAAATGTTGTAATGATAATGATTAGAATGAAACACGTCTGGTTCTGCTCCGTCCCGGCTCTGACAGACTTGCGGCAGTCCGTCGGGTCAGCACTCGTGCCTGTCCTCCCCCTGCGGGGGTCTGGGCTGCGTGGACCCCGAGGGCCGGCCCCGGTGTGGCGGGGACGGCTGTGGCGGCGTGAAGACGGCGGCCGGCGCCGTCTGGAAGAAGACCCGGGACTCTGAGCAGGAGATCCTCCGGGCCATGGAGGAGGTGGAGAAACTCTCCAAGATGGTGAGTCTGAAGGGTCCTGGTCCTGGTCCGAGCTGGTTCTGACGGGTCCTGGTCCGAGCTGGTTCTGACGGGTCCTGTTCTGAGCTGGTTCTGACGGGTCCTGTTCTGAGCTGGTTCTGACGGGTCCTGGTCCTGTGTTCTGTTCTAGGTGACGGAGGCCAAGGGCAGAGCGGACGAGGCCCAGCGAGGCGCTCAGGACGTCCTGCTGAAGACCAACCGGACCCGGCTGAGAGTCCAGCAGAGCAACGAGGAGCTGAGAGGCCTCATCGGGCAGATCCGGGACTTCCTCACACGTACGTCACGCGACTTCCTGCTGTGCAGTCATGTGACTTCCTGTCCAAGTCGGTTGGAGACAATCTCTGAATCCGTCTGACAACCATCAAACCTAGAAACCAAGAAATCATTATATTAAGATCATAGTAAGATTATATTAAGATCATATTAAGATAATATAAAGATCATAGTAAGATCATATTAAGATCATATTAAGATCATAGTAAGATTATATTAAGATCATAGTAAGATAATATTAAGATAATATTAAGATCATAGTAAGATCATAGTACGATCATAGTAAGATCATATTAAGATCATATTAAGACCATAGTAAGATCATATGCAGAACAACAGTGAAACAATCTAAAATGTGTGGTTGTTGGCTTGAGGACCTGCAGCTATGAGCCCGGCCTCAGAGGGAGGTCTCAGAGGGAGGTCTCAGAGGGAGGTCTCAGAGGGAGGTCTCAGACGGAGGTCTCAGAGGGAGGTCTCAGAGGGAGGTCTCAGAGGGAGGTCTCAGAGGGAGGTCTCAGGGAGGTCTCAGAGGGAGGTCTCAGAGGGAGGTCTCAGACAGAGGTCTCAGAGGGAGGTCTCAGAGGGAGGTCTCAGACAGAGGTCTCAGAGGGAGGTCTCAGAGGGAGGTCTCAGACAGAGGTCTTCTTGTGGGTCTGATCGACCGCTCTGTGCTTTCAGAGGACGCCGCGGACCTGGAGAGCATCGAGCTGGTGGCCAACGAGGTTCTGGCCATGCAGATGCCTACGACGCCGGCTCAGCTGCAGAACCTGACGGACGACATCCGGCAGAAGGTGGGAGAGTTGGGGAGCGTAGAGAGCATCCTGCAGCAGAGCGCCGCCGACATCCAGAGGGCCGAGAAGCTGCTGGAGCAGGCCCGCCGAGCCAAGTGGGTCCCGCCCACAGCATCCACCACCTCCATGCATTCATGTTAGCCGGAGGAGGGGGTGATGGAATGTGACTCCCTGTGCTTGTCAGTATGGAGGCAGCAGGTGTGAAGGACTCGGCAGTGAAGGTGAAGCGCGCTCTGGAGGAAGCTGAACGAGCTCAGAGCGCCGCGAGCAGCGCCATCCAGCAGGCTGGCGCCGACATCCAGACCTCCAACCAGCTGCTGTCCACGGTCAGTCTGACACGGCCCCTTCACTGACATCCCGTCACATTGGGTACTCGACGGCCCCTTCACTGACATGCCGTCACATTGGGTACTCGACGACCCCTTCACTGACATCCCATCACATTGGGTACTCTACGTCTACTTCACTGACATCCCGTCACATTGGGTACTCAACGTCTACTTCACTGACATCCCGTCACATTGGGTACTCGACGGCTCCTTCACTGACATCCCGTCACATTGGGTACTCTACGTCTACTTCACTGACATCCCGTCACATTGGGTACTCGACGTCTACTTCACTGACATCCCGTCACATTGGGTACTCTACGTCTACTTCACTGACATCCCGTCACGTTGGGTACTCGACGTCTACTTCACTGACATCCCGTCACATTGGGTGCTCGACGGCCCCTTCACTGACATCCCGGATGTTTTATTTATTTACCTTGCTAATTTCACAATACATTCATGAAGGTTGCCTGTCTGTGCTGCGTTCAGGTGCAGTTGGAGACGGCCCAGGCAGAGTTGAAGCTGACCAACGCCACCCGAAGGCTGCAGAGGCTGGAGCAGGACGTGACGCTGCTGAAAGACCAAGATCTGAACGTCACTGTGAGCACTGAACGCACCAATCGGGACGCAGCGCTTATCAGAAAGGTGGCGGAGGAAGTGAAGAAGGTGAGTTCACCCATCAAACTGTTATTTATGTATGTATATATATATAAAAGTGCCCTTTTTGCTGGAGACACTTTTTCTTCATCAGGATTTGAGAATAAAGTTCCTCTGTCTGTCCTCATGTCCCCATGAATGTGTTTTAATATCCGACGGAACTTTGATTTGACTTCTTTTTTTTTTTTATATATATATATTTTTATTTTAAGGCAGGTACACAAAGAAACAGTGCAATTGTGATACATTTAGCATTTTTCTTTCCCCCCCTCAAGCATTCAAGTCAACAGTATCATTCTCATTCAACAACCTCTTAATTGAGGATACACAAAACTAAACTAAAACTAAACTAAACTAAATCTAATGAAAATTTAAAAAAAATGAATTAAGAATTAGTAAATGAAAAGTTAGACAAAATCAACGATACATATTACTACAACACCTCATCAAAAGAAAGTCCATCAAAATATCAAAGAAGAGGTCTCCAGCAAGCGTAAAACCTATCAGAGCACCCTCTAAGAGTGAATTAATTTTTTTCCAATTTAAGGAAGAACAGGATATTGTGTAACCATGCTTTGATGGGCAGGGGTTGTGAAGATTTCCATAAGAGAAGGATCTTCCTACGGGCAATTAAAGAGGCAAAAGCAATAATATTGTCCTGAGTCGCTGACAGAAGGAGATCATCAGCGTAAAGTGAAACACGATGTTCAACCCCTCGCCTTTTGATCCCTTTAAACCCTCCGGCTGACTTTAAGGCAGCTGATAATGTCTCAATAGCGAGAGCAAATAGCAATGGGGAGAGTTGACAACCTTGCCTACTACCACGGAAAAGAGGAAATGGTTTTGAACGCTGTGAGTTTGTGCACACAGATGCATAAGGAGAAGAGTAGAGCAGCTCAATCCAGGAAATGAAGCTGGTACCAAAACCAAACCGAAAAAAAAGACAAGTCCACTCCACCCTGTAGAAGGCCTTCTCGGCATCTAGAGATACTACAGCCTCAGCTTCAGTTAAGGAAGACCGTGTGTGAATGATGTCGAGCAACCTTCTAACATTCGAAAAGGTGTGTCTCCCCTTAATAAATCCTGTTTGATCTTCCAAAATGACAGTGGGTATAATATTCTCTAAACGACGAGCAAGGACTTTAGCTAGTATTTTAACGTCAACAGAGAGCACTGAAATTGGACGATAGGATGCACAATTTGCTGGGTTCTTGTCTTTTTTATTTACAAGAGATATAGATGTTTGCATGAGCGTAGGTGGAAAGATGCCCTGTTGACATGAATATTCAAACATTCGAGCAAATCAGAAAACTGTTTAAAAAACTCCACAGGGTAACCATCAGGGCCCGGTGATTTACCACTGCGCATTGAACAAATGGCCTGTTTGATTTCAGAAAGTGTTAGAGGGGCATCCAGTAACTGATTATCATTTAGGGAAACTTTCGGCAAAGTTAGTTTATCAAAGAAACTTTGTAATTGGTTTTCGTCGTTAGGGGACTCAGAGGTGTATAAATTAGAATAATATGACCTAAATGAGTTGTTTATCCTCTCTGGGTCAGAGGTTAAAGAGCCTGACTCTTCTTGTATCTGGCTAATCTGATTAGAAGCCAATCTGGCCTTTAATTGATGAGCCAGGAGGTGACCTGCTTTGTCACCATGCTCATACATAGAACCACGAGTACGGAGGAGAGAGTGTTTGTTCAGCTTCTGCAGTAAGGAGAAGGTCAAGCTCCGATTGGAGTCCTAGCCTTTCTTTGTATAAATCCGGTGTTTGAGAGGTTGAAAGTAAAATGTCGAAGCCAGCCATAGATTTTTCCAGTTCTTTCTGGCGAGCTCTGCGAAGCTTGTTAGCATGCGATGTGTATGAAATGATTCTACCTCTAATGAATGCCTTCAGAGTGTCCCACAGTAATGAGGGGGAGGTTTCATCATTCCTATTTGTTTCGCCCAAAAAATAATGTTTAATCAGTAACGTATTTACAAAAGGTTATATCGGCCAGTTGAAGCGAGTCCAGGCGCCAAAATCTTAAACAACTTTTGGTTTGAGGTCAAAACGAAGGTCTAAAATTACAGTAGAATGGTCAGACACGGTAATAGGAGAGTATTGAGTATTAATAATTGACGAGATTAGTGCTTTATCAACCATAAAACTGTCAATCCTGGAGTATGATCGGTGGGCGTGAGAACAAAAGGAATACTGTCTAGTTGAGGGGTGTGAGAACCTCCAAGGGTCAATGTAGCCAAATTGTTCCATAAAGGCTGAAAGAGTCTGTGACATTTTTGATGGCGGGGCAGGCCGGGAGCTGGATCTATCTCGTACTGGGTCTATGACATAGTTCATATCACCTCCAAATATCAAAGTATGGGAGTCCAAGAAAACAGTAAAACCTTGATAAAATTATGGTCATCCCAGTTTGGAGCATAGACCGATACCAGGACAACTGACTTCTGATATAGTATACCTGAAATAATGACGTACCATCCGTCTGAACCAAAGATTGTATTAGTAGGGGTAAAGAGTACATTTTTCTTTATTAATATGGCTGTGCCTCTTGTTTTCAAATTAAAGTTGGAGTGAAAGACTAATCTATGGTCTGTTCAGTTTCCGGTGATCAGAATTTTGTAGATGTGTCTCTTGAAGAAACACTACATCGGCAATGAGGCTCTTAATATGCGTATGAGGCTCTTAATATGCGTCATGATTTTAGTTCGCTTCACTGCAGCGTTTAATCCACCAGTATTCAAGGAGACAATCCTCACCGCCTGTCCGCCAGCTGCCCCCCCGTTGGTTACACTAACCATATCCCAGCACAGAGTTTCTGGTCCCAGGGTGCGAGCAGCAAAAGAAGAGTAAACAACAGCGAGTGTATGAGCAACATTGTGTAATAAGAAAACAAAGATGTAACCATAAATATCTCTTAACAAAACCCTTATAACAAAAACAAAAACAGAAAACAAATAATTGATTTGACTTCTTGTGGGAATCGCTCCGCGGCGCTCAGAGAGAGAGAGAGAACTTTGTGTTGTATAAATGCCATTTAGAACATATCGAAAGTATGTTAGTAAGTAAAGTAACAACACAAGTGATCCAAACTATAGTTTCTCGTCTTCATCACTTTCAATAACACATTTTCGCTGCTTCTGAATTTCCTCTTGGCTGTTGATGTCTATCAATATCTCTCATTTTGAAAATGAGGTCAGAGGGCAATACGGATCACAATCAGATCGACGAGGAGGGCGATACGGGGCTGGTGACGACCCATTAGCCAATCAGAACGCTTGTATTGTTGTTGCTATATAATAATTCATCTTTATTCATAAAGAACATCTATGCTAGCGGTGTGATGCTGCAGAGGAGACGCAGGCCGAGGATGTATTGCATCATCAGTGCAGTGTTCCCCCCCTCCCCGTCGACAACGCTCGCTGGCACTAGTCCCGCCACCCTGAAGCTGTAAACCTAGGAGAAACACTGCAGTGTATTGCATTATCATGTATTGCATCATCATGTATTGCTGCTTATGCTTCAACTCGGTCACAATTTTCTTTGGCCATTGGGTGCCCTTTCTTGGGGTTTGAGCCCCTACCCCCCAAAATGTCTGTACACGTGCCTGTATGTGTGTGTGTGTATGTGTGTATGTTTGTGTGTGTGTATGTATGTATGTATATACATACAGTGTTTCCCCTACCATTATAACAGGGCCCGCCACCCTGTAATTTTCATCTACCTACTATTGAAAGTCACCTCCCCCCAGGTGCTAGGGGGTGCTAGTGATGCGCTCACTAGCACCCCCCTCGCCGGCACTAGTCTCGCCCCCCTGAAGCTGTAAACCTAGGGGGAATACTGTATGTATGTATGTGTGTGTGTATATATATATATATATATATATATATATATATATATATATATATATATATATATATATATACATACATGCCAGGCAGGTCGCTCTGTGAAGGACACGTACACATCTGCATGTCTCCGTTGATCAGGACCTGGACTCGGAGATGAAGAAGTATGCCAAAGTGGAGCAGCTGATTGCTCAGAAGGCAGGGGGCGTGGCTAATGCTAAGAAGAGGGCGGAGTCACTCCAACAAGAAGCCAAAGAGCTGCTGCTGAAGGCCAGCGACAAACTGCAGCTGCTCAAAGGTAACATCACACTGACATCACAATGACATCACAATGACATCACAATGACGTCACACTGACATCACAATGACATCACAATGACGTCACGCTGACATCACAATGACGTCACAATAACATCACCATGACATTACATGTCATTTAGCAGACGCTTTTATTCAAAGCGACTTACAATAAGTGCATTTCAACCTAGAGTACAAACTAAGAACAACAAAAATACAGAAAGTAACATTTCCTCAACATAGTCAAACTACAAAAGTACCACAATAAGATATTTAAGAGCCACTGAAGTGCAACTCTGGGTTTTAATCCAGATATAGTCGGAAAAGGTGCGTTTTCAGTTTCTGGCGGAAGCTGTAGAGACTTTCTGCTGTCCTGGTGTCAGTGGGGAGCTCGTTCCACCACTGAGGAGCAGGAAAGCAAACAGTCTGGATGTAGAGTGATTAGCTCGAGGTGACGGAGTCACAAGTCGGTTGGCTGTTGCCGAGCGGAGCGAACGTGCCGGGGTGGACGGTGTGACCGTATCCCGGATGTAGACGGGGCCCGATCCGTTCAGAGCACGGTACGCCAGAACCAATGTTTTGAAGCGGATGCGGGCCGCCACCTGTAGCCAGTGAAGAGAGCTGAGTGGTGTGGGTGAATTTCGGGAGGTTGAAGACCAGTCGAGCAGCTGCATTCTGGAAGAGGCTGCTCTTGTAGCGGTTCAGCTCCTTAGCTTCCTTTTGTGTTAGTTGTTCTCATCCGTTCTAGCTATCATGTCATTCCAAGTCCTGCTTCCCATCTCGTCAGTCCAACTCCCCTCACCTGCCTCTGATCACTCCCTCGTTAGTCCCTCGTTCCCTTCACCTGGTCCTCACGTCCCTTCTCACCTGCAGCCCATTCCCTCATTAGTCGCTCACTATTCAGCTCCCTCACTTCCACTTGTCCTCTGCCAGATTGTTTTCTGTTCTCTGTAACCAAGCTCTCCCGCGTTACCTTGTGTTCTTCCGTTCTTGTCTGTTCTGTTTCTACTGGAACTTTCAAGTAAAGTAAACTACTATCCAGTTTGTCTCTTGAGTCGTGCATTTGGGTCCACCCGATATCCAGCCGTGACAGCTCTAGCAGTGTGAAGCTGCTCAGAGACAGCAAGGAGGGCAGTCTCTGTTGAGTGGCCGGCCTTGAATCCAGACTGGTGGGGGTCAAGAAGGTTGTTACTGTGGAGATAGGAGGACACTTGGTTAAAGATAGCTTGCTCCAGAGTTTTGGAAAGAAAGGGAATCGCCACCGTGAATCGCCACCTTAACGTGGTGGAGGAGTTTGAGAGGCTCAGTGATCCTGGGAGCTATGTTGTCCGGGGCATTAGCCCCTGGTAGGGTCTCTCAAGGCAAACAGGTCTCGGGTGAAAGTCCAGATTAAGAGCGGTTCAAAACCCCCGATGAACAACAGCAGCCAAAGGATTTCGGTAACCTCGCCCGGACAAGGGAAACCGGGGAACCCTCCCGGAGCCAGACCCAGGAGGGGAGCTCGTCGGCGAGCGTCTGGTGGCCGGGCCTTCGCCTATGGGGCCCGGTCGGGCTCAGCCCGAAGAAACGCCATTGAGCAGCAACCCTGTGGGCTCACCACCCGCAGGGACAATCATCGGGGTCGGGTGCTATGTAGACCGGGCGGCAGGCCGGGCAGGGGGCCTGGGCGAACCGATCGCCGGCAGCATAGACTAGCTCTAGGGAGGTCCTAGAGGTCCTGGCAAACCATCCGACGGCTCAGGAAGGGAAAGCAGGGTCTACCCCAGGCTGTTCTCAGCGTGGGGGGGGGAGCTGTTGACCCGGACGGGGGACATCGTCGGGCAGTGGAAAGAACACTTTGAGGAACTCCTAAATCCGGCCAACATGTCCCCTCTAGAGGGGGCAGTGCCTGTAGACTTGGGGGGGGTCGCACCAATATCCCTGGCAGAGGCCGCTAAGGTTGTTAAAAAGCTCCTTGGTGGCAAGGCGCCGGGGGTGGATGAGATCCGCCCTGAGATGCTGAAGGCGCTGGACATTGTTGGGCTGTCTTGGCTGACACGCCTCTTCAATGTCGCATGGGGGTCTGGAACAATGCCCTTGGACTGGCAGACCGGGGTGGTGGTTCCCATTTTCAAAAAGGGGGACCGGAGAGTGTGCTCGAACTATCGTGGTATCACACTTCTCAGCCTCCCTGGGAAAGTTTATGCCAGGGTACTGGAAAGGAGGCTCCGACCGATGGTCGAACCTCGGATTCAAGACCAGCAGTGTGGATTCCGTCCCGGTCGTGGAACTGTGGACCAGCTCTTCACCCTCGCAAGGGCTCTCGAGGGGTCCTGGGAGTTTGCCCAACCAGTCTTCATGTGCTTTGTGGACTTGGAAAAGGCTTTCGACCGGGTCCCTCGGGAACTGTTGTGGGGGGTGCTGCGGGGGCATGGGGTTCCGGACCCGTTGCTACGGGCTATCCGGTCTCTGTACGCCTGCAGTAGGAGCTGTGTTCGCATCCTCGGCAGTAAGTCAGACACGTTCCCGGTGGGTGTTGGTCTCCACCAGGGCTGCCCTTTATCACCGGTCCTGTTTGTGATTTTCATGGACAGGATATCTAGGCGCAGCCTGGGGGTGGAGCAGGTCAGGTTTGGGGGTCTTGGGATCGCCTCTCTTCTGTTTGCAGATGATGTGGTCCTGTTAGCATCCTCAGACCATGACCTCCGGCACTCGCTGGGGCGTTTTGCTGCCGAGTGTGAAGCGGCAGGGATGAGGCCATGGTGCTCTGCCGGAAACCGGTGGATTGCTCCCTCCAGGTGGGGACAGAGCGCCTGCCCCAAGCGAAGGAGTTCAAGTATCTCGGGGTCTTGTTCACGAGTGAGGGTAAGATTGAGCGTGAGATCGACAGGCGGATCGGTGCAGCTGCAGCAGTAAAACAGGCGCTGTACCGGTCCGTCTTGGTGAAGAGAGAGCTGAGCCGAAAGGCGAAGCTCTCAATTTACTGGTCGGTCTACGTTCCAATCCTCACCTATGGTCACGAACTTTGGGTAGTGACCGAAAGAACGGTCATAATACAAGCGGCCAAAATGAGTTTCTTCCGTAGGGTGGCCGGGCTCAGCCTTAGAGATAGGGTCAGGAGCTAGGACATCAGGAGGGAGCTCGGAGTCGAGCCGCTACTCCTTCGCATCGAGAGGAGTCAGCTGAGGTGGTTCGGGCATCTAATTCGGATGCCTCCTGGACGCCTCCCACTGGAGGTTTTCCAGGCACGTCCAACTGGGAGGAGACCCCGGGGAAGACCCAGGACACGCTGGAGGGATTATATCTCTCGGCTGGCCTGGGAACGCCTCGGGATCCCCCAGAATGAGCTGGAAAATGTTGCGGGCGAGAGGGGAGTCTGGGTCAACCTGCTGGGCCTGCTGCCCCCGCGACCCGACCCCGGATAAAGTGGTGGAAAATGGATGGATGGAATGGATGGGAAGAAGAGAGACCGGTCTGTAGTTGCTGACTTCAGACGGGTCGAGGTGGGTTTCTTCAGGAGACGGTTGACTCTCGCCTCCTTCAGAGAGTTGGGGAAACAGCCAGTTGAGAGGGAGCTGTTAATAAGATGGGTGAGAAAGGTCAGAAGGTCAGGAGCAACAGCCTGGAGGACATCACACTGACATCACAATGACACCACACTGACATCACGCTGACATCACACTGACATCACAATGACACCACACTGACATCACGCTGACATCACAATGACATCACAATGACACCACACTGACATCGCAGTGACATCACAATAACACCACGCTGACATCACGCTGACGTCACAATGACGTCACACTGACGTCACAATGACATGTATGTTTAGATCTATATATAGATGACATTGTATATATCTACATAAATATTTATATATATATATAGAGCTATGTGTGTGTGTATATAGATCTATATATAGAGATTTATAGATCTGTATATATGTATCAATCTATTTGTGTATATATAGATCTATATATATATAAATATATGAATATATATAAAGATCGATAGATATGGATATTTAATATAAAGTTTATATATCTATATGTATAGATCTATACATATATCTATCTATATTTATGGATCTATAGATATATTTCAGCTATTTTGCTTACAATCGTGGTGAAACTGTAAAATTCGCCAACTGCCGTTTATGGTTTAGTTTTTGTGTTTTTACAGATCTGGAGAAGTCTCACGAAGACAACCAGCGGACTCTGGAGGTGAAGGCGGAGCAGCTGGTGGAGCTGGAGGCGGCAGTGAAGGAGCTGCTCCAGGAGATCAGCCACAAGGTCACCATCTACTCCACCTGTCTGTTCTAGGGTCAAAGGTCACCTCTACTCCACCTGTCTGTTGTTTGTGCCTCTTTATAAGATGCCAGTCGTCGACCTGTTGACCTTTGAATACATAAATCAGTCGTGACCTTTTTTAATAATCAAGGAGAGAATCAAAAGATCCAATGTTGTGAGGAGGAGGAGTTTGAACCCTGAAGCTGCACCTGGTTTACCTTGTTCTGGATATTAAAAGAGAACCTTTCCTCTTGACTTTTCAATGTGAACTTTAACATCTTTGTAAGAACCGTCTTTAAGTTCCTGGTCATGAAACCAGCTGCTGAGTCTTGTCTGTGCCCGTGTTCTGCTCTCTGCGGCCTCTTGAACCCAAATGATTTGTAATAAACGCTTGTCTGTAAAGTGAGTCCCGGGTCCTTCTTCCCCTAAGTGAACCCGTCTGGAGCTGCGGAGGCTCTGGCATCAGGAGGACTGATGTGGACTCTGGTCCAGGTGCTGACCCTGTAGCATAGCCTCTGGCTCGAGGTCCACCATTCCTCTAAAGCTGCACAAGTCTCTTCATTAGCAACGCTTTCCTTCTAAAGCTACGCGCTGCTATCGTGGAGCGGGCGGTGGGAGGAGCCAGCAGGGCCTGAGGGTCTGAGGGTCTGAGGGTCATGTGACCAGATGAACAATAAATTGTCATGTGACCAGATGAACAATTGAACAATAGATGTCATGTGACCAGGTGAACAATAGATGTCATGTGACCAGGTGAACAATAGATGTCATGAGACCAGATGAACAATAGATGTCATGTGACCAGATGAACAATAGATGTCATGTGACCAGATGAACAATTGAACAATAGATGTCATGTGACGAGGTGAACAATAGATGTCATGTGACCAGATGAACAATAGATGTCATGTGACCAGATGAACAATAGATGTCGTGCATATCCTAAGCGTCCTCCCTCCTCTCAGCCTATAGCAGCGTGTCCAGGTGTGCACCAGGTGAACCTGACTCAGCCCTGACTATAGGCTCTGTCAAAGACGAAATTCTTCAGTCTCCATGAGGGAGCGGAGTCTCCCTCCAGGACTGAAGGTAGAGCTGGTTCCATAAAAGAGGAGGAGCTTGATAACTGAAGGCTCTGGCTCCGGTACTACACGCTCCTTAAGATATGATGGAGCATCACCAATTAAGGCTTTGTAGGTTAAGAGAAGAATTCTAAAAGTGATTCTTGATGTTACAGGGAGCCAGTGCAGAGCAGCTAGTGCAGGAGTAATGTGACCTCTGTTCTTAGTTTTAGTGAGAATACGAGCTGCAGTATTCTGGATCAACTGGAGGGACCTAAGAGACTTATAGAGCATGTGTGTGTGTGTGTGTGTGCATGTGTGAGTTTGTGTGTGTTTGTGTGTGTGTTTGTGTGTGTGTGTGTGTGTGTGTGTCGAACAGATGAATGTTGGAAGTGTATAGAGACAAGTTCTCATTTTACAAACAATGAGCATCTTTATGTCTCTTGTGTGTGTGTGTGTGTGTGTGTGTGTGTGTGTGTGTGTGTGTGTGTGTGTGTGTGAGTGTGTTTGTGTGTGTGTGAGAAAGAGAGTGTGTGTGCTGTTTCCAGGAAAAGAAGTCCTGATGAAGATTTGCAGGCAACAGGAAATCAGTTAATGTGACAACAAGCTGTGTGTGTGTGTGTGTGCGTGCGTGTGTGTGTGTGTGTGTGTGTGTGTGTGTGTGTATGTGCATGTGTATGTGTGTGTGTGTGTGTGTGTGTGTGTGTGTGTGTGTGTGTGTGTGTGTGTGTGTGTGTGTGTGTGCGATTACCTCATGGAGCAACCATTTGAGCCTGGTGGACTGAACATAAAAACAGAACATTGAGATGAGGAGCGACAGACAACCGAGAGACAGCGAGAGGGAGAGAGAGAGAGAGAGAGAGAGAGAGAGAGAGAGAGAGAGAGAGAGAGAAGGAGAGAGAGACAGAGAGAGAACGAGAGAGAGAACGAGAGAGAGAGAGGACGGGTGATCAGGTGGATGCAGAGGACAGACATGACTAGTCGAATGTCCTTCTTTGAGCTGTGGAGGAGCAGGAAGGAGCAAGATGAGCTGCTCCAGAGAGCCAATCAGAGGAGACTCCGTCCTGCACAGCTGTGAGTAAAACTGCCTTAAATATAGAATATGAATCTGACTGTGTGTGTCGATGTTACTGACATACACTCATAGTAACACATGTGTGTGTGTCGATGTTACTGACACACACTCATAGTAACACAGTGTGTGTGTAGAGAGCTTTAAGGTGCTCACTTTGGGGAAACACAATCGATGACATCATCACATTGATCAGGAGATTTGGATTATTTACTGTATGGGTCAGTGTGGTCTCTGATGGAGGTCCTGAAGGACAGGTGGGTGTGGTCTCTGATGGAGGTCCTGAAGGACAGGTGGGTGTGGTCTCTGATGGAGGTCCTGAAGGGTGGGTGTGGTCTGTGATGGAGGTCCTGAAGGATGGGTGGGTGTGGTCTCTGATGGAGGTCCTGAAGGACAGGTGGGTGTGGTCTCTGATGGAGGTCCTGAAGGGTGGGTGTGGTCTGTGATGGAGGTCCTGAAGGATGGGTGGGTGTGGTCTCTGATGGAGGTCCTGAAGGGTGGGTGTGGTCTGTGATGGAGGTCCTGAAGGGTGGGTGTGGTCTCTGATGGAGGTCCTGAAGGGTGGGTGTGGTCTGTGATGAAGGACAGGTGGGTGTGGTCTCTGATGGAGGTCCTGAAGGACAGGTGGGTGTGGTCTCTGATGGAGGTCCTGAAGGGTGGGTGTGGTCTGTGATGGAGGTCCTGAAGGATGGGTGGGTGTGGTCTCTGATGGAGGTCCTGAAGGGTGGGTGTGGTCTGTGATGGAGGTCCTGAAGGGTGGGTGTGGTCTCTGATGGAGGTCCTGAAGGGTGGGTGTGGTCTGTGATGAAGGACAGGTGGGTGTGGTCTCTGATGGAGGTCCTGAAGGACATGTGGGTGTGGTCTCTGATGGAGGTCCTGAAGGGTGGGTGTGGTCTGTGATGGAGGTCCTGAAGGATGGGTGGGTGTGGTCTCTGATGGAGGTCCTGAGGGGTGGGTGTGGTCTCTGATGGAGATCCTGAAGGGTGGGTGTGGTCTCTGATGGAGGTCCTGAAGGGTGGGTGTGGTCTCTGATGGAGATCCTGAAGGGTGGGTGTGGTCTCTGATGGAGGTCCTGAAGGGTGGGTGTGGTCTCTGATGGAGATCCTGAAGGGTGGGTGTGGTCTCTGATGGAGGTCCTGAAGGGTGGGTGTGGTCTGTGATGAAGGACAGGTGGGTGTGGTCTCTGATGGAGGTCCTGAAGGACAGGTGGGTGTGGTCTCTGATGGAGGTCCTGAAGGACAGGTGGGTGTGGTCTCTGATGGAGGTCCTGAAGGGTGGGTGTGGTCTGTGATGGAGGTCCTGAAGGATGGGTGGGTGTGGTCTCTGATGGAGGTCCTGAACGGTGGGTGTGGTCTCTGATGGAGGTCCTGAAGGGTGGGTGTGGTCTCTGATGGAGGTCCTGAAGGGTGGGTGTGGTCTGTGATGGAGGTCCTGAGGGGTGGGTGTGGTCTCTGATGGAGATCCTGAAGGGTGGGTGTGGTCTCTGATGGAGGTCCTGAAGGGTGGGTGTGGTCTCTGATGGAGATCCTGAAGGGTGGGTGTGGTCTCTGATGGAGGTCCTGAAGGGTGGGTGTGGTCTCTGATGGAGATCCTGAAGGGTGGGTGTGGTCTCTGATGGAGGTCCTGAAGGGTGGGTGTGGTCTCTGATGGAGGTCCTGAAGGACAGGTGGGTGTGGTCTCTGATGGAGGTCCTGAAGAGTGGGTGTGGTCTCTGATGGAGATCCTGAAGGGTGGGTGTGGTCTCTGATGGAGGTCCTGAAGGGTGGGTGTGGTCTCTGATGGAGGTCCTGAAGGACAGGTGGGTGTGGTCTCTGATGGAGGTCCTGAAGGACAGGTGGGTGTGGTCTCTGATGGAGATCCTGAAGGACAGGTGGGTGTGGTCTCTGATGGAGGTCCTGAAGGGTGGGTGTGGTCTCTGATGGAGGTCCTGAAGGGTGGGTGTGGTCTGTGATGGAGGTCCTGAAGGGTGGGTGTGGTCTCTGATGGAGGTCCTGAAGGGTGGGTGTGGTCTCTGATGGAGATCCTGAAGGGTGGGTGTGGTCTCTGATGGAGGTCCTGAAGGGTGGGTGTGGTCTCTGATGGAGGTCCTGAAGGGTGGGTGTGGTCTCTGATGGAGGTCCTGAAGGGTGGGTGTGGTCTCTGATGGAGGTCCTGAAGGACAGGTGTGTGTGGTCTCTGATGGAGGTCCTGAAGGACAGGCTCCAGAGAGCCAATCAGAGGAGACTCCGTCCTGCACAGCTGTGAGTAAAACTGCCTTAAATATAGAATATGAATCTGACTGTGTGTGTCGATGTTACTGACATACACTCATAGTAACACATGTGTGTGTGTCGATGTTACTGACACACACTCATAGTAACACAGTGTGTGTGTAGAGAGCTTTAAGGTGCTCACTTTGGGGAAACACAATCGATGACATCATCACATTGATCAGGAGATTTGGATTATTTACTGTATGGGTCAGTGTGGTCTCTGATGGAGGTCCTGAAGGACAGGTGGGTGTGGTCTCTGATGGAGGTCCTGAAGGACAGGTGGGTGTGGTCTCTGATGGAGGTCCTGAAGGGTGGGTGTGGTCTGTGATGGAGGTCCTGAAGGATGGGTGGGTGTGGTCTCTGATGGAGGTCCTGAAGGGTGGGTGTGGTCTCTGATGGACAGGGTGATCAGAGGGAGGAGTTGAGCCGGGATCTCTTTAGTCATTTGGGGATGAGGATGAAGATGAAGATGAAGAGGACGCCGTTGAGGATGATTTATCATTTGTTGCTGTTGAGTAAGTTGGCTTGAGTAGGTGCTGATGGTGGAGTAGGTGGTCATGGTGGAGTAGGTGTTGATGGTGGAGTAGGTGGTGATGGTGGTCGGAGAGGAGAGACCTGAACCAGGTGAGACCTGAACCAGGAGAGACCTGAACCAGGAGAGACCTGAACCAGATGAGACCTGAACCAGGTGAAGGTGTAGCCACTTGGAGGCAGGACTCCAGCTGTGTGAGGACTAGGAGGGAGTGGTTGATGGTGTCAAAGAGGCGGTGCTGAGGTGACGGAGACCAGTTTGAGAGCAAGTGGGTGGAGCCAGTGTAGGGGGAGGAGTTTATGAAGAGGAGGAGCGGGTGGAGGTCACATGACCAGAGCCGACTTCATTAGTAGCAAGCAGAAGCCACTTGTCCATGTCCTCTATCCATATCCTCTGTCCTCTATCCATGTCCTCTGTCCATGTCCTCTATCTATGTTCTCTGTCCATGTCCTCTGTCCTCTATCTATGTCCTCTGTCCTTGTCCATGTCCTATATCCATGTCCTCTGTCCTTGTCCATGTCTTCTATCCATGTTCTCTGTCCATGTCCTCTGTCCATGTCCTCTATCTATGTTCTCTGTCCATGTCCTCTGTCCTCTATATATGTCCTCTGTCCTTGTCCATGTCCTATATCCATGTCCTCTGTCCTTGTCCATGTCTTCTATCCATGTTCTCTGTCCATGTCCTCTGTCCATGTCCTCTATCTATGTTCTCTGTCCATGTCCTCTGTCCTCTGACCTCTGTCCATGTCCTCTATATATATTCTCTGTCCATGTCCTCTGTCCTCTATCCATGTCCTCTGTCCTTGTCCATGTCCTATATCCATGTCCTCTGTCCTTGTCCATGTCTTCTATCCATGTTCTCTGTCCATGTCCTCTGTCCTTTGTCCATGTCATCTGTCTTTTTTCCATGTCATCTGTCCATGTACTCTGTTCTTTGTCCATGTCATCTGTCCATGTCCTCTGTCTTTTTTCCATGTCCTCTGTTCATGTCCTCTGCCCATGTCCATGTCCTCTGTCCATGTCCTCTGTCCTCTATCCATATCCATGTCCTCTGTCCTCTATCAATGTCCTCTGTTTATGTCCTCTGTCCATATCATTGTCCATGTCCTCTGTCCTTGTCCCTATCAAGCTGTCTGTCTTCTCACAGGAAGCTGCTGCTGGGGGACAGTGGAGTCCGGGCAGCGCTGCAGAACACCAGGATGGCGTCTCTGCTGCCCCCTGTTGGTGTGGAGGTCTTCAAACGCCTGACACCGGCTTCACTTGAGAAGACCCGTCCCCAAGGTGAAGCTGAGGGGGCGGAGCTACAGGCGAGGAGCAGCAGCCAGGTGGAGGACGGAGGACGTCTTTGAGTTCAAGAACGTACGTTTATATTACAGCTCATAACCTCCTCTCTGATTGGCTCTCTGGTTGACAGGTAACAGAGAACACCCAGGCCAAACCAGCCAGTGACCTGGAGGCCGGGAAGCCCCTCCCATTCTACTATGGAACCCCACCCCCTAAGCTTCTGAACACCCCATTGGAGGATCTGGATCCCTTCTACCAATCAGAGGTCATTGTCTCCCTTTGAGAGATCTAGAAGACCGGTGATGGAAACATCTTCTGACCTCTGTCTGTCTGTCTCTCTGACCCATCTCTCTGACCTGTCTGTCTCTCTGACCTGTCTGTCTCTCTGACCTGTCTGTCTGACCGGTCTGTCTCTCTGACCTGTCTATCTGACCTGTCTGTCTCTCTGACCCGTCTGTCTCTCTGAGCCGTCTCTCTCTCTGACCTGTCTCTCTGACCCATCTGTCTCTCTGACCCGTCCCTCTCTCTGACCCGTCTCTCTGCAGACGTTCATCGTGCTGAGTAAAGACCACAGGGTTCACAGGTTTGATGCTGAGTCCGTCTGTTTCCTGCTGAGTCCATTCCACCAGCTGAGGACCGCCTGCGTCCTCGTCCTCACCGCATCATATCCTGGTCCTCTGCTGTCGGTCGCTGTGTGTCCTCTGCTGTCGGTCGCTGTGTGTCCTCTGCTGTCGGTCGCTGTGTGTCCTCTGCTGTCGGTCGCTGTGTGTCCTCTGCTGTCGGTCGCTGTGTGTCCTCTGCTGTCGGTCGCTGTGTGTCCTCTGCTGTCGGTCGCTGTGTGTCCTCTGCTGTCGGTCGCTATGTATCATTGTGGCGTCAGTCGCTGTGTGTCCTCTGCTGTCAGTTGCTATGTGTCCTTGTGGCGTCAGTCGCTGTGTGTCCTCTGCTGTCGGTCGCTGTGTGTCCTTGTGGCGTCAGGCTGCTCCGGAGCAATGCATTGTGGGATACTCCTGACCTTTTCCCTAACCCTCCTCACGGTGTTCAGATGGTTCTTGATGTTCACGGTTCTCACCAACTGTGTGTTCATGAGCCTGAAGGAGCCGGCAGCCTGGAGCAGGGCGCTGGAGTGAGTACACACACACACTCACACACACACACTTTCACACACACTCACACACTCACACGCACACACTTTCACACACACACACACATTCTCACACAAACACACACTTCAGGATAGAAACCCCAAAAAATGAAGATTAGCAAAACAACAAAGTCTTCACCCAGCTTCAATTCAAGGAAATTTGTAGCCAGATGAACAATAGATGTCATGTGACCAGATGATCAATAGATGTCATGTAGCCAGATGAACAATAGATGTCATGTGACCAGATGAACAATAGATGTCATGTGACCAGATGAACAATAGATGTCATTTGGCCAGGTGAACAATAGAGGTCATGTGACCAGATGAACAATAGATGCCATGTAACCAGATGAACAATAGATGCCATGTGACTAGATGTGACAGAAGTTATTAGTAATGAGTAATAGGCATGGACCACGACCCATGAAACCGAAGGAGGTAGAAAGGAGGGGGAGCATCACCAGGGCACATGAGGTGTATGCTATGCTAGATGCTATGCTAGATGCAACACTAAATGCTGTGTTGAATGCTACCGAGGCGTCCTTCTCTTCCCAACGGGGCGTTGTGTGTTGACGTCTGTTCCTCCATCTTTAACAGCACACTGTTCACAGCCGTCTACACAGGCGAAGCCGTCATAAAGATCCTCTCCAGAGGGTTCTGTGCCGGGAGATTCACCTTCCTGAGAGATCCCTGGAACTGGCTGGATGTGGTGGTGATCAGCACAGGGTAATGATCCACTGTGATTTACTGTGATCCATTATGATCTACCACTGTGATCCATTATGATCTACTGTGATCCACTGTGATATACTTTGATCCATTATAATCTACCACTGTGATCCATTCTGATCTAAAGTGATCCACTGTGATCCATTCTGATCTACTGTGATCCACTGTGATATACTGTGATCCATTATGATATACCATGAACCACTTTGATCCATTATGATCTACTGTGATCCACTATGATCTACTGTGATATACTGTGATATATTGTGAACCACTGTGATCCACTATGAGCTACTGTGATATACTGTGATCCAATGTGATCTACTGTGATTCATTATGATCTTCTTTGATCCACTGTGATCTACTGTGATCCATTATGATCTACTTTGATACACTGTGATCCATTATGATCTACTTTGATCCACTGTGATCTACTGTGATCCACTTGGATAAATTGTTATCTACTGTGATCCAATGTGATCCATTAGGATCTAATGTGATCTACTGTGATCCAGTGTGATATACTGTTATCAATTATGATCTACGTGATCTACTATGGTCCATTATGACCTTACTGTTATCCACTGTGATCTACTGTTATACACTGTGATCTACTGTTATACACAGTGATCTACTGTGATCTGTGAGCGGCCAGCTGTTGATACGGCGATGCGAGCGCCAACATAGGAGCTCAGCAGTTGATGATGATGAGGCTGATGGTGATGATGATGATGATGATGATGATGATGATGATGATGGTGATCAGGGTGCTGATGGTGCTGATGATTGTGATGATGGTGCTGATGATGATGAGGGTGAGGGTGATAATGATGGTGATGATAATGAGGTTGATGAGGGTGATGATGAAAATGAGGTTGATTATGATGAGGCTGATGATGATGGTGATGATGAGGCTGGTGATGATGAGGCTGAGGCTGATGATGATAAGGGTGATGGTGATAATGACGCTGCTGATGATGAGGCTGCTGATGATGGTGATGATGATGAGGATGAGGCTGATTATGATGAGGGTGATTATGATGGTGATGATAATGAGGTTGATGAGGGTGATGATGAGGCTGATGATTATGGTGATGATGGTGAGGATGAGGCTGATGAGGGTGAGGGTGATAATAATGGTGATGATAATGAGGTTGATGATGATAATGAGGTTGATTATGATGAGGCTGATGATGATGGTGATGAGGGTGATGATGGTGATGATGATGAGGCTGATGATGATGGTGAGGGTGATGATGGTGGTGTTGATGGTGGTGATGATTATGATGGTGGTGATTATGAGGCTGGTGATGATGATGATGAGGCTGATGATGATAATGAGGTTGATGATGGTGATGATGAGGTTGATTATGATGAGGCTGATGAGGGTGATGCTGATGAGTCTGGTGGTGATGATGATGATGATTATGATAATGAGGTTGATGATGATTAGGGTGATGATGATAATGAGGTTGATGACGATTAGGTTGATGATGATGATGAGGGTGATGATGATAATTATGGTGATGATAATGAGGTTGATTATGATGAGGGTGATGCTGATGAATATGGTGATGATGATAATGAGGTTGATGATGATGTGTTATAGATTCCTCACAGAGTTTGTAGACTTGGGCAAAGTTTCTGTGCTCAAGACAGTTCCTCGAGTCCTGAAGATCATCCCAGTCATCCCAGGTCAGTGTGTGTGTGTGTGTGCGTGAATGAGTGTGTGTGTGTGTGCGTGTGTGTGTGTGTTAGCTTATTGTCTTCACCGCCAAGGGCTGTCCGTTTAGACCAGAGTCTCTTTTAAATGGTCTTGACGAGGCGCTTTTAGTCGCTGACTTTTCAACCCGTCTCTTCTCAGGTCTGAAGAAGACTGTCGCAGCTCTCGTCCAATCACTGAAGGGCCTGGCCAGTGCGCTGGTCCTGGTGCTGCTCTGCATCAGCAGCTTGGCTCTGATTGGTCAGCTGCTCTTCATGGGAGACCTGAAGAACAAATGCGTTATTTGGCCTGATATGGAAAATATGACAGGAGCCCCCACAGGGATCAGTTTCCAGGAGAGCATTAACAACACTGGTATGATGAAGATGATGAAGATGATCTTCAGCTGTCCAGTGCCGGTCTGACCTCTGACCCTGTGTCTCTGGCAGCTCATCAGTACTTCCTGCCAGGTCGGCGTGACGCGCTGCTCTGTGGAAACAACTCCAACTCTGGGTACGTTCACCACACCTTCATGGGAGGGAGGATGAGGACATGAGGACATGAAGGTGACACGGTGTGTTCAGGCGCTGTCCGGAGGGCTACACCTGTCTGAAGGCAGGAAGCAACCCCGACTACGGCTACAGCAGCTTCGACTCGTTCGGCTGGTCTCTGCTGAACCTGATGAACTCCTGGGAGGACCTGCTGCAGCGGGTCAGGAGCCCACCTGTCTCTCTGAACTGCCTGTCTCTCTGACCTGCCTGTCTCTCTCCCACCTGTCTCTCTGACCTCCCTGTCTCTCTGGCCTGCCTGTCTCTCTGACCTGCCTGTCTGTCTGACCTCCCTGCTCCCTGTCTCTCTGGCCTGCCTGTCTCTCTGACCTGTCTCTCTGACCTGCCTGTCTGTCTGACCTCCCTGCTCCCTGTCTCTCTGGCCTGCCTGTCTCTCTGACCTGTCTGTCTGACCCGCCTGTCTGTCTGACCTCCCTGCTCCCTGTCTCTCTGGCCTGCCTGTCTCTCTGACCTGTCTGTCTGACCCGCCTGTCTGTCTGCAGACGTTACGAGCAGCTGGTACAGCCTACCTGGCCGTCTTCGTGCTCGTCTTCTTCCCCGGCTGCTTCTGCGTCCTTGGCCTGGCGTTTGGGGGCGTGGCCTCGCTGTGCCGCGAGCGGGAGGAAGCCAGCGTGGCCAAGCTGCGGCGCCGAGAAGACGAGTTCGCTCTCATCCTGAATGCCGTGAAGAGGAGAGAGGAAGAGGAGGTAAGGCTGTCCTAGTTCTCACACATCGTCCATATGAATTAAGCCTTTATTCAAAAGTGTTGCTGTTGCAGCAGCCGGCCTGCAGGGCGGCGCTCTCATCGGAGCACGACGCTGAGAACACAGAGGGTATGGAAGCACACGCACACACACGAGCACACATTTGTGTACTTGTGAGTAAGTTTATCCACTTCCACTTCAGCTCAAAGACAGCGTGTCTCACAATATGTTAGGGTTAGGGCGCAGGGGAAGCAACTGGGGGTTCAGTGCCTTGTTCTTGGACACTTCAACTTACAACTAATGGGGAGAGCGGGGATCGAACCGACAACCTTGGGGTTGCAGGACGACCCCCCTTACCCCACTGAGCTACAGCCGCCCACTGAGCTACAGCCGCCCGGTTAGGGTTAGGGGTTATAGTTAGGGTTAGGGTTAGGGTGAGGGTGAAGGTTAGGCTCAGTAAAGACCGGGTTAGGGTGAGGGTTATGGTTAGGCTCAGTAAGGGTTATGGTGAGGTTGAGGGTGTGAGGGTGAGGTTGAGTGTGAGGGTTAGGGTGAGGGTTAGGGTTAGGCTCAGGCTCAGTAAAGACCCTCCTGGTCAGAGTCCAGCGAGTCCTGCAGCTCTCAGCCAGCGGTGTGTTTCAGGGCTGGAGGGACAGACGTTGTGTCCTCGGTGCTGGCCCGTCCTCCTGAAGTGGAGCTGCTGTGGCTACTGGCGGTGGCTCAAGCAGCGCCTCTACAGCTTCATCGCAAGCCCCTTCTTTGACCTCGGGGTCGTCATCTGCCTGATCGTCAACATCGTCTTCATGTGCATGGAGCATTTCCCCATGACGGAGCGCTTTGAGCGGACGCTGAGCATCGCCTCTCTCGTCCGTCTAGACTATATACACACACACACATATATATATATATGTATATATATATACATACATATATATATATATATATATATATATATATATATATATATATATATGCATCCCTGACCGTGTACCTCTCCCTCCTAACCCCTGACCTCTCTCAGGTCTTTACGGGGATCTTCACAGCCGAGATGCTCCTCAAACTCGTGGCCATGGACCCGTACGGATACTTCCAGGTCACACTTCCTGTTTGTTACCGGCTCAGTGTGGATAGCTGTTTGATGTTCCCATGGTAACGTGTGTCTGTTGTCACGGTTACAGGTGGGCTGGAACGTCTTTGACGGCATCATCGTGGCCTTCAGCCTGATGGAGGTCACTAGTGGCGTGAATGTCAGGTGGTTCATCGTGGTCAGTGTTTACCCCTGGCTCCTGGTCCCCCGTTCACATCAAGTCCTCTAAACCTCCTGGTCTCCTTTGCAGATGCGGGTCTTCCGGCTGGCCAGGTGGTGGCCGTCCCTCCACATGTTCTTAAAGCTGGTCTGGACTTCTGTGAGGGCTCTGAGAAACCTGACCTTCGTCCTGCTCATCACGGTCTTCATCTTCAGCTTGGTTGGCATGCAGCTGTTCCAGAAGGACTACGAAGACCACGTCTGTCGTATCTCGGAGGACTGCATGCTGCCGCGCTGGCATTTCGGGGACTTTTTCCACTCCTTCCTCGTCGTCACCAGGGTCCTGTTCGGAGAGTGGGTCCACATCATGTGGGACTCCATGGAGGTCTCGGATCGGACCACATGTCTGATATTCTTCCCAATGGTCCTGGTCATCGGAAACCTACTGGTGAGTTCTAGGCTCAGTTGAGTTATTTGAACCTGAGCCCGGATCCTGTACGTCACTAATCCTCCAGTCCAGCAGGTCAGCTGGAGCCATGACAGATCAAGGTCAAAGGTCAAAGGGCCTGGGTCATTCGAGAAGGCCCAAATATCGTGAAAGATCCTGGTTCACTGTAAATGTAGAAGTGGTTGAGTACCATGTCTTACAGATACAGGTCCTGCATCTGCTCTTGGCTCTGCTCTATGCCCTGATTTAGATCTTTGTTCCTGGTCTGGTTTCAGTTGTTAGATATTTGTTTCTGGTCTGGTTTCAGTTGTTAGATCTGTTCCTGGTCTGGTTTCAGTTGTTAGATCTGTTCCCGGTCTTGTTTCAGGTCCTGGATTCACTCTGTCCTCTGGCTGCTGGTTTCAGGTCCTGGCCCTGTTCCTGAACTTGCTGCTGAGCTCGTTCAGCTCTGACTGTGTAGCGGATCCAGAAGAAAAAGAAGAAAGCAACGTGGCGCTGGCCTTCAGGCGGATCCTCAGGGCTTTGGGGACTTTACTGGGGAAGAGCACCCACGGCCCCCCCGCTCACACAGGTAGGACCGGACCTGGACCTGGAGGGCGGGTCGGGACTCACGTGGAAGGCTGTTAAGGCCGGAGAAGAACCTTTGATGTTCAGCTTGGATGAAGCTGCCTGAATGCACTGTGTGTAACCTACGTTGTGTTGTTGTGCTGTTGTGCTGTTGTGTCGTTGTGTTGTTGTGTTGGTGTGCTGTTGTGTTTTTGTTTTGTTGTGTTGTTGTGCTGTTGTGTTGTTGTTTTGTTGTGCTGTTGTGTTGTTGTGCTGTTGCTAGGCAACGAGGAAATCCCAGGCCCCCTGAGCGGCGACGCCCACTTAGTCCCCATCGCCGATGCTGAGACGATGTCTGACGACGACAAAGACCAACAAGTACTTTCATCAATTACATTGCATTTTGTAACAAGCTAAATATATATATATGTATATATGTATATATGTATATGCAGGGGATGACCTGTCCTGAGTCTGTGTGTGTACGTGTTTGTCTAGAGACCTACAGAGGACCAGGATGGAGAGCAGCCCGAGGCCGGCTGCACCGCCCATACGGTGCCTGATGGAGCAGCAGCTGATCTGGGGTCTGCTGCCGCCCACAGAGCCGTGCCGTGTGTGTCAAGCTGTTACCGGTGCTGCCCGTTCTTGGACGTAGACACGCCCCGCGGCAGAGGGAGGGTCTGGTCTACCTTCAGGAGCGCCTGTATCTCCATCGAGCAGCACACCTGCTTCAGGAGCCTCGTCATCGTCATCATCGTGCTGAGCAGCGCAGCGCTGGTAGGACCATACTATTATTATTAATATGAATATTCTGGTAAAGACAAACATATGGTATGATTATTAATATTATTATTAATACTAATACTAATACTAATAATATCCTAGTATCGACAAACATGTCCACAACCATCAACATCAAGACCTCCACACACCTGGTCTTAACATCAGTGTGTGTTGAGGACCTAAACACACCCGGTCCTAACATCAGTGTGTGTTGAGGATCTCCACACACCCGGTCCTAACATCAGTGTGTGTTGAGGACCTCCACACACCCGGTCCTAACATCAGTGTGTGTTGAGGACCTCCACACACCTGGTCCTAACATCCGTGTGTGTTGAGGACCTCCACACATCAGGTCCTAACATCAGTGTGTGTTGAGGACCTCCACACACCTGGTCCTAACATCAGTGTGTTGTCAACAGATGTTTGAGGACCTCCACCTGCAGCACCGTCAGGTGTTGAGGATGGTGGTGGCGAGAGCAGACAAGGTGTTCACCTGTTTCTTCCTGGTGGAGATGTTTCTCAAGTGGCTCGCGTTCGGACTCAAGAAGTACTTCAGCGACGCCTGGAGCTGGATCGACTTCCTCATCCTACAGGTGGGAAGGTCCCACAACATCCTATATTAGTTCTGATCGGTGAGCTGGTCCCAGTAGTGTTGGTGCTGGTTCTGATGGGTGAGCTGGTCCCAGTAGTGTTGGTGCTGGTTCTGATCGGTGAGCTGGTCCCAGTAGTGTTAGTGCTGGTTCTGATGGGTGAGCTGGTCCCAGTAGTGTTAGGGCTGGTTCTGATGGGTGAGCTGGTCCCAGTAGTGTCCTGCTGCCTCCTCCAGGTGTCTCTGGTGTCTCTGGCTGCCGACTCCTTGGGGCTCTCGGGGTTGGGGGCCTTCCAGCTGGTGAGGAGCTTCAGGGCGTTGGGGCTCCTGAGGGTCATCTCTCGCTTCCCGGGCCTGAGGGTGAGACTGCACTTTTAAAACGTCTGAGCAGACAGATAGGCAGTAACAGGCAGTCGTACAGTACGACCTGTCTCCCTCTCCCCTGTCTGTGTGCAGGTGGTGGTGCAGGCTCTGGTCCGGACCGTCCCGTCCATGCTGGACTTCCTGCTGGTGGTTCTGGTCCTCTGGACGGCCTTCAGTATCCTGGGAGTGAGACTGTTCTCTGGAAGGTTCTATTCCTGCGTCAACGAGACGTCGGGGGAACGGTTCTCCCCGCAGGACGTGGACAACAAGACGGACTGCCTCTGGCGGGGCTGGGGGGACCCGGGGGTCCACTGGAGGAACCAGGACCTCAACTACGACAACGTGTTGAGCGGATACCTGGCGCTGCTGCAGCTGGTCAGTCTGGGCACCTGATCACTCTCACCTAATCACTCTCATCTGATCACTCTCATCTGATCACTCTTACCTGATCACTCTCATCTCATCACTCTCACCTGATCACTCTCACCTGATCACCTCTATAATAATTCATCTTTATTCATGAAGAAAATGTAAGCTAGCGGTCTGATGCTGCCGGAGGAGACGCAGGCCGAGGATGTATTGCATCATCAGTGTAATGCTGCTTATGCTTCAACTCGGTCAGAATCTTTTTATAGACATTGGTTGCCCTTCTTTTTTTTTTTTTTGCACTGGCCCCCCAAAATGTCTGTGCACGTGCCTGCTCCTACCTGATCACTCTCACCTGATCACTCTGAGTGTGAACACAAAGTGAAACAGTCATTCAGGTGTTGTTTCCTCCTCAGGGGTTGTCGTCAGACTGTGTGGAGGTCATGTACGCAGCGGTGGACGCCACATGGGTCAGTACGCCAACTGTGTGTGTGTGTGTGTGTGTGTGTGTGTGTGTGTGTGTGTGTGTGTGTGTGTGTGTGTGTGTGTGTGTGTGTGTGTGTGTGTGTGTGTGTGTGTGTGTGTGTGTGTGTGTGTGTGTGTGTGATTACCTCATGGAGCAACCATTTGAGCCTGGTGGACTGAACATAGTGTGTGTGGCCTCAGAGGGGACAGCACCACATCCTCAGAACCAGAACCAGAGGACAAAGAACCTTCTGAAGAGTGGAGATTGAGAAACATGCAGCAGATTCACCTCCACCTGGACCAGATGGAGGAGTTCATGTGTTCATGCAACCTGTGTGTGTGTGCGTGTGTCTGTGTGCGTGTGTGCGGGTGTGTGTGTGTGTGTAGGTGGAGTCACAGCCCAGCTATGAGTCCAACCCCTACATGTACCTGTACTTCATCTCCTTCACCATCTGCTGCTTCTTCACTTTCAACTTCTTCATCAGAGTCATCATCGACCGCCTGCAGAGAGACAAGATGAGTCTTTATTCTGACTGACTGGTGACTGCCTGGTTGGGTTGCCTGTATGCCTCTAGTTGCTCACGGTGCTCCTCTGCTCTGCACTCAGCGGGACGGTCGCTCTACCTGAGTCCAGAGCAGCAGAACCTCCACAGGGCGGCGAGGAGGCGTCTGAGGCAACCCCGGGAGCCCGCCCCCCGACCTCAGGTGGGTTCATGTGGGTCATCGACCTCAGGTAGGTTCATGCGGGTCTCAGACCTCAGGTGGGTTCATGTGGGTCACCGACCTCAGGTGGGTTCATGCAGGTCATCGACCTCAGGTGGGTTCATGCGGGTCACCGTCAGAGCTGAAGCCCCTAACTCTGACCCTGACCCTGGAGGGTCGAGGGTCTTGGGCTTCAGGGAGCAGCGGCCGCAGGTCTCTGTGTCATCAGGCGGTAAGACGAGGAGCGTGAAGTCATCACCGTCAACATAAACGTGCCGATATGAACATTAAGAGATGAACACGAACTGAACCCGGTCACCTGTAGGGGGCGCCGGGCTCTCTGACCTCGTGGGCTCCTCCCCTCAGAACCGCCTGCGGGCCCTGCTCGTCGGGCTGGCGACCGGCCGGCCCTTCCGGGTCTTCGTGGTGGTGGTGGTCTGCCTGGACCTGGTGGTCCTGATGCTGGAGACGGACCAGCAGAGCGCGGACAAGGAGGTCGTTCTGACGGGGCTCCGCCAAGCCTTCCTCGCCCTCTTCGTCGCAGAGGTATTCCTGAAGCTGGCGGCGCTCCAGCGGCACTACTTCAGCGACGGCTGGAACCTCCTGGACCTCGCGGTGACCTCCGTCTCCGTCCTAGGTGAGGCTCCTTGGTGGCGTCGTCCTCTGGGACTCGTTGAAAGCTTTGTTTGACTTTTATTCTCAGTAAGAACGTCTGGAGGACTCTAAATAATTAGATTGTTTTCTGAGAGCCGCATTCTTTATAAATGTCTTTGATTTCCACGTTCCCATGTTTTGTGAGTTTACCTGCTCACCGAGAAAACGGCGAGATGCGTCGGCCTGAAATAGACAGACTGTTGTAGCGCCCCCTGGTGTTGAGATTGTGTTGTGCATGCTACAGGATGCAATGTTCACTTATCCTGCAAACTTGAGTGATTAGTCCCAATAGAGTTGATCTAATGAGCTTTGAAAAACAAGAAACGCCCCCAGGAGCTTCATTGGTCCATTTCTCCTTCACACAATGAGACATCAAGAAGCTTCTAGAAGGTGAGGCGATGTACTAATGAGCCACGACTCGGACAGGTCAGCTGTTCCTCACACGATCCACAAAGATTGAAGGAGGCGGAGCTTGGAGGTCTGTGAGAAGCTCAAAAGAGAAGCGATTGGTTCAGGTGAGAAGACGTGGACAGGTTGTCGTTACAGGTTATTGTTAGAATACAGGTGTTCCCTCAAAAGGAAGGTTAGGGTTATGGGGGTTAGGGTTAGGGTTAGTTAAATGAAGGGTTAGGGTTAGAGGGGTTGAGGTCTCTGCTGTGCTTGTGTGACTTGTTTCTACACAAAGAGGAGGGTTAGGGTTAGGGTTAGTTAAATGAAGGGTTTAGGGTTAGTTAGGGTTAGTTAAATGAAGGGTTAGTTAGGGTTAGTTAAATGAAGGGTTAGGGTTAGTTAGGGTTAGTTAAATGAAGGGTTAGGGTTAGTTAGGGTTAGTTAAATGAAGGGTTAGGGTTAGTTAGGGTTAGTTAAATGAAGGGTTAGGGTTAGTTAGGGTTAGGGGGGTTTAAGGTCTCTGCTGCGCTTGTGTTTCTGACAAAGGGGCATGTGTTCCTCAGGCGCCGTCTCGGAGAGGTACCTGGTGGTGCCGCTGAACGCTCCGGTGCTCGCGGTGCTGCGCGTGGTCCATGTGGTGCGCCTGCTCTCCGAGGTCGGAGGCATCCGGAAGCTGCTCCACGCCTTCATTCTGTCACTTCCTGCCCTCTTCAACATCGGCCTCCTCCTCTTCATCGTCACGTTCACCTCCTCCGTCTTCGGCATGTTGACCTTCGGCCAGGTGAAGAGAGGCGGCGCGCTGGACGACGTGTTGAACTTCGAGACGTTTGGGGGCAGCGTGGCGTGCGTGCTGCTGGTCAGCAGCTCGGCGTCGTGGGGCGGGCTGTTGGCGCCCCTCATGGCCACGCCCCCGCACTGCGACCCTGACACGGAGAACCCGGGAGCCGCTGTTAGCGGCGACTGCGGCCGCCCGGCGGTCGCCGTCGTCTTCTTCGTCACCCACATCAGCTTCACCCTCCTGCTGGCGGTGCACCTGTACATCGCCGTCGTCCTGGAGACCTTCGAGTCCGAGGACGCCGAGCCGCTGAGCGACGCCCACTTCCACAAGTTTGATGATACCTGGAAGAAGTTTGACCCCGAAGCCTCGCAGTTCATACCCTACAGGTGGGTCCTACTTCCTACTACAGGTGGGTCCTACTCCCTACCCTACAGGACAGGTGTTCCTCTGGACAAGCTTTCGTAGTCTTTTGTGGACTCTAGTGGACTCTAGTGGACTCTAATTGACTCTAATGGACTCCAATGCACTCTAATGGACTCTAATGCACTCTAGTGGACTCTAATGGACTCTAGTGGACACTAATGCACTCAAGTGGACTCTAATGCACTCTAGTGAACTCTAATGGACTGTAATGGACTATAATGGACTCTAATGCACTCTACTGGACTCTAATGGACTCCAATGCACTGTAATGGACTCTAATGGACTCTAGTGGACTCTAATGCACTCTAATGGACTCTAGTGGACTCTAATGGACTCTAATGCACTCTAATGGACTCTAGTGTACTCTAATGGACTCTGGTGGACTCTAGTGGACTCTAATGCACTCTAGTGGACTCTAATGGACTCTAGTGGACTCTAGTGGACTCTCCTCTGTTCCACAGTGAGCTGTCACATTTCTGCGCCGCTCTGCCGGACCCTCTGAGGATCCCCCAACCGAGCGGCGTGCAGCCTCTGCTTCCTGGAGACGCAGTCCACCGCTCAGACGTGCTGCAAGCACTCGTCACACAGGTGTCCTATTTTAGTTGTATTCTCATTACTATTGTTTGTATTACTATTATTGTGCATGATTGTTATTATCGTCATTATTGTTGTCATTCTTCTTCTTATTGTTGTTATCATTTGTTTTATTATATTCCATATATGGAATGTAGTTCCTCAATTGTCCACTTGAGGCTCTAGAGCAACACGCTCAGTCTCAGTAGCTAACATCCTCGTTGCCGACAACTATTTGAATTGAATGTATTTGTGCAGCCCAACATCCTTGATGAGTCACCTCTTGGAGGTGTATGTCTCTCAGCTGTTTGGATGCTATTACGGCTTCAGAGTGAAAAAGACTCTCCCGGTGGGTCACTGAGGGGAAGAGCAGTTTAACTATCTCATCATCTTCACAAAGAAAACACTGGACCTTCCTTTTCCAAAAGAAAGGATATAATCCCGCCCACAAACGACATGTTAATCTTTTACAGGTTCATTAATTATTGTTCTGCATGTTCATAAACTAATGGGATTGATATTGATGACCACGCACAGTGGAAGTAGTTCCATTGTGTCCGTGATTGTGAACAACACAGCATGAACAGTAGTAATCTGTAAATAAACTAGTGAACAGCATGAATATTATATGGAAGGAAGAAATGTCAACAGGAACAACTGCCTCAGAACCTTCTGGATCATGTATTAGGGAATGAGAATGATAAGATCATATGTATTGTATTGTCCCCGATGTTTGGGCCATAGTGCTGCACACAGCGGCAACTATAGGAGCCAACCACGCAGCAGAATCCACCTAATACATGTCATTACTCATGGTTGCCTCCAGATGGCGTGTGAACCAATCAGCAGCCTGCAGGGGAAACGGGAAGAGAGGCCGTGAGAAGAGACCGTCGAGTCGGTGGACGATGGTGGAGGACGTCAGCGTTACGGGGACTTCCTGTAATGCCCCCGACTTCCTGCCAGATGAGACCTGAAGGACTCAATCATCACCACTAGCCGCTCACATCGACCTGAAAGGAAGACAAATCCATTCTGCGCTTTTCTTCTGGCTGGGAAAGAATTGTTCCTTCATCTTCGCAGAGCTCAGTCTCTGTTGATATTCAACTTTACAAATATACTTATAAAACTACTAATCCAGTTTAGGCTTAACATTCATATAACACTTATTATGATTGTAGTCTTTGTCTTAGAATAGGCGATAGACTCTATTTCATACCAGATAACATCCAGATCTCTGATTACAAGTGTTATTATAGATAACATCATAAAACATTAACATAGGAACATAAACATGAGCATTTTATAGATGTTAGTATTATAAAGGTGCCATCATGAAAACAAGTAACATTAAGAAGCAACGTCCATATTATTAAAGTACGTTAAGCATTACATGAGCGGCAGCAGTGTGTACAGGTGTTGCACCGTCAACACGCTCACCTGATTGGTGAACCATGTGCTCACCCGATTCACAGGGCATCTCCTGAGGATCCTCTTTGTAAAAACCTTGTGCCACAAATTGTTGACTTTATTTGCTCATTCTTTATCATATATTACAGCTTGAGGTGACGGAGTCACAAGTCTACATGTTGTATGGTGTCTTCTTGCTGTTGATGCTATCTGTCTTTGACACACGTCATACTAAATAAATGCAGCTCAGACTCGTTCACATTCTTTAGTATTCATTTGAACTGGCTCATGAATAGATAGCCCTCATTGGGAGACCTCTGATTGGCTGTTAGCCCTCATGAGCAGCACCTGGAGCATGGAAGACGTTTAAATGGGTGAATGATACAGAGTGGAGGTGGTCGCTTGGATAGGACTCAGGTAAAACTCAGGTAAGACTCAAGTAGGACATAGCATAGACACAGGTAGGACTAAAGTAAGACACAGGTAGGACTCAGCATAGACACAGGTAGGACTAAAGTAAGACACAGGTAGGACTCAGCATAGACTCAGGTAGGACTAAAGTAAGACACAGGTAGGACTCAGCATAGACTCAGGTAGGACTAAAGTAAGACACAGCTGGACTCAACATAGACTCAGGTAAGACTAAAGTAAGACATAGGTAGGACTCAGCATAGACTCAGGTAGAACTCAGCATAGACTCAGGTAAGATTAAAGTAAGACACAGGTAGGACTCAGCATAGACTCAGGTAAGACTAAAGTAAGACATAGGTAGGACTCAGCATAGACTCAGGTAGGACTCAGGTAGGACTAAAGTAAGAGACAGGTTTGAGTCAGCATAGACTCAGGTAGGACTAAAGTAAGACACAGGTAGGACTCAGCATAGACACAGGTGGTAGCACTAAAGTAAGACACAGGTAGGACTCAGCATAGACACAGGTAAGACTCAGCATAGACTCAGGTAGGACTAAAGTAATATTACATTTGACATGCATTAAAACAGAGCTGCCAACTTTTCAAAAAACCGTGGAGTGCGATTTTGTCGGGGGTGACCAAAATGTTGAAAATGTTGAGCGATGGTGGCTCAAATATCAGGAAATTTGAATTAATTTGGCGTTGTACCATGTTGTACCTGCATTCTGGCCTGGCAAATGTCTTTTACGAGGCATCTTTGCTACCTTAAATAATTAAAATGTTTTCAATAACTCTACTCTCATTTACAAAAACATGTCTAATTCTATTGCAAAAATGTCCTGTCTTTATGTTAAATTCTTTAGAATACATCTTACTTGTTCAAGAGAGGGTTCTTTTCCTAGGCCTGCAAATAAAAAGATAAATGTGGGCAGCTTAATAAACAATTCTATGATGTTTTGAGCATGCAGTATACCGAGAGGTGAGCAAGGTGCTCTCCTGCTTGTTATGACAGCTGAGTTTACATCACCACACACAATCACAACACATTATTTATTTCAAGATTTAAAGTTTAAGAGAGTGAGTACTTAGTTGAACCACATGTCATTAACAGCTCTCAGGTTCTAAAGACAGGTAAGAGTGGCTGATGCTTTATTTTCATTGGTTGCTGGATTAAATCTTACCCACATACAACAGATAGGTTCTTTTCTGATTGGCTATTGTGTAGCCCAGCTCTTCTTTTTGATTGGCTGATAAATGGCACCTCGCAGTACTAGACCTCCAGGGAGCGCGTGATTTCCTCACCGTGAGGTCAGCGCGCACGCTCATGTTTGCGCGCTGCGGCACATTAAAACATTAAATAGACGATTTTATTTTCAGCGTGATAAATACGATGTGTGGTGGGAGTGCGTGACTTAAAGCGACACTATGTAACTTTTCCCCTGTAGTGCCCCCTTCAGGTATTTAACGTCTGGCTCTCGAGCCATATATGGCTCTTCCGGCTCGAGAGCTCCCAGCTAATTGCGGCTCGCTTCCTCGATCGTCTCGTTCAGACCCGGCCCGGTGTTCTCCACAGCAGCATGTCACTCCGTCTCTACGAGTCTCGTAGCGGAGCAAATAAAAAGTCACCTGCGAGCGTGGACTGGCACTATATGACGTTGCGTAATCACTGCCAGACAGCAAGTTGAAGTACTTCCTGTTCCTCAACCGGAAGTACCGGGCCGGTCCCCAACATCTTACATTCAAGCTGTTATTTTAAGGTGGAAAAGTTACATAGTGGGGCTTTAAGACCGAAATGCGTGACTGTCACTCTCAATGCGTGACACTTGAGAGCCCTGCATTAACATACCGTAGTCTCTGCTCGTTGTCTGTCTGAACATCTTCTTATATTGCTAACTTCGGGACTCTTTTATGGAGGACTAAAAATGACATAAGTATAAATAAATAAATAAATGAATAAATATAGGAATAAATAAATAAATCCTTAAATAAATGTATAAATAAATGTATAAATGCTTAAATAAATGTATAAATAACTAAATAAATGTATAAATAAATAAATAAATATAGAAATGAATGAATATAAGTTATAAATCAACAGGACATCATTAAATAAATATATTTATACATTTCTGTATTTCTTCATTTATTTATTTCTCTATTTATGTGTCCACACGTATTTCTTCATTTATTTATGTGTGACATTTACGTGTCCGTATATTCAAATGAGCTGGGCGGTCCGAACCTCTGTCTAAAGCCTGATTGGTCACAGGAGTGTGATGCACCTGGTGTGTTGTGCTCTACTACTGCTGCCTGGCACATGATGCTGAAGTTGACTCGCTCAGCTCACCGTTAGCAGGAGTTAGCTGAGACAGCTTTTTGACTACAGCCGTTTATCAATTCCAAGTACACTGAGAACAGACTCGTGTTCTTTTGCAGTCTGGTCTTGGGGGTCTGGTCTGGGGGTCTGGTCTTGGAGTCTGGTCTTGGGAGTCTGGTCTTGGGGGTCTGGTCTTGGGAGTACAGACTCTCGAGGACGCAGGACGGTCTTTCTGGTCTTGTGACGTCACCACATCAATCGCTGTTGCTCATGAATTTACTCCAATTATTCACTGTAACATACTTTACAGTGGAGTAGAATGTGTTGCGGTGTTCACTGTCGTTTGGCGTAGGCTACGAATAAACGGTATTAACTATACAACGTACTACAATATGAAGTTATGAATCTTAACCCTCAGTCAAATTGACGTAACGTTATCTTTTAATAAATAATAAACTATTGTGCTCTTTAGATCCTCCCAAACCTATGTATATCTCATGTTTAGCCGCTACGGAGACATCAGAGCCAGCGGAGCATTTCAAAAAGTCCTGCCGAGATCCGACTGCTGTCGGCGGCCACGCAGCGCGCTGAGCGCCCGGCGCGCTGAACTCAGTGAGCAGCAGGACCTCAAATCTCCGTCGCAGATCCTTATCAGGCTGAATCTCGATAAACCGACCACAGACTTGATGCTTAAACTACTAACTTCTCGGCTGAAAACATCCTTAAATTACATTCCGTGACTCAACAGTAGTATTTAGAATGTACAGACAAGAACGCATAATAAACGCTGTTCGTCTACAGATCCAAGTGCTAGGGATCGATTGTTTCTGTCTTGCTCCCCGACTTGACCAATCAGGCTTTAGACAGACGTTCGGACCGCACAGCTCATTTGAATATACGGACACGTAAATGTCACACATAAATAAATGAAGAAATACGTGTGGACACATAAATAGAGAAATAAATAAATGAAGAAATACAGAAATGTAGAAATATATTTATTTAATGTTATCCTGTTGATTTATAACTTATATTCATTCATTCCCATATTTATTTATTTATTTATACATTTATGTATTTATTTATACATTTATTTAATCATTTATACATTTATTTAAGGATTTATTTATTTATTCCTATATTTATTCATTTATTTATTTATTTATACTTAAGTCATTTTTAGTCCTCCATACTCTTTGGGGTAAATAGGATGTGTATGCAGCGAACAGGTTTACAGATGCGCTCCTTAGCGCCATCTGTCGTTGCGGAGTTTGAAAAGGAACCAACGTGCTTCGGCCCAAATCACTTTCTTTTGCCGTGAGAAATTGGTTGTGTGGCGTGAGAGCGTGTGAAAACACGCAAAAGCGTGTGTCACACGGCGAAACCGAGAGAGTTGGCAGCTCTGATTAAAATAACTGATACACCTGATGCCTGTAACGGGGCTAACATAGGGCTAATGTGGGGCTAACGTGGGGCTAACATGTGATAGCATGTCTAAAAGTTGATGGAAAAGTACCACTTGCTAGGGAGCTATTTATAATGAATAAAATACTGGGCCCTACAATAACCTGTTGTAAGAATGTTGTCGGAATAACAACACGGCTGGTTTCATGTGCGATGTACGTTGAGATAAACAGGTCAATGATACTGGTTGGGATGAATGAATAGTTTAGGATGTCCCTACTGGCATGCAGAACACAGGTTGGGGGGTAATATGTTGTCTTATTTTCTTTATCTTATTAAAAAAATAAAAAAACGTCTCACACATCTCTAAAATGAAAGGAGGAGGGGTTATGACCTTGTATGACCTTCGATAAGACTGTGGGGTTTGAATGGTTCTCTTGAAGGAGGTTCCTGCTTCTATAACTGCCTGTTGGTTTTGTTCACAGCATCTTTACATGATCAAATAGGTCAGAGCACTTTCTTCCATTGTCTTTCCTTTCTCCTACAGCCTCTGAAGTTCTTTGTCTTCTCCAGGGCTGTGGTGTTCGCTTAACTCGTTGATCTTGTAGGGGGCAACAGAGTCGAGGACAGTTGGACAGATGTCATTAAAGAGAGAGACCTGCTCTTCTGTATCTAAAAGTTGATTAAAAGCAGGTAAAAGACAGCAGTAAAACACTCTGAAAATGTGCTCGCAGACATGGAGTTTAAAACCCGGCATCGGGCCGGTGTACTCTGGTTTATGGGAAGTTGGGATAAAACCATACTGAATGAAATTGTTTTATGGTCAGACACATAGATATCCTTCATTTGAAAACGTCCGGGGCCACAGTGCAGGACGAGGTCTAGAGTGTGGCCCTTTGAATGTGTGAGGGGTGTAGCCCGAGTGATGTCAAAAGATTCTCAAGTATCCATAACATCTTTGACCAGAGTGTGAGACATCGGGCACAAGGTTAATATAAATAGAAATTTGTGAGAAAATGTTTTTATTTTAATTTTTTATTTTTAATTTGAGAGCATTATTACATTTTTATTTTGAGAGCATTATTTCATTTTTATTTTGAGAACATTATTTAATTTGAGAGCATTATTTTATTTTTATTTTGAGAGCATTATTTTATTTTTATTTTGAGAGCATTATTTTATTTTGAGAGCAGAACTTTGCTCTCGAGACCTTTTGTTAGTTTGCGTAATGAAAACACGTCGCGCTTTGAAACACGTCGCGCTTCAAATGTGTACTGTCTCTTTAAAGCTTTGAACGAGCAGCGCGCGCGACCTCTCTCCACGTGACGTCACAGTCGCGCACAGAAGCGAAGATGGCGGCGGTGTTGGAGCGCAGCTTCTTGGAGATCTGCGGCTTTGAGAGAGAAACGCTGCATCGGTTCCGTGACGTGACCGTAAAGCTTCCCGGTAACGTCTCGCTCGTCTCGGTGTCTCTAATCACGTGATCTGTCTTCACTCAGCTGCATGACGTCACTCTCTATCTGCGTGCTAACTACGGCTAGCAGCGCTAACATGCTGCCGGCTAGCTAACGTGCTCGTTTAATACTAGTTAATATAGCTATTATCTTACTGTTTACTATCATACTACTAGTTAATATATCTATTCTCTTACTGTTTACTATCATAATACTAGTTAATATATCTATTCTCTTACTGTTTACTATCATAATACTAGTTAATATACCTATTCTCTTACTGTTTACTATCATAATACTAGTTAATGTATCTATTATCTTACTGTTTACTATCATAATACTAGTTAATATATCTATACGCTTACTGTTTACTATAATAATACTAGTTAATATATTTATTCTCTTACTGTTTACTATTATAATACTAGTTAATATATCTATTCTCTTACTGTTTACTATCATAATACTAGTTAAAATATTTATACTGTTTCCTGTCATAATACTAGTTAATATATCTATATGCGTAGTCGCTTACTGTTTACTATCATAATACTAGTTAATGTAACTATTCTCTTACTGTTTACTATCATACTAGTTAATACATCTATATGCTTACTGTTTACTATCATAATACTAGTTAATATATTTATACGCTTACTGTTTACTATCATAAATACTAGTTAATATATCTATTCTCTTACTGTTTACTTTCATAATACTAGTTAATATATCTATACGCTTAATGTTTACTATCATAATACTAGTTAATGTATCTATTCTCTTACTGTTTACTATCATAATACTAGTTAATATATTTATACTCTGTTTCCTGTCATAATACTAGTTAATATATTTATACTCAGTTTCCTGTCATGTTAATATAAACTATATATAATACTGGTGGTCTCTGTCTCCAGGTGTGAGTTACCTGTGTACTTCCTGTCTCCAGGTGTGAGTGCTCTACCTGGAGGACTGAAGTTCCCTGACAGTGCCGGAGCTTTTCATTATGAAGAGAGCGGGAAGCTGCAGTCGGTCACCAGCAACCGCTTCATCCACTGGTGAGACACCTGTGTGTGTGTGTGTGTGTGTGACTGTGTGTGTGTGTGTGTGTGTGTGTGTGTGTGTGTGACTGTGTGTGTGTCCAAGTGTACCTCAGGTGACTGTGTGTGTGTGTGTCCAGGTGTACCTCAGGTGACTGTGTGTGTGTGTGTCCAGGTGTACCTCAGGTGACTGTGTGTGTGTGTGTGTCCAGGTGTACCTCAGGTGACTGTGTGTGTGTGGTGTGTCTACAGGTAAACCTCGTGTGTGTGTGTGTCTCTCCAGGTAAACCTCAGGTGACTGTGCGTGTGTCCAGGTAAACCTCAGGTAACTGTGTGTGTGTGTCCAGGTGTACCTCAGGTGACCGGGTCCAGCTGGTGGAGCAGTCTCTGGACACCAACCTGTTGAACAACGCCGTGCGGCTGCAGCTGTCTCACTGCATGGTTCTACCTGGAGGGGTCCAGGTCCACGAGACCCTCAACAACGTAGTCATCCTGGTCTCCACCAATCAGAGCGTCCACAGACTGGTGCTGCCCCACCCCTCACGCATGTACCGCAGTGTGAGTCCACGGATACACACACACACAAGCTGAGACCCTTTCTGTGTAAATACCTGGTGGTGATGTCACGTAAAGCAATCCAACCTGGGACCTCATCTGTCCACAGGAGCTGGTGACGGAGCTCCACAGGCAGTCCATCTTCACTGATGTGGGGAAGCTGAGTCTGCAGGACCCGTCTCACAGCGTCCTCGTCCCCAGCTCAGTGGGACAGACGGGTAGTCCCAGCACCGCCACCGCCTGGCTCAGTCAGTCTGGAGAGGCTCACTACGCGCTGGCTGCCCCTACTGGAGGCATCATGGTGGTCTCTCTGCCCCCTCATGACACTCACGGTAAAGACAGGTTCACATGGTCCACACATGGTCCCTCAGACAGGTTCACATGGTACCTCAGATAGGTTGACGTGGTCTCAGACAGGACATGGTCCCCACATGGTCTCTCAGACAGGTTGGTGTGTGTGTGTGTGTGTGTGTGTGTGTGTGTGTGTGTGTGTGTGTGTGTGTGTGTGTGTGTGTGTGTGTGTGTGTGTGTGTGTGTGTGTGTGTGTGTGTGTGTGTGTGTGTGTGTGTGTGTGTGTGTGTGTGTGTGTGTGTGTGTGTGTGTGTGTGTGTGTGTGTGTGTGTGTGTGTGTGTGTTGCAGGCAGCGTGTCGGTGGTGGAGCTAAAGAGGAGCTCCATGATGCAGAGGCTGTCGGGCTGGATGCCCTCATCGATCCGCGGGGAGCAGTGTCCGGCAGACCTGGCCTTCAGTCTGGCCGTCAGAGAGCTGGAGGAGGACTGCTTCATCTTTGCTCTGTGTCAGGACCACAAGCTGCGGATGTGGTCCTTCAAGGTAAGACCTCCAGTCTAGAGGACGTCTCCTTCAGGGTCACACGTCCACGCTCTCTTCTTCAGCCGCCACAAACACGGAACTCTCTTTCATACTTCCAGTGTGTGCAGCCTGTAGTCCTCTCTCGTAGTCCTCTCTCAGTAAAGTACCCGTTGCCCCCCCAGGAGCAGGCCTGTCTGCTGGAGGCCGACATGCTGGACTACATGCCGGCGTGCCGTGGCCTGCGGCGTCTGTCGGGATCGGGCCACCGGCTGCGTCTTTCCCCCGGCGGTCTGTCCCTGTGCGTGTACCTGGCCGTCCCCCAGAGGGGTCAGTTCACCGTGCTGCAGCTGGTCTCCAGCGACAGCGGGCGCTACAGCCTGGACCACGTGTCCTCGGTGTTCACCACGCAGGTGAGCCGTGACGTCACCGTAGCGACCAGACGCCGCAGCGCGTAGCGGGCGTGTTGTGACGTCCGTGTGTCCGCAGGAGACTCTGGTGGACTTCGCCCTGACCGACACGGACATCTGGGCCATCTGGGTGGACGACTCCAACGCCACGGTGGTCAAGTCCATTGACTTTAAGCAGTAAGTCTCATGAGTGAGCGTGTTTCAGAAGTTCAGGGTGACAACGTTAATCCTGTGGTCATCATTGGCAGAAGCTCCGCCCCCTCTGACATGTTGTGTTCCAGGAACACGGCCGGTCAGTGGAACCAGGTGTTCGTTCAGCCTCCGCCGGCAGAGGAAGTCCACGTCGGCGTGGACCAGGACCCCCGAGTAAGACCTTTCATACCACTGCACTTCAAACTGTTGCTCAGACCAAACCAAACGATTAGATGATTAATCTGGAGTGAAAAGTTCTAAGTTTTTAGTTGGATGAATAACTGTATATATAATATATATTATTTATATATTCCATCTATATATGCTTTTAGTTTGTCATAAGAGAGAGCAAGAGAAGAGTGTGTGAAGAACGAGGAGTCTGGTATTCCTTTTGGCCCTCACCTGTTGTGACCTTTACTTCCTGTTGCCCTCTAACCCTCCGTCACCATGGTTACGCCCCTTCTCTTAAAGGGCCCCCGTGTGTTCGTCCTTTGTCCCCAAAATGGTATAAAAAGACAATATAGCAATAGATGATACAATATAAAAGACAAATCTAAAGGCTACAGTTAAAATAGTTTTCACAAGATGAAACGCAATCGATGTCTTGGATTGTTGTTGTTGTTGGTGTTGTTATCGTATCTCAGATGACAACCTGTGTCTGTTAACAGGAGACGTACCTGGATGTTCTCTTCTCTCCTCTACACTTCACAGCTTCAGCCATCGTTAAAGCTCTACAGGTGAGAAACTACCTGCTCTACTTTAAGCTCTACTATATGTTGAAGTTAAAGCTCTACTACTAGTCTAGTAGTCTAGTCTAGTTGACGCGTTTCGCTCTACCAGTTGAAGCTCTACTCGTCTGCCGTTGTCGTGGTTTCAGATCTACCGCAGAGGCCCAGAGAGGATCACTGAGCTGTCCTGGGCCGGCCTGAAGAAAGAGGTGACGGTGGCCGTGGAGCGGGAGGTACGTGACTCCTTCACTTCATTTAGATACTTTTATTTACTACGACTCAACCTCCTCCTGTCCGTCCCTCCTCCTCCTGTCTGTCCCTCCCCATCCTGTCTCCCTGTCTGTCCCTCCCCTCCCTGTCTGTCTCTCTGTCCCCTCCCTGTCTATTTCTCCCTGTCTGTCTGTCTTCCTGTAGCTGCAGAGCAGTGTGACGGAGTTTGAGTTCTCTCAGGAGGAGTACCGTCAGCTGCAGGTGGAGTTCTGGTCCAAGTTCTACGCCTGCTGTCTCCAGTACCAGGAGGTCCAGGCTCTGCCTCTGGGCCTCACTGTGAGCCACACCACCGGCCTCATCTGTCTGCTGAAGAAGGTGGTCTACCGTATGGATCCTCTAGGGCTCAGGGTCTGTAGATCAGGGTGTCAGGGTCTGTAGATCAGAGGGTCAGGGTCTGTAGATCAGGGGGTCAGGGTCTGTTGATCAGAGGGTCAGGGTCTGTAGATCAGGGGGCCAGGGTCTGTTGATCAGAGGGTCAGGGTCTGTAGATCAGGGGGTCAGGGTCTGTAGATCAGAAGGTCAGGGTCTGTAGATCAGGGGGTCAGGGTCTGACACTCTGTCTGTGGTTCAGGGTTTTGTGTCGTTCCTCCTGCCGTGCTTCGCTGTGGACCACCTGTACCTGTCTTTTGACGAGTACCTGTTCTCAGAGGAGGAGACGCCCATCACTGAAGGTCCCAATATGTTAATAATAATCAATAGAATAATAGCTCTGTGCAGTAGACTGTGTGTTGATGTCCGGTGTGGACCCTCAGACCCGGACCTGGGCCGGGACGTGCTGCAGCTGGTTCAGTGTCTGCGGCTCGTCAGCGATGCGGTTTCTGAAGAGATGGCGTACGAGATGGAGAAGGCTCTGGAACACCTTCAGTCACCAGAGAGGGCAGCAGAACTGGTCCTGGAGAACATGCTGTCCAATGACAGGTCGGTCCACGGCACGATCAACACTGTGATCACTGCTGTGATCAACACTGATCACTGCTGTGATCAATACTGTGATCAATACTGTGATCAACACTGATCAATACTGATCACTGCTGTGGTCAACACTGTGATCAATGCGGTGATCGATGCTGTGATCAACCCTTTGAGCAACAGTGATCAATACTGTGATCAAGACTGATCAACACTGTGATCAATACGGTGATCAATGCTGTGATCAACACTGATCAATACTGTGATCAACACTGTGATCAACACTGTGATCAATAACATGGATAAGAGTCCCGTCTGTTTTTCCGTGTCCCATTCCCGCTGCAGTGAGAACGTGATGGAGGACATCCAGAACAAACTGCAGGACATCCGTAACCCAATGGGAGCCATGGTGGTCCTGCTGAGGGAGCTGGACCTGGAGACGGACCCGGACCTGGAGGGACCTCAACACACCGGAGGTCCTTGGACTCGTGTGGACTCTTGTGGACTCATGTGGACTCTTGTGGACTCATGTGGACTCATGTGGACTCATGTGGACTCTTGTGGACTCTTGTGGACTCTTGTGGACTCTTGTGGACTCATGGACTCGTGTGGACTCTTGGGGACTCTTGTGGACTCTTGTGGACTCTTGTGGACTCTTGTGGACTCATGTGGACTCATGTGGACTCTTGTGGACTCTTGGACTCGTGTGGACTCGTGTGGACTCTTGGACTCGTGTGGACTCGTGTGGACTCGTGTGGACTCTTGTGGACTCATGTGGACTCTTGTGGACTCTTGTGGACTCATGGACTCATGTGGACTCTTGTGGACTCATGTGGACTCATGTGGACTCATGTGGACTCATGTGGGCTCATGTGGACTCGTGGACTCTTGGTTCAGACATGTGGACTCTGGTGGACTCTGGTGGTCTGGTGGTTTCTGATGGGCCTCCCCGCTTCTGCAGGTGCGGCCCCCCCCCTGCTGGGCAGCAGCTCCGCCGTGTGGGTGGTCTGCCAGGCCGTGTGTCACATGACCAGGACCAGGACCCTGTTCTGTCGGGACCTGCTGGTCCTGCAGAAGCTGTACCTGCGCTTCGGAGACAACGTACGCACATGCACGCACGCACGCACACGTACACACACGCACGCACACACTGGTGTGTGTGTGTGCGTGTGTGTTAGGTGTTGCTGGGGGGGCTCAGCTAAGAGGTGTGTGTGTGTGTGTGTGTGTGTGTGTTAGGTGTTCCTGGGGGGGGGGTCTCAGCTGCTGCAGCTCCAGCAGGACCTGATCCCCCGCTGCTCCACCCTGCTGTCCTCCTACTACGTCCTCAAGCACCTGAGTCACAGCATGGCCTCCTCCGTCCCCATGGACACCATGTGAGTACACACAGGACACACACAGGACACCCTGGGTCTACTGGTCTCAGTGGGATGAGACGCTCATATGCACAACGTGTTGTGACCTCTGACCTCCTGCAGAGACGCTAACCTGCAGCACCTCACCGTGTTGGAGCTGTCGGACACGCCGGCCCTCTCCACCAGACCAGGTCAGACCCTCACGCCACAGGACCTTTGACCTGATGATCAATAGATGTCATGTGACCAGATGATCAATAGATGTCAGTGTTTCCCCTAGGTTTACAGCTTCAGGGGGGCGGGACTAGTGTCGACGGGGAGGGGGGGGGGGGTGCTAGCGGGAAAGCTCAACCTGCGCGCATAACAGCTGGGCGCATAACAGCTGGGCGCATAACAGCTGGGCGCATAACAGCTGGGCGCATAACAGCTGGGCGCATAACAGCTGGGCGAGCGAGACACGCGTTCACGGTTGTTGACGGGGGGGTGCGCGCTGCTAGTGAGAGCATGCTCGTCCAGCATAGCTCCGTTTACAGCGCGCTCTGTCGACAGCTCGCAGCTGAGCTCCATGACGGCGCACCGCCAGAAATATGACGTCATGACGAAAATTACAGGGTGGCGGGCGGAAATTACAGGGGGGCGGGGCGCCACCCTGTTCCAATGGTAGGGGAAACACTGGATGTCATGTGACCAGATGATCAATAGATGTCATGTGACTAGAGGAACAATAGATGTCATGTGACCACGTAAACAATAGATGTCATGTGACTAGATGAACACTGGATGTCATGTGACCAGATGATCAATAGATGTCATGTGACTAGAGGAACAATAGATGTCATGTGACTAGAGGAACAATAGATGTCATGTGACCACGTAAACAATAGATGTCATGTGACCAGATGAACAATAGATGTCATGTGACCTAAACGTCCATAAGGAGAGAGGAGAGGAGAGAGGTGCTCAGTGTATCCTAACGTCCATAAGGAGAGAGGAGAGGAGAGAGGAGCTCAGTGTATCCTAACGTCCATAAGGAGAGAGGAGAGGAGAGAGGAGCTCAGTGTATCCTAAGCGCCCATGAGGAGAGGAGAGTCGAGTCGAGACCAGTCCAGTCCAGTCTAGTCCAGAGACTATGGGGTGTGAACAGTGCCCTCCCCCACAGCCTCCAGTCCCCAGACGGTGGTGGAGCTCTTCTACCAGACTGCAGCCAGGAGGCTGGTGGTCTCTCGGGTGTCCTCCCAGCAGCAGATACACTCTCCTCTGCGCTGGAGTCACCTGGTGTCCAACGTGGTCGTCCTGCTGGCCCGGCTGCTGTATCCTTTAAGCCGGTGTTTCATCTCCTCCTGGCTCCTCCTGGGCTCTTCCTCTGGTTGTTCTTGAGTCTTAACGCTCTCTTCCAGTTGGCCCAGTAACCCTGGTTTTCAGTTCCCAGAGTGCCTGATGGCCAACTGCCAGTACACTCAGCTACAGGTGGGTTGTGGTCTGCCCGGTGCTCCTGTGTTACCTACACCTGGACAGCTCTGTCCATACCAACTGTCCCCCCTCTGCTGTCTTCATACGGGATGACAGAGTTATCATTAAAGCTGTGACAAGCGGGACAGATGCATCGGCAGCTTCTGATTGGAGGAGAACTCTGTGACATCACTCACTCACTCACTCACTCACTCACTCATTCTCTGTCCCGCGTGAGTCTCACCTGCGCTGTGTCTGCAGGAGTATGTGCGTCTGACCGGTCCCTGGTGTCAGGTGAACATCGGCTCCTGCCGCTTCGTGCTGGGTCAGTGTTACCTGGCCAACGGGGAGGGCCAGAAGGTGGGTCGGCACCTCCGCCGCGGACCGGAACCAGCACCTGGTGGAGCGGGTCCCTGAGATGGGCTTTCTCTCCAGGCGCTGCAGTGCTTCCAGGAGGCAGCGACGGAAGTAGAGAAGGAGGAGTTCCTGCTGAAGCTGACGGGCAGCGAGGAGGAGGAGGAGGAGGAGGAGGAGGAGGCCGCCACCCCCAGACTGCAGTACTACAACAAGGTGAGTCTGCAGGACCCGTCTCACAGCGTCCTCGTCCCCAGCTCAGTGGGACAGACAGGTAGTCCCAGCACCGCCACCGCCTGGCTCAGTCAGTCTGGAGAGGCTCACTACGCGCTGGCTGCCCCTACTGGAGGCATCATGGTGGTCTCTCTGCCCCCTCATGACACACACGGTAAAGACAGGTTCACATGGTACCTCACAGGTTGACGTGGTCTCAGACAGGACATGGTCCCCACATGGTCTCTCAGACAGGTTGATGTGACCAGGTGTGTGTGTGTGTGTGTGTGTGTGTGTGTGTGTGTGTGTGTGTGTGTGTGTGTGTGTGTGTGTGTGTGTGTGTGTGTGTGTGTGTGTGTGTGTGTGTGTGTGTGTGTGTGTGTGTGTGTGTGTGTGTGTGTGTGTGTGTGTGTGTGTGTGTGTGTGTGTGTGTGTGTGTGTGTGTGTGTGTCCAGGTGCTGCGGCTGTTGGAGGACGTGGGTCTACCTGAGCTGGTCATCCAGCTGGCCTCCCTGGCCATCACGGAGGCCTGCAGTGACGCCCACAGCCAGGTACCACGCAGGGAGACGGGTCACACACACACAGGGAGATGGGACACACACGCAGGGAGACGGGTCACACGCATACAGACAGGTGCCATGCTAACCCTGTATCTCAGGCCGCTCTGTGGACCAGAGTCTTCAAGCACCAGTTGGACCTGGGACACAATCGAGAGGCCTACGAGGCGCTGACCCAGAACCCCGACGGCAGCATGTACGTACACCGGGGGGGAGGGGGGGGGGGGGGGGAGTGTGTGTGTGTGTGTGTGTGTGTGTGTGTGTGACGTGTCCATCTTGCCACAGGCAGCTGGATTGTCTCCGCCAGCTGGTCGTGGTTCTTTGTGAACGTTCTCAGCTCCAGGACCTGGTCCAGTTCTCCTACGTCAACCTGCACGACGAGGTAGTGAACTAGTTAATGCTAACTTGAGTGAGCTGGTTAATGTTAACTACAGTGAGCTGGTTAATGTTAACTACAGTGAGCTGGTTAATGTTAACTACAGTGAGCTGGTTAATGTTAACTACAGTGAGCTGGTTAATGTTAACTAGCGTGAGCTGGTTAATGTTAACTACAGTGAGCTGGTTAATGTTAACTACAGTGAGCTGGTTAATGTTAACTAGCGTGAGCTGGTTAATGTTAACTAGCGTGAGCTGGTTAATGTTAACTACAGTGAGCTGGTTAATGTTAACTACAGTGAGCTGGTTAATGTTAACTAGCGTGAGCTGGTTAATGTTAACTACAGTGAGCTGGTTAATGTTAACTACAGTGAGCTGGTTAATGTTAACTACAGTGAGCTGGTTAATGTTAACTAGCCTGAGCTGGTTGATGTTAACTAGCGTGAGCTGGTTGATGTTAACTCGAGTCTGCCGTCAGGTGGTGGGCATCATCGAGTCTCGGGCCCGAGGTCTGGACCTGCTGGCTCATAATTACTACGAGCTGCTGTACGCGTTCCACATCAACAGACACAACTACAGGAAAGGTGAGCTGCACCTGGGCATTGAGCGACCACACCTGTGTGATCAGACGATGTCCGTTGAGCGTCTGACCGTGTCGACCTTTGACCCGCCAGCGGGGACGGTCATGTTTGAGTTCGGGATGCGTCTGGGCCGAGAGGTGCGCACGCAGCCGGGCCTCCAGAAGCAGGTGAACTGCTACCTGGCCGCTCTCAACTGCCTGCGCCTCATCCGGCCCGAGTACGCCTGGATCGTCCAGCCCGCCTCCGGCGCCGTGGTACGCAAGTTCTGTCCGCCGCACGCCAAGACCCGGAACCACGGGGAGCGCCGAGCGCTTGACTGAAGGAGCGTTTGTGTTTCAGTACGAGCGTCCCGGGGCGTCGCCCAAGAGGAACGCCGACGGAGACTTCTCCTCCGAGCCAGGTGTGTGTGTGTGTGTGTGTGTGTGTGTGTGTGTGTGTGTGTGTGTGTGTGTGTGTGTGTGTGTGTGTGTGTGTGTGTGTGTGTGTGTGTGTGTGTGTGTGTGTGTGTGTGTGTGTGTGTGTGTGTGTGTGTGTGTGTGTGTGTGTGTGTGTGTGTGTGTGTGTGTGTGTGTGTGTGTGTGTGTGTGTGTGTGTGTGTGTGTGTGTGTGTGTGTGTGTGTGTGTGTGTGTGTGTGAGAGAGACTGACCGTGACCCTCCTGTCCCTCTGCAGTCAGACGCCACGTGGACATCCTGGAGCTCAAGGACCTGGAGAAGGAGTACATCCTGTCCCGCAGCCGCCTCACCCTCGCCCAGCACCACCCGCCCTCTGCTGCCATTGCTGGTACTCCACATTGAACACCTCGACACCCTCTACACCTTAACGTCTACACCTTAACGTCTACACCTTGACGTCCCTGCAGGCGGTGCCTCTGCGGTGGAGATGGTGGCCCTGCTGGTCCAGTCCGGCCTGTTTGACTCTGCGCTGTCCGTCTGTCTGACCTTCAGCCTCAGCCTGACCTCTGTCTTCGAGGGTCTGACCTTCAAGTACGTTTTGACCTTCTTCCTGTCCTTCAGGATTACTACGCCCTCTACCTGCAGTCTCATGAGTCTGTGTATGTATATATATGTACATATATATATATGTATATACGTCTCCAGATGCATCAAGCTTCAGTTTGGGGGGGAGGAGTCTCAGAACGAGGCCTGGAGCTGGTTGGCTGCTAACCAGCGGTCGTCTGTGGTCAACACCAAGGAGTCCAGGTGGGTTCACCCTCTTCAGAACCTTACAGCGCCGTGCGTCTGCTCCAACCCGGTTTTTCTTCTTCTGTGGTCAGCGCTACGGACGAGGCGTGGCAGCTGCTGGCCTCGTACCTAGACAGGTACCCGTCCGCTAACGGACAACACCTCCGCTGGGTCATCAACAAGCTGCTGGCGCACGGCGTGCCGCTGCCCGACTGGCTGGTCAGGTCCTACAAGGTCAGTTCAGCCAATACGGAGGAGGCACGCTTTGACAGCCACTTTCCCATGATGCAGCTGTGATTCTTCCAGGAAGTGGACGCTGTGTCTCTGGTTGTTCTTCCAGGAAGTGGACGCTGCGTCTCTGCTGCGTCTCTACCTGAACTTTGACCTCCTGGACGCTGCAGCTGAGCTGGTGCTGGAGTACGTGGACGCTCTGCTGGGGAGAGGTCACCAGTACTTCGGAATAGAGGTGTGTGTGTGTGTGTGTGTGTGTGTGTGTGTGTGTGTGTGTGTGTGTGTGTGTGTGTGTGTGTGTGTGTGTGTGTGTGTGTGTGTGTGTGTGTGTGTGTGTGTGTGTGTGTGTGTGTGTGTGTGTGTGTGTGTGTGTGTGTGTGTGTGTGTGTGTGTGTGTGTGTGTGTGTGTGTGTTCTCATGACTCCGCCCCTTTCAGAGGCCCCTGTCGGCGACCTCGTCCTCCTCCTGGCTGCCGTACACGTCCATCGACCAGCTGCTGCAGACGCTGAGCGAGGCGCAGACCAACAGCAGCGTGAGCCACCGCCGCTCTGTTGACTCTTCATCTTCGTTCACTCGTCGCTCCGTTGACTCTTCGTCTCCGTTGACTTTGTTTGTGATCTTCTGTTTTCAGATTTATCTTCAAGTTCGAGACAAACTGGAGGATTACCACAAACTGGTGGAGCAGACGACCCACCGGAGGCTCGTCTCTCGATGAGGACGACCAATCAGAGGCTGACACCTGATGTAAATAGAATCAGTTGTTTGTGTTTAGTCTTTTATAAGAGTCTTTTTTACCCTCATGTTCTTCTTTCTTTGTGATGAAATAAAGTTCTTGCATTTCAAATCGTCTCAATTATTAACATGTCTCTGATGTTTGAGGGAAAACATCTGAAAAACTGCCTGGACCCGTAGTGATAGAAGCTGGATCAGTAAAGGAGGTCAGGGTTAACCCATAGAACCAGACGGTCTAGATCTGACAGTCTAGATTGTCTGATCTAGACAATCTAGATCAGACTGAGGGTCTAGACCAGGGGTCACCAACCTTTGTGAGACCGAGGGCTACTTCAAGGGTGCAAAATAATCCGAAGGGCTACTTGTTTTATATAAACTACCCAAAAAACTAAATTGCCTGAATCACCTTTTAATAATGAGCCGCCACACGACATTCTGATGAAGAACATAGATGAAGACACGTAATACTAAAGATGTTAAGAACAATAGGTCCTCTGCCCCACTGTCAGTGTTCAGGCCCTCATGTTAATAAGCAGAGGGGGATTTTGCGCGCCGCATTTTCTTTTAAAGCCCTGGATCCATTGTTGGAGACAATTTCAGAGTCAATGGGATATATTATCACCATGACGATGACACTCTGCTCTTTTGGACTCTATCACTGAGATAAAGATGAAATAGTTCAGTGTCTAATTTACCATTCAATGGAGAGCAATATGACCCTCATTAACAACTACTGATATTCTGTAACTACCTGGATGTTCAGGTCACTTGGTGCATCGTTTACTTTAAGCTCATCTCATTGGCTGTCATCCTGGCTATTTGAGAGACGCTACTTGCAGAGCGAGAAAGCCAGCGCTGTAGCCTCCCCCAGGTCCTAGTGCCCGGGGATTAGGGCCTTTTTTTGACAGAGCTCAATGTTGACTATTTTTAGAACATGCCGTGGGGCGACTCACGTGGTCCCTGCAGGCACCGTGTTGGTGATCAGACCATGGATCAGACCATCTACAATTCTAGACCCTCAGGTCCAGACCAGACAGTCTGGACCTGAGGGTCTAGATGTGTGTCTGAAAGAGAAGGCAGAGGAGAGAGCAGCCAACTCCAACTCAAGAGTCGTGGGTCTTGATCCCCGTCGTCAGCGTCCATCAGGACCAGAAAAGCTGATTACGATGTACAAGAATCTACTTTCTCCGGACAGGACCAGACCGAACAGCAGGACTTGAAGAAGAAGAAGCAGGTACTGATCCGGGATCCAAGCGGTCCCGTCATCTAGCCTCACAGGTGAGATGCACATATGAAGGTCAATGACCCCTCAACGGGCCTCTGACAAACCTCAAACCACGAGAACAAGAAGGACGACGAGCGGGAAGTACAAACCAAACAGAACATTTATTGAGTCGGAACCGACCGTACAGACATCAGGGCCCGGCGCCCGCAGCGCCGTGACCATAGAAAAGGCTAAATGGAATGCTTTGTTCAGTAATACTGATTGTACCGTGTGAGGAAGCAGTCTGGTGACATCACAGCTGTGACATCACCGCTGAGCAGTCTGGTGACATCAGAGCTGTGACATCACCGCTGAGCAGTCTGGTGACATCAGAGCGGCGCCGTCACCGCCGGGCGTCACACGGCGCTCTTGGTGGGCAGCTCCGTGCTGTTGTGCCGCGTCTTACGCGACGTGCCGTCATCTCGCGGCCGCGCCCTCTGAAGGTTCGACATGGCGGCGGTGCGCTCGATGTCGATGAGGGCGTAGAGCTCGGTGCGGCGTGTGGGCGTGGTGGGTGGCGGCGGGGAGCCGGGCGTGCGCGGCGTGTGGGGATTGCTGCCGTCCGAAGCCCTGTTCCCCGCGCTGTGCTCCATCTCAACCTCGATGTAGTTGAGGGTTTTGGGCGGGTCCGCGTGGCCCGGCAGCGCCGGCCGGCGAAAGTCAAAGTTGAAGACGGTGGGTCCGTCGGCGTGGCGCCGGGCCGTGTCGGGCCGGTGGGCGCTGAGCGGCGCCGTCACGTTCTCGGTGTTGACGTAGTTGTGCGAGGCGTCGTGGCCGGGCGACAGCGGGTGGGAGTACGAGTGCTGCAGCAGGCTGTGGGGCGGAGGCTGGCCGAAACCGTTGAGCGCCGGCGTCTTCAGGCCGCCGCCGGGCTCCTCCTCCTCCGAGCTGGGCTTCCTCGCCTCCCAGACCGGGGGCAGCGCCGGCAGGTTCTCGTAGTCGAGCAGCGCCGTGCGCCGCTGGGCCGAGTTGTTGACGTTCTGCAGGTCGGGGGTGAGGGGGGGCGGCCGGTGACGCCGAGGAGCCGTAGAGGGATTGGAGGAGCCGTTGGCGAGCGGAGGCTCCGTCTCCGGCCGCCCGTTAGTCTCTCGAGGCTCCTCCGCCTCCTGCTGCCTCTTCTCCTTCTCCATCAGCTGCTTCTGGACGGGGGTGGGGCCCAGCACAAAGCGCACCCCCTGAGGCTCCAGCAGAACCTGGGGCTCCGGCTGGGGGGGGGGGGGCGACGGCTCGGCGCGGACCCTCGGGGGAGGAGGGGGGGTCGGCGGGCGAGAGGACCGCGGGGAGGCGGGGCTCTCCAGAGGGGTGGGGGCCGTCAGAGGGCTGGGCCGCTCCTCCAGGAGCCCCACGGTGTTCACATAGGTGTGGACCTGAGGGGAGGGACATCATGACATCATCAGGAGATCATCAGATCATGACATCATCAGATCATGAAATCATCAGGAGATAGTGACATCATCAGATCATGACATCATCAGATTATGACATCAGATCATGACATCATCAGATCATGACATTGTCCGACGTTCATGACATCATCAGTAGATCATGTAATGTAATAATCATGTCATCATGATCATGTCATCAATATTAGATCATGACATCATCAGTAGATCATGAGCGTGTCACCTCCTCAGCCACCAGCAGAGGGTGAGTGGACTCTTCTCCCACGGAGGGCAGACGGGTGCTGGCCACAGACGGGTGCCGAGTGGAGGGGTGAGACGGGGCCTCCCCCACAGACGGGGTCCTGGTCACTCCGTTTGGTACCGAGGGCACCGAGTAGCCCAGAGCTGAAGACACACACGCGCGCGCGCGCGCACACACACACACACACACACACACACACACACACACACACACACACACACACACACACACACACACACACACACACACACACACACACACACACACACACACACACACACACACACACACACACACACACACACACACACACACACACACACACACAGATACACACTTTTAGGTTCAGGTAAACATCCAGGTAAACATTTAGGTTCAGGTAAACATTTAGGTAAACAACCAGGTAAACATGCAGGTATAAACATTCAAGTAAACGTTCAGGTAAACATCCAGGTTTGGGTCCTCCTGTGTTACCTGCAGGTGTGCTGGCTGCCTGCAGGTGTGTGTGTGTGTTACCTGCAGGTGTGTGTGTATTACCTGCAAGTGTGTGTGTGTTACCTGCAGGTGTGTGTGTGTGTGTGTGTGTGTTACCTGCAGGTGTGCTGGCTGCCTGCAGGTGGGGCTCCAGCACCGCCTCCTCCACCACGCTGATGCTGTGTCTGTGCATCACCTCCTGTAGCAGGTTGAAGATCTCCTCAGCGCGGGAACACTTGAAGGCAAAGATACCTGGAATACAGTAGCCTGCTGGTTAGGGTTCATGCTTATACATATACACACATGTATATACACATGTGTGTATATATATATACACACGTAGGTATATATATATATATATATATACATACACTTCCACAAACATCGATGTTGGACGTATGATAATCTATAGGTCTTCCATTCTAACACCAAGTCAGTGATCGAGCCCTAAGTAATAGTAATATTGTGTATAATATGGTCATTCATGATGAACATTTGTTGTTGTTGGCGTGAACAAGTCTTGAAGTCTTGTGCTCTGCTGAGCCACGAGTCTGTTCCTTGAGTCTGTTCTGCCTCTACCTGGTTGTCATGATCTTCTATACCATTATTACCATACCTGCCATAAATATCATGATACTGATACAATACCATAAAAACAGTATACCATAAATACAATACTGGTATATTTATCTATAATACTTAATAGTAATAAACAAAATATCTGTATGGTTCACTTTTTACCAATTTTTTCAACACTTAACAAATGGCAGTAACATTAGTTTTAGCCTACAAGATATTAATGAAACTCCATGAAGCCATCATAGCATTGATGATCCACTCTGAGGCCGTTAGTCATTATCAATGGTTTTGCAACGCGTTTTCGTTTTAGAGAGGCACGTCTGGTGGGATCGGCCCCTCACACGGAGCAGCGCTGCGCTCTGATCGCTCGATACTAAAAATATGCTAAATCACCTCGCTCTTAACGTACGGGTCCTTCGTTAGCATCGCTACACCGTGCAGCGGGACAGCAGCAGATGTAGCGGGCTAACATTCAAGCTAACCTAAACCACCAAACGCTGAAGACATCTCGACACCGATTGGCCGAGACGCGACACGTCCATCAAAGATGTTATATTGAGAAGAGCACCACTCCACATTTTCTCAGTGTCCCACTCCAATCTCATAAACGCCGGCCGGCCAATTGACCCCCCCCCCCCCCACCCCAAAACAAAAACTCTTCGGATCTACACGATTCACGTAAGTCACTTATTTTGGTTTCAAAACGGCGAATTTCGCCGTAAGGTGAGGGATTCTCATGCCTGATACATATATATCTCCTACACTTGAAGCCTTGTCCCCTACACTTGATATCACGTCTCCTACACTTGATGCCTCGTCTCCTACACATGATGTCACATCTCCTACACTTGATGCCTCGTCTCCTACACTTGATATCACATCTCCTACACTTGATGCCTCGTCTCCTCCACTTGATCTCACGTCTCCTACACTTGATGCCTCGTCTCCTACACTTGATGCCTCGTCTCCTACACTTGATGTCACATCTCCTACACTTGATGCCTCGTCTCCTACACTTGATGCCTCGTCTCCTACACTTGATGCCTTGTCTGCCTCGTCTCCTACACTTGATGCCTCGTCTCCTCCACTTGATGCCTTGTCTGCCTCGTCTCCTACTATCAATGCCTCGTCTCCTACACTTGATGCCTCGTCTCCTACACTTGATGCCTTGTCTGCCTCGTCTCCTACAATCAATGCCTCGTCTCCTACACTTGATGCCTCGTCTCCTACACTGGATGCCTCGTCTCCTACACTTGATGCCTCGTCTCCTGGTACCTTGGCCCGTCTGGCAGCGCCGGCCGCTCTCGAAGGAGAACAGGTTGGAGTCGTAACCATAGCGCCGTAAGCACAGGTAAGGCCACCTGACGTCATCACGGCGATGGGTGTGGAGGACAAGTTCAGCATCGGTCAACTCCATAACACCTGAGCCCAACTCATTCCCATCGTCGTCCACATTTATCACCTGGACGGGTAAACAACAACAACAAGACAGTCAGAGCCAGGTACACAACAACAAGACAGTCACAGCAAGGTACACAACAACAAGACAGTCACAGCCAGGTACACAACAACAACAAGACAGTCAGAGCCAGGTACACAACAAGACAGTCAGAGACGGGTACAAAACAAGACAGTCAGAGACAGGTACACAACAACAACAACAACAACAACAAGACACTCACAGCCAGGTACACAACAACAAGACAGTCACAGCCAGGTACACAACAACAACAACAACAAGACAGTCAGAGCCAGGTACACAACAACAACAACAACAACAACAACAAGACAGCCAGAGCCAGGTACACAACAACAACAAGACAGTCAGAGCCAGGTACAGAACCACAAGACAGTCACAGCCAGGTAAACAACAACAACAACAAGACAGCCAGAGCCAGGTACACAACAACAACAAGACAGTCAGAGCCAGGTACACAACAACAAGACAGTCACAGCCAGGTACACAACAACAAGACAGTCAGAGCCAGGTACACAACAACAAGACAGTCACAGCCAGGTACACAACAACAAGACAGTTACAGCCAGGTACACAACAACAAGACAGTCACAGCAAGGTACACAACAACAAGACAGTCACAGCCAGGTACACAACAAGACAGTCAGAGACAGGTAAACAACAACACCAACAACAATAAGACAGTCACAGCCAGGTACACAACAACAACAAGACAGTCAGAGACAGGTACACAACAAGACAGTCAGAGCCAGATACACAACAACAACAAGACAGTTAGAGCCAGGTACACAACAACAAGACAGTCACAGCCAGGTACACAACAACAACAAGACAGTCAGAGCCAGGTACACAACAACAACAACAACAACAACAAGACAGTCAGAGCCAGGTACACAACAACAATAAGACAGTTAGAGCCAGGTACAGAACCACAAGACAGTCACAGCCAGGTACACAACAACAAGACAGTCAGAGCCAGGTAAACAACAACAAGACAGTCAGAGCCAGCTACATAACAACAAGACAGTCAGAGCCAGGTACACAACAACAAGCCAGACAGTCAGAGCCAGGTACACAACAACAAGACAGTCACAGCCAGGTAAACAACAACACAGTCCTGGGTTTAGGAGCTGTTTCGAACAGTGCTCTGTGCTCTCCTTCCATTAGCCAAACAATTCCTCGCAGAAATCTCCAGATGTCAGAATTACAAATCACAGAATTCAGGTGGAAGACCCCGCCCCTCCTCCCAGGCCTCGACGGGTTAATCTGCAGGTGTGTGCTAATTGAGACCAACTCACCTTGAATTTACTTTGATGATTATCTGGAATTGAGTCTTTCTCTGGACAGCTTAAGCAGCTACCCATGGCTTCTTCAGAGCACCATCTGATCTCTGGACACAAGAGACACGCGGACAGGTCAGCGCTGTGGTCGAGAGTCTAGACCTTCCTCTGGGACTCACCTAGACCTTCCTCTGGGACTCACCTAGACCTTCCTCTGGAACTCACCTAGACCTTCATCTGGGACTCACCTAGACCTTCATCTGGGACTCACCTAGACCTTCCTCTGGGACTCACCTAGACCTTCATCTGGGACTCACCTAGATCTTCCTCTGGGACTCACCTAGACCTTCCTCTGGGACTCACCTAGACCTTCCTCTGGGACTCACCTATACTTTCCTCTGGGACTCACCTAGACCTTCCTCTGGGACTTACCTAGACCCTGCCTCCAGTCGTCCTGGTCCCATCCTCAGAGCCTGAGGGCCTGTCATGCTCCGGTTGAGTTGTAGACATGAACAGCAGCTCTGCTGACGCCACAGGGAGCAGTTAGTACTTCAAGTAGTACACAGTAGTACACAGTATAGCTTAAGTTAGTACTTCAATAATCTTCAAGTAGTATGGGGTAGGGATGGAACTGGCTAGCTTGTGGCTAGAGGACGACCACCGACCAGCGACAGCGGACCCAAAAAACAAGTATTCATGGCTACGGAAGTCTATTAAGCGTTTAATAAAAAGGGTATCATTAGGGAGTAAAGGGTATTAAAGTGTATTACAGTCTAATAAAGGATATTATAGTCTAATGTAAGATATTATAGTGTATAGTAGGTACTGAGGGACATAAGTGTTATTATAGAGTATTAAAGGTCACTAAAGAGTATTAAAGGGGTGTTAAAGCGTACTTCAGGGTGTTTAATGTTATTAAAGACTATTAAAGCGTATTTCAGGGTACTAAAGGTTATTAGAAGATATTAAAGCGTAATAACGGTTATTAAAGTGTACTTTGGGAAACTACAGGTTATTAAAGAGTATTTAAGGGTACTATAGGTTAGAGTATTAAAGGAGTATTAAAGCGTACTTCGGGGTAGTAAATGGGTATTAAAAGACATTAACGGATACTTCAGGGTACTAAAGGTTATTGAAAAGTATTGAAGGAGTATTAAAAGGTTATTAAAGCCTACTTCAGGGTACTAAAGGGGAACAGCAGCTAGCTAGCCCAAAGCTAAGCGAACACAGCGCTCGGTAGCATGAGTTAGCTCGGAGGCTAACGGCTTCCCTCTCTTACCCCGGTGGGTTCGGGGTGGACTCGCCGTCACACACGTCCTCACGCGGGCCGGGCGTCCGGCTGCTCGGTCCCGGACCACAGCACCGCTAGTGTTAGCAGCTACTCCAGCAGCGCCTCCATCTTTCTCTAGCGCCAAAACAACAATCACAAGTTGTCCCGGGGCTCCGGGGCTCCGGGGCTCCGACGGCTCAGGCGGACCCGCTCCGGAGCAGCTCCTCCATGGATAGTCTTGCGGGCTCTCTGCGGGCCGGCAGGCTTCTTCCTGGCGCACCGTGTCTCGCTCGCGGCCCGGGGTACTCCGCTTTCCCAAGGTTAGCTTCACTCTGCCGCGAAATCACTGCAACGAAACTTCCGAGAGTTCACTCCAATGTGGCCGAGACCCGCCGCTGTGCGCATGCGCGGCCTGAGCGGTTCGGGACGGTCGGGGCCTCTCCAAGAGAGACATCATGAGTGACGTCACCTAGAAATATACGTCACTTCGTTCTGCGTCAGCGTGCAGAGCTTTGACTTCAGTTCAAGTAGGTAGTACATCATGTACCTCTGAGAGGTAGTACTGTAAGCAGTACATTAAGTACCTCTGAGATGGAGTACAGTAAGGAGCATAATATATACATATATAACTATAATATATACATATATATATATAACTATAATATATACATGACTATAATATATACATGACTATAACTATAATATATAACTATAATATATACATGACTGTAACTATAATATATGCATGACTATAACTATAATATATACATTACTATTACTATATATATATATTAATATAACTAATATATACATGAATTTAACTATAATATCTACATAGATAACTATAATATATACATGACTATAACTATAATATATATTAAAATAACTATAATATATACATGACTATAACTATAATATACACATAACTATAATATACACATGACTATAACTATAATATATACATACATAATATATTACTATAATATATAAATTAATACAACATAATAAATGAATTAATATAACTATAATACATACATTAATATAACTATAATATATACATGACTATAACTCTGATGACATGTTATATTGTGTTTATCATGTTTAATATATACATTAATATAGCCATAATACATACACATCTATAACTATAACATATACATATCTATAACTATAATAGATACATGTCTATAACCATAATATATATATATATTAATATAACTAAAATATACACATTAATATAACCATAATATATACATTACTATAACTCTGAATACATAATGAACTGAAAGCATTCATAATAAAGAAAGTGTCTTCAAAGGAGATCAATAATTAATTAATAACTAATAATCACGTGTCTTCACAGAAACATCGAAATCATGAACAAGATGCAGCTGTTTACATGAAGGAGCTATACATATCGATCAGTACTCAAACATATTGATCAGTAGTCAAACATATCGATTAGTAGTCAAACATATCGATCAGTAGTAAAACATGTCGATCAGTAATCAAACATATGGATCAGTAATCAAACATATCGATCAGTAGTCAAACATATCGATCAGTAGTCAAACATATTGATCAGTAATCAAACATATCGATCAGTAGTCAAACATATTGATCAGTAGTCAAACATATCAATCAGTAGTCAAACATATCGATCAGTAGTCAAACATCAATCAGTAGTCAAACATATCGATCAGTAGTCAAACATATCAATCAGTAGTCAAACATATCTATCAGTAGTCAAACATATCAATCAGTAGTCAAACATATCGATCAGTAGTCAAACATATTGATCAGTAATCAAACATATATCGATCAGTAGTCAAACATATTGATCAGTAGTCAAACATATCAATCAGTAGTCAAACATATTGATCAGTAGTCAAATATATTGATCATTAGTAAAATATATCAATCAGTAGTCAAACATATAGATCAGTATTCAAACATATCGATCAGTAATCAAACCTATCGATCAGTAGTCAAACATATCGATCAGTACTCAAACATATCGATCAGTAGTCAAACATATCGATCAGTAATCAAACATATCGATCAGTAGTCAAACATATCAATCAGTAGTCAAACATATTGATCAGTAGTCAAACATATTGATCAGTACTCAAACATATTGATCAGTAGTCAAACATATTGATCAGTACTCAAACACATTGATCAGTAGTCTATAGAATTGTCAACGTCTGCACAGGGTCTCTGTGGAAAAATATGAATATATTTATTATTTAGATAAAAAGATGAATATATAAACTTCTACATATCAGTTATTTTACCTCTAATGTCTCAGGTGTGAACTACAGGTGTAGTTTGTTTACTAACGAGCTACAGGTGTACATAGGTGACTAACGAGCTACAGGTGTACATAGGTGACTAACGAGCTACAGGTGTACATAGGTGACTAACGAGCTACAGGTGTACATAGGTAACTAACGAACTACAGGTGTACATAGTTGACTAATGAGCTACAGGTGTACATTGCTAATGAGGGAGGACGTACCTCTGGGCAGGGTGTAGTTGGCGTAGACCAGGTGTTCCTGCTCCCTCTGGAGCTTTCTGGCTTTGAGGACGTCACAAACACACTGATGGAGGTACGCGTACTGACACTGAGGACAGGTGGAGGAGAAACTACATTATATCATATTAATAATGTAACTTAACATAACATACCATAATACAATATAACATGGTCAGGTTCCCCGTGTTCCACGAGTGTTGCGATCAATCCCACATACCCCTAAAGCTTTTTCTTTACCTTCTTTTATTCCCACCATCATTTCCAGCCGCAGATCTACTGCAGCACGCTCGGTAGCACACCCCACTAATGCTAATTTTAACAATTTGATTAGAGTTCCTTTGCAACATCCGTACTATCTGCATAAAATAGCTATTTGGCAAATGTTGGTCTTTTAAATATCAGATCCCTCAATAATAAGTCTTTTTATGCCATGATTTTATTACATGTAACAAACTGGACTTTTTTATTATCACAGAGACATGGTTATCTGAGGGAGACTATAGTCCTCTTATAGAAGCAACCCCCCCTGATTTTACACACCTTCATCAACCCCGGCTGTCAGGCAGGGGAGGGGGGGTTGCTGTTATTCACAGAAAAGATTTTAAATGCACTCCCATCTCACATAGTAATTTTACATCTTTTGAACATCTTGGTTTTATGGTAAACTCAAAAGCTCCTGTCATCATATTAATAATCTACAGGCCAAAAGCCAAAAAGTATCTTTATCCACGAGTTTGCCGAACTTTTAACTTATTTTATGTCACAGTATGACAAAATCCTTATTTTAGGTGATTTTAACATACATGTGTGCTGCCCGTCTCAGACTCTTGTTAAAGATTTTATGGATACTCTGGAATCTTTTAACCTCACTCAAGCAGTACAACAACCTACTCATTCAAAGGGTCACATCCTTGACCTCGTCCTGTATAATGGTCTCAGCCCTTAAAACTTTGAAATTAAGGATATCTGTGTGTCTGATCACAAAGCAGTTTTATTTAATGTAGTTTTATCCCAACCTCCCACAAATCTCAGTTCACCTGCTCGAAGCCGCGTTTTTAACTCCAGGTCTGCTGATACATTTTCAGAGCTTTTTATTGCTGCTTCTTTAACTGCTTTTAATTCACATTCTGATACAGAGGAGCTGGTCTCCCTTTTTAATAACACCTGTCAAACTGTCCTGGACTCTGTTGCTCCTTATAAGATAAAAAAATCAAAAAGAACCCCACAGCCCTGGCTAAATGAATCTACGCAACAACTCAAGAGAGACTGTAGGAAAAATGAAAGAAAATGGAAAAAAACTGAACTACATGTATTTTATGAGATTTGGAAAGATGCAATGAAAAATTATCAAAAGGCAGTCAAAGAAGCAAGAGCCTCATTCTTCTCTAAGTTAATTTTAGATAATCATTCAAACCCAAGAGTTTTATTCAAGGTCATAGACTCAGTTATAAACCCTCCCTCTGTCAACCTACTGAGGCCTCACAAGAGATGTGTGAGAGGTTCTTAAATTATTTTATTGATAAAGTAAAGGAAATAAGAGAAGAAATTATCCCCCCAACTCGCATTTTACATGCCAGTAGGGACATACAAACCTATTTTAGTAATTTTGAACCTGTATCACTATCCTTTTTATCTGATATCATCGCTCACATGAAATCAACTACGTGCAGCCTTGATTTTATTCCCACAACATTTTTAAAAGAGGTTATCAGCACTGTAGGGCCTAGTATTTTACTGATTATTAATAGCTCCCTTTTAAATGGCACTTACCCATCTATTTTTAAACACGCTATGGTCCAACCTCTTTTAAAGAAGCCGAAGCTCGATCCTTCCGTTTTATCAAATTTTAGGCCAATTTCTAAACTTTCGTTTTTATCAAAAGTTTTAGAAAAAGTAGTTTCAAACCAACTTCTAACTTTCATGAATCACAACAATATATTTGAAAAATTTCAGTCAGGTTTTAGAGCACTACCTTGTACAGAAACTGCCCTCCTCAAGGTAACTAACAATCTCCTTTTAACAGCAGACAGGGGGGAGAGCGCAGTTTTAATTCTTTTAGACCTGAGTGCAGCCTTTGACACAGTAGACCATGCCATTTTAATTGATCGCCTTAAAAACTGGGTCGGCATCAAGGATGCTGCACTCAGCTGGTTTTATTCTTACCTTTTAAATAGAACCTTTTCGGTCGCCATAGGGGATCACTCGTCCTCCACGGCACACATTACCTGTGGCGTACCACAAGGCTCAATTTTAGGTCCGATTTTATTCTCTATTTATATGCTTCCACTCGGCCAAATCCTCCAACGGCACAAGGTTTCTTTTCACTGCTATGCTGACGACACGCAGATATACCTTCCGCTGAGACCTGGTGACCCAAAGAGCCGAGCTGCTATCCTGGACTGTCTCTCTGATGTCAAATGTTGGATGGCACAAAACTTTTTACAACTCAATAACTCAAAATCGGAAGTCATATTATTCAATTCCCCAAACAATAACACTAGCCTCATTCAGAGTGAACTTGGTCCCCTGTCCGCCTACATAAAACCTGTTGCAAGAAACCTGGGCGTAATGTTCGACACCAATTTAAATTTCGAAACACAAATTAAAAAAACCGTCCAGTGCTGCTTCTTCCAATTACGCACCATTTCCAAAATCAAACCCATATTGTCACACCCCGATCTGGAAAAAGTCATACACGCACTCATATTCTCAAGACTCGACTACTGTAATTCACTCCTCTCAGGCATTACCCATAAATCTATCTCCCGCCTCCAGCTAGTCCAAAATGCAGCAGCTAGGCTTCTTACTAGTTTTAACAGACTACATATTACTCCAGTTCTGGCCTCACTCCACTGGCTCCCAGTTAGTTTTAGAATTGATTTTAAGATTTTGTTGATCACTTTTAAGGCCCGTCTGGGTCTTGCCCGGATTACGTTATCGAAATGTTAACGCCATATAAGCCACCTCGCAGCCTTAGATCCTCGGTGGGGCCCTCCTGGCCGTTCCAAAGTCGAGGCTTAAATCAAAGGGTGATCGTGCTTTTTCCACCAGGGCCCCTCGACTTTGGAACAACCTACCGGAGGAAATAAGGCTGGCAGAATCAATAACTTCTTTTAAATCACTTCTTAAAACCCACTTTTATAGAACTGCTTTTAAGTGATGTCGTCCTTTTAAATTTGTATTTTAATTGCCTATTTGTTTGGTTTTACTTGTATTCAATGCTTTTATGGTATGGTCTTTTTTGTTTGCCACCATTTAAGTTGTGTTTATGCTTTGTTTATCTGTAGAGCACTTTGTAAACTTTGTTTTTAAAAGTGCTATATAAATAAAGTTATTATTATTATTATATTATTATAGTATATAACATAATATAACATCATGTAATATTAAATAACATAGTACATTATATAGTCTAACATTATATTATATTAAATAATAAAACATAATTAAAGCTGCAAGCAGCGTTGAACGTGTCCTCGTTCCTGCTTCACACGTCGGGGGTGCCGGCCGGACGCCGGCCCCCTCGGCCGAGTACGCATGCCCGCCGTTCAGGCGTTTTACCATTTATCACGCGACACTGATTTTACTTTGCTAGTCAGTAGCACTTTTCCTCTGAGTCTAAAAAGGCGCGTTGATACCCTCAGGCCGTGAATTCTATAAAACATGAGACGTTTGGAGTATATTCAAGCGCGGCCAGTGTAGCCAGTAGGGGGTGCTTCGACAATTTGAACATATACATGCTGCATGTGTATCCACATGAAGTCTAGACCTTGTCATGTAAATTACATGTGAATGTGATGCTTTTTAGGCTTATTTGCTTTGGCCATAACACCTGAGCCCAACTCATTCCCATCGTCGTCCACATTTATCACCTGGACGGGTAAACAACAACAACAAGACAATCAGAGCCAGGTACACAACAACAAGACAGTCAGAGCCAGGTATACAACAACAAGACAGTCAGAGCCAGGTACACAACAACAAGACAGTCACAGCCAGGTACACAACAACAACAAGACATTCACAGCCAGGTACACAACAACAACAACAACAAGACAGCCAGAGCCAGGTACACAACAACAACAACAACAAGACAGCCAGAGCCAGGTACACAACAACAACAAGACAGTCAGAGCCAGGTACACAACAACAACAAGACAGTCAGAGCCAGGTACAGAACCACAAGACAGTCACAGCCAGGTAAACAACAACAACAACAACAACAACAACAACAAGACAGCCAGACAAAACATGAGACGTTTGGAGTATATTCAAGCGCGGCCAGTGTAGCCAGTAGGGGGTGCTTCGACAATTTGAACATATACATGCTGCATGTGTATCCACATGAAGTCTAGACCTTGTCATGTAAATTACATGTGAATGTGATGCTTTTTAGGCTTATTTGCTTTGGCCACTCGGTGGCGCTGTGACTAGAATTTAAAATTACCATATGGATGTCTTTAAGGTCAGTATGTGATGACATACGAGGAATATGGAGCAGATTGAATAATGAATGGTCGAGTTACATCAGTTTACATGTTAATGGCGAAGGGCGTTTCTTTGTCGGTCGGGAAAATGCACAAACTTTAATATTTTTTAAATCTTTCAAAAATTTCTCTAGAGTCTAGACAAAGGTCTCAAGACTATACTGGCCTAGTTTGGAAAGAATCGGGTTTACGCTCTAGGAGGAGTTAACTGTTTAACAACCCCTAAAAACATGAAAAAAGGCCCAAAAGGCATACAGTGGGGGGGGATTATTTAGTCAGCCACCAATTGTGCAAGTTCTCACACTTAAAAAGATGAGAGAGGCCTGTAAGGCCATCATAGGTAGACCTCAACTATGAGAGACAACATGAGAAAAAAAATCCAGAAAATCACTTTGTCTGATTTTTAAAGATCCGTTGATCTGGTGCTCCACGCAAAATCTCCCCCCGTGGGGTCAAGATGATCACAAGAACGGGGGAACACAACTCCCAGAAGCACACGTGGGACCTAGTGGATGACCTGCTGGGACCAACGTAACCACGGCTACCATCAGTTACACACCACGGCGCCAGGGACTCAAACCCTGCAGTGCCATAGGACATGTCCCCCTGCTGGAGCCAGGACAGGTCCAGGCCCGTCTGAAGTTCGCTAGAGAGCATCTGGATGATCCAGAAGAGGATCGGGAGAATGTCTTATGATCAGATGAAACCAAAATATAACTTTTTGGTAAAAACTCAACTCGTCGTGTTTGGAGGAGAAAGGATGCTGAGCTGCATCCAAAGAACACCATACCTACAGTGAAGCATGGGAGTGGAGACATCGTACCTACAGTGAAGCATGGGGGTGGAGACACCATACCTACAGTGAAGCATGGGGGTGGAGACATCGTGCTTTGGGGCTGTTCTTCTGCAAAGGGACCAGGACGACTGATCCGTGTAAAGGAAAGATTGAATGGGGCCGTGTATCGTGCATCAGCAAGGGCAAAGAAGATGAACCGTGGCTGGGTCAGCAGTACAGTGACCCCACACACACCGCCGGGCAGCGGAGGAGGGGCTTCAGAAGAAGCATCTCAAGGTCCTGGAGTGGCCTGGCCAGTCTCCAGATCTCCACCCCATGGACAATCTGTGGAGGGAGTTGAACGTCCTTGTTGCCCAGCGACATCACTGCTCTAGAGGAGACATCACAGTGACATCACTGCTCTAGAGGAGCTCTGCATGGAGGAATGGGCCAAAATACCTGCAGCAGTGTGTGGAACGCTTGTGAATACTTACAGAAAGTGTTTGACCTCTGCCATCGCCAACAATTTGTAGATAACAAAGTATTGAGATGAACTTTTGTTATTGACCAAATACTTATCCCAGGAATTGTCCAATTAATTCTTTAAAAATCAAACAAAGTGATTTTCTAGATTTGTTTCCCTCATGTTGTCTCTCATAGTCTACTCTCATCTTTTTAAGTGGGAGAACTTGCACAATTGGTGGCTGACTAAATACTTTTTTCCCCCACTGTATTTTCAGAGATTGATTGTAGCGCCCCCTAATGTTCAAATATTATGAAATTATTAAGGTAGGTTAAGGGCATCCTTGTGAACTTATGCTGATAATTTGGTAAATATATTCCAAGTGATTTGGAAGTTAGGTGTCTTTATATATTAGGCCACACCCCTTGGATGTTCACTGGTCCATACCCTCTGAACGCAATAAGATATCAACAATTTCTGAAAACTATTCCTTAACATTGAACCAATAATGAACCTCAGAAATGTTGGTAGGAATCGAAACAAGCGTTTTGAAAGAAAGTGCACAAAAACATTTTTTTACAAAATTAAAAATGGCGGAAAATCTAAGCAGGCGGAGCTTATGGTTTGCAACAGTATTTTTTGTAGAGCAGGTCCAGGCGGACCTGTAGGCAACATTTCAAGTTAATCCGTCATTGGCGGAAAAAAACGTGGGTACAAACACTCTAGGGGGCGCTAGGGAGCCATTTTTGTATTCACTAATACGAAAACTAAATAATCTCAAAATGTTCACCAGTCTGGTTAAGCATGTGGAATTTCAGTCTTCTGGGGCGTACTGCGTGTATGTTACCCCGAAGTTATCATAGGTGACCCCGAAGTTATCATAGGTGACCCGAAGTTATCATAGGTGACCCCGATGTTAACATAGGTGACCCTGATGTTAACATAGGTGACCCTGATGTTATCATAGGTGACCCCGATGATGGGGGGGGGGGGGGGGGGGGGCAACAGGAACTTATGTTACAGTAATATAACTTCACCTCCGTCTGCACCATGTGTGACCGGTGGAGTCGCAGGTCGAACACGGAGCCGTAGATGTCCAGCGTGTCCTTGGAGTCCAGCTGTTGCAGAACCCGATCCAGAACGATAAAAGTCCCGGTCCGACCCACTCCGGCACTGAGACACACACACACAAACACACACACAGGACTTTAAAAACACTGGATTTAACAGATTGTGAACAAGTCAACGTGTGGATCTTGTGAGTTCTGTTGGATGATGGCAGCTGGTGTGCAGGTGGTGTGCAGGTAGAGGTATCTGAGTCCTCATTCTGGGCTTCAGGGGTTCATAAGTCCGTCCTCCAATCCAGAGGATTGTCAGTTCGATCCCCGCCTTCCCCCGCCCACGTGTCCTTCAGCCCATTCAACCCCCGGTGACCCCCGGTCAGCTCACTGACGTACCTGCAGTGGACCACGGTGGGTCCGGATCCAGGACTTCTGTTGACGTAGTCCCGCACAGTCCGGACCAGCTGGATGAGGGACGCCGTGGTCTCTGGGACACCGTGGTCCGGCCACACGGTGTAGTGGAACTGACGGACCAGCCGGGGGAAGCTCAGCTGCTCCTCCTGACTCAGGTACAGTTATTACCACTAATGAGCGGTATTACTACGCATGACATCATTAATTACTGGCTGTGGGTCAGTGGTGAGGAGGTGCGTATCAATGATGTCATGTGTATTGCTACGCATGACATCATTAATACTGACTGTGGGTCAGTGGTGAGGAGTTCTGTCCTTCATTTAGAAACCCCCGTCTTCGTGGCAATGTCAAATTAATTAATGAACATTATCTGATAAATAAATAACAGCTAATTAAAATGCATCATCTATTTAATAAACATGAGCTAATAATGGACACAATGTATTAATGAACATGCGCTGAATTACGTACGCTGCAGATGGAGAACTCCCGGATGGTCCACTCAGGGAGGACGGACTCCGACACCATCTGGACGATCAGGTCTCCGTAGTACAGGGGGTCCTGGTCTGAGGGCCAGTAGTGGTCACACTTCACCTGGGAGTAGAAAGAGGAGGAAGAGGAGAGCTCAGAGCGGCTGAAGCTTCACACAGAGTACCAGTGAACTCTATTGACCTCTGGTGACCTCGAGACTCACCCTGCCCTTCTCCACACACTGAGTGACCATCACCATGTTGTGGACGTTCTGCTCCCAGACCAGCTTCCAGAAGTCGTCTTTGGTTCCCGGCAGAGGACCCTGAGTAGCGATGTATTCCCGCCGGAAGGTATTCCCCTGAAACATACGAGACAAGATGAGAACTGAGTGAAACATACGAGCAGTGTTGGGAAGGATACTTTCAAAATGTATTCAGTTACAGAATACAGAATACATGCCCAAAAATGTAATCTGTAACGTATTCCAATACATTAACTATTCTGAGTACTGTATTCCGAATACTTGGATTACTAGTGGGGGCTAGTGTTTTTTTCTTTGCTCCGCCCCGATGCGCGCCAGCCAGCGGAGCGAGACGGCGAGCAGAGGACTGTTAACGCGACACGTCGAGACAGAAATGACATGCATCTACTGTAATCTGGCGTTATAGAGAAAGTTACAGGGGGCTGGCCAATTTCTTTTCATGTCATGCGATCTACCAATACTACGCCGCGATCGACTGACAGGTCGTATTGAGCACCCCTGATTTAGAGAGTGAATAAACTCGTGAAACAGAGAAGTACCATCATGTAGCACAGTGGCTCAGTGGTTAGCGCTGTCGGCTCACAGCAAGAAGGCCCTGGGTTCGAATCCCGGTCGTTCCATTGTGGAGTTTGCATGTTCTCCTCGTGCCTGCGTGGGTTTCCTCCGGATACTCCGGTTTCCCCCACCATCGTAAAGACATGCACACAGCCTCACCCCGGTTCGTATGGATGTGAATGAATGTTGGTGGTGGTCGGAGGGGCCGTAGGCGCTGATTGGTAGCCACGCCTCTGTCAGTCTGCCCCAGGGTAGCTGTGGCTACTGATGTAGCTTACCACCACCGGTATGACTGTGTGTGTGTATGACTACTTGACTCTGGACTCAGTAAAGCGACTTTGAGTATCTAGAAAAGCGCTAAATCAAATAAATGGTTATTATTATGTAATCCATTGATTTTAACAATGTAACTGTATTCTAAATACCATCTATCTAAATTGTAACTGTAACGGAATACAGTTACTCATAATTTGCATTCTAAATACGTAACGCCGGTACATGTATTCCGTTACTCCCCAACACTGTATACGAGACAAGATGAGAAGTGACTGATCTAAAGGGTTGAGTTGAAAACGGGCGTGACCGTTTGGAGGTTTCTCTCGACAGGCTTAAGCGTGAGTCGCTCCTCCGACACGAGGCGGTGTGATCATAAAGAAACACATCAGAACACATGCTGCCGCTCCGGAGAGAATGACCAGGAAACACGGCACAGGCAGAAGCTCCAGGCCGAGAGACAAAAGGTTCTCTCAGGATGATGACCTCTTGGAAGGATGCACCCAGACAAGAGCAATTGATAATCAATAATCAATCAACATCAACCACATCTTACGGGCATGTAGCTGGCGTTGATGTAGTCGGAGCACGGATCGTCATCGACGTAGGAGAGCTTCACCCGGGTGGAGTCATCTGAGACACAAACATGACAGTCTTCTTCTGTGGGGACGAGTCTTTGTATTTGTTGCATACATATACACACATATATATATATATATATATATATATATATATATATATATATATACATGTATACATATATATGCATATATATATGTGTATGTATATATATGTATACATATATATGCATATATATATATATATGTGTATGTATATATATATATATATATATATATATATATATATATATATATATATATATATATATTTATGCACTCACAGGGCAGGATGTTGTTGTAGCGGTTCTTTCCTCGGTTCTCCGGCAGCAGAGCCGAGTCCAGCAGCTGATTACGACCGACGTCCTTCAGATCCTGGAGAGAACGAGTTGTTGTGTTGCTCTGTCTGATGGTCATTGTTGTGTTGCTCTGTCTGATGGTCATTGTTGTGTTGCTCTATCTCGTGGTCATTGTTGTGTTGCTCTATCTCATGGTCATTGGTGTGTTGCTCTGTCTGATGGTCATTGTTGTGTTGCTCTGTCTGATGGTCATTGTTGTGTTGCTCTATCTCGTGGTCATTGTTGTGTTGCTCTATCTCATGGTCATTGTTGTGTTGCTCTGTCTGATGGTCATTGTTGTGTTGCTCTGTCTGAGTCGCTCTGTGACTCTATCGGCTCATCTTCACCTCGTACTCCTCTGACAGCAGGTAGTGGGAGTCGGCCTGCAGACGGTTGTAGTGACTCTCAAAGTTCAGGATCTTAATCGGACTGAAATACACACACACACACACACACACACACAGACACACACACACACAGACACACAGACACACAGACACACACAGACAGACAGACACAGACACACACAGACAGACACACACAGACAGACAGACACACAAACACACACACACACACAGAGACACACACACGCAGTTCAGTCGGGGGCCAACGTCTCTCACTGGGGGAAGAGGAGGAAGAGGAGGAAGAGGGGGATCCTTTATGTCTCACCTGGAGGTGCGGCGGGTTCTGAGGAGTAAAAGAAGGAGGTGCTGTTCACATGTGTCCTCGGTGCTCCCGCAGGACATTTACAGGATTACACCGTATATTAGATTTACGTATATTATATGTAGAGTATTAATACACACCAACATTCACCAGGAGGAGTACTACTACTGGCACAATGCTAGTCGTAGTATTACTGTCAGTGTGCAGTACAAGCAGCTGTGTACTACAGTAGTATTCCTGTGTACTACAGTAGTATTCCTGTGTACTACAGTAGTACTACTGTGTACTACAGTACAGTCATAGTATTATAAGCAGTATTTTTACCCTCTGGTTCCTGGTGTCTGTGTTTCTCTTACATTCATCCGAACAGACGACGTCTCCTGAACTCTGAAACACAGAGGAGTGCTCAGTGTCAGTGGGGAGGTGCTGTGTTCAGTCAGTGGGGAGGTGCTGTGTTCAGTTTTATAATAAAAAACCCTTGTCCAATCACAACAAGGGGGCGGAGTCACGGGCTGGCTGCTCACTGTTTGCGAGCTGCTCGTCTGCAGAGCAGCAGCACGGCGACGCCCACCACGCTGACCACGAGAAACATGGCCACGCCCACGCCCTCCAGCACGCCGCTCAGGGGCTCTGAGGACACGCCCACAGAACATATCAACAATACGTTGATGGTATGTTCATGAGTAATAATAATAATAACTCTAATATAATAGTAATAACTATAATAATAATAGTAATAACTATAATAATAATAGTAATAGTCATATTAATAATAATAATAATAATAATAATAATAATAATAATAATAATAGCCACATGTTCATGAGTCCTCACCAGCCTCAGTGACCATTGGCGGGGACAGGAAGGTGTCGCTGAACAGAGACTCGTTCTTCTCGTTCTTCTCGTTCTTCTCGCTCTTTTCGTTCTTCTCGTTCTTCACGCTCTTCTCGTTCTTCTCGTTCTTCTCGTTCTTCTTGTGGTCGAGCAGCTGAGTGAAGGCTCGGACGCTGAGCCTGCGGACGCAGAGCAGGGCAAACAATGCCCCTCATGAATATTCATAGACATGCCATGAGTCGATACTCCAGTTAGTCACATTAATAAACTAATAATATAAATCTAAACACCACTTTAACGGTGAAACATTGCGGATCCAAAGCTTCTGACTGAGTTACAGTTGGTACAGTCAGCGGTTACTTTATGACATCATCAGTGTGAAGTTGTTCTGAAGCACAAAGACTTCCTGAACATGATATTTAACATGCGGACACGTCGTGTTCAAAGGCTTTTGACACCTGTAGGAGGTTTTGGGTTTCAGTGGTCCATCGCAGAACGGGTTCAGGTCTCTGCCGGTCCCTGGGTCCAGGGCACAGGGGCCCCCCAGGGAGTCCAGCCCGGTCCCCAGACTGAGCTCAAAGCTGCGGGGCCCTTCGGCGCAGCGGCTGGGGAAGAAGCCGGTCTGGTAGGTCTTCAGGGACGTGTTGGACAGGTAGTCCAGGTAGGAGGGCAGGGGGTGCTGCTGGTCCGGCTGCTGAGGCTCCGCCCCTTCACATCAGTACAGGTACGAGTACACGGTAAGGTACGAGTACAGGTACGAGTACACACATAGGTATGGTACGAGTACAGGTACGAGTACACTGGAAGGTACGAGTACAGGTAGGAGTACACACATAAGTAAGGTACAAGTACAGGTATGAGTACACACATATGTAAGGTACAAGTTACGAGTACGAGTACAACGAGATAGTAACAGGCATGGATACAACTAAGAGTACTAGTATGGGTAAGTGTAATAGTACTGTAACAAGTACACGTATGTACATATAAACATACATACATAGATACTTACACATACATAGAATACATAGAATATATATAATGCATACATATATTACATACAATACATACATATAATACATGTAATATATAGTGTACTTACGTACCTTGAGACTCGGTCACCACCACCGTGAAGAACTTGACTTATATATATGTATGTTTGTATGTATACATATATATATATATATACACATATATGTATATATATATATATATATTTATATATATATGTGTATAAATATATGTGTATGTACCTTGGGACTCGGTCACCACGACCGTGAAGAACTTGACGGCTCCGTTGACGTCACTGAACCAGCTGCAGTTAAACCTGAAGAAGATGGAGGACTTGGTGACCACAGCGGTCCTGACCTGGGTACTGAGGGGGGGCACCGGAGGACCTGAGGAGTCATTGAGGACATGAGGAGTCATTCATTGGGGAGTCATTGGGGTGTCATTGGGGTTTCATAGGGGATTCATTGATGTGTCATTGGGGAGTCATTGAAGAGTCATTGGGGAGTCATTGACGTGTTATAGGAGAGTCATTGGAGAGTAATTGACCTGTCATTGGGGAGTCATTGAGGAGTCATTGGGGAGTCATTGAGGAGTCAGTAGGGAGTCAGTGTGGAGACATTGGGGAGTCATTTGGGAGTAATTGGGAAATCACTGAGGACCTGAGGAGTCATTGAGGAGACAAAGAGGAGTCATGAGGAATCATTGTGGAGTCATTGGGGAGTCATTGGGGAGTCATTGAGGACCTGATGAGTCATTGGGGAGTCATTGAGGAGTCATTGAGGAGTCATTGAGGTTTCATTAAAGGAATATCTGGTGGCGCAGCGCATTGAGGTTTCATTGGGGAGTCATTGGGGAGTCATTGGGGAGTCATTGGGGAGTCACTGTGTAAGGGTCTGTTCTATGGTTACTCTGTCTCCTCGGTATCTACTGTGTCTTCTCTGTCTCTTCTGTCTCCTTGATTGTCATTCCCAGCACCTGCCCTCAGCCACTCTTGTCTCGTTAGTTTCTGATGTCGTACACCTGTCCCCCCCCCCGTCCCCCCACCCCCCCCGAATTCCTGCCTGCCCTTTTTTTGGACCTTTTTTTTTGTAGTAACCTGTTTTTTGCCTCAATAAAGAGCGCCTTTTGTTATTTACGTTTTGATTCCTCTGCGCATGAGCTTCTGCACCTCGCTACCCGTGGCGTAGCCGTGACAGAGTCATTGGGGAGTCATTGGGGCGTCACTGAGGAGTCACTGGGTGAGGGTTGTCCCTCAGGTGTCGGCGTCCTTACGGTCGATCATGGTCACCACGCTGTCCCGAGCCTCATCACTGGTGGTCCGGTCCGAGATCACCTTCACAGAGACGGCGTAGCGCTTGTGGGGCTCCAGCTGCGTGATGAGGTAACCGGTAGAATCTCTGCCGGTGCGGCGCGAGTAGACCAGGACCTGGGAGTCCTCGTGAAGACACTCGATGGTGTAGGAGTCGTAGTCGGCCTCTGGGGGGCCCCAGGAGCAGCAAATGGAGGTGGAGCTCTGGGGGCGGCAGTGGAGGCTGTGGACTCGCTCCGGTTCTATGGCAAAAAGTACAAGTACAAGTACTCAAAATGGAGTATTAACACGACCGTAGTGAGGTACCTCATTTGAAATCTATTCATGTATTTTACCCCAGAAAAATAAAAGAAATAGCCCAATAATGAATTCATACTTGAAAACTGAATTATATTTGTGATGATCATTATTATTATTAGTGGTAGGGAGGTCAGAGGTCAAGCTTCTCCATCGTCATTCTAAGATGAGTCTCCTCATCTCAACATTCAGGTCCTTGAGTAAACTTGAGTTCCCATGTGGTAATTTGTTCTCAAGTTAAAGTCGAAAGCGAGGGGGAGGAATGGGGGCAGAGTAATCAGTGTCAGCCCGTCTGTCCAGATGTCAACCAACCCAACGTCCTCAAAAAGACTGTTGACTTTCCAATATATGGACTTTCGTGAGTCTTCCTGCTGCAGTTAGACTTACTGCAGCATTAGGCGTATATTTAAACCTTTGGGGGACAAACAGAGCACGATGGATTGAAGTGCTGCCACCTACTGGTCCGAATGCTGTTGTGGATGGCCGTGCTGCAGGTGGCCGTGGCCCCCGGCTCTGTGGCTCCGCTGACACTGCGGAGGCTGAAGGCGTACAGCCGTCCGGGGAACATCCCTCTCAGGATGCGGCTGCCGGAGGTGCGGCTGTGATACGGGTCAATGACGGACAGCCGGTCCCGAGGAGTCCACTGCAAGTCGAAGTCGTCGTAGTCGGAGTCAACGGGGCCGCTCCAGGAAACTTCCAGCGAAGTGTTGGTGACCCTCCCAAACAGGAAGGAGGTGGGGGGTCTGGGAGCTGAGGGAGACAGAAACGTCACATTCTCATTCACAGACGTTCCGTTTGTATTGGACTCCATGTCTCAGGCTTCATCCCATTCCAGGAGCACCAGGAGCACTAGGGGAACCAGGAGCACCAGGAGCATCAGGAGCATCAGGAGCACTAGGGGCGTTAGGGGCACTAGGGGCACTAGGGGCACCAGGGGTACCAGGAGCATCAGGAGCACCAGGAGCATCAGGAGCACCAGGAGCACCAGGAGCACTAGAGGCACTAGAGGCACCAGTGTCAACGGGAGCACTAGGAGAACCAAGAGCACCGGGAGCACCAGGGGCACCGGGAGCACTAGAGCAGGGGTCCCCAAACACCGGGCCGGTACCGGTCCGCGGCTCAGTTGGTACCGGTCCGTGGGAATTATTTTATTTTTTTTATCAGTCGGGAAAATATTTTATTTTGAAAAAGGACCGGATACACCCGTGTGTACGCCTGAGCTGCGTTCAGGAGTCTTTTCCTCGGCTCGCGCGCGCGACAGAGCTACACTGCAGCACACGAGTGAGCACACTCTCAGTAGCAGCACCCCCCCCCCCCCCCCCCGTCCCCCGTCCCCCATCAACAGCTGTGAGGCGCGCACACGGAGAGCAAACTCTCGCTAGCCCCCCTTCCCAGTCCGTGAAATAATTTCTGACACGGAACCGGTCCGTGGCTCAAAGAAGGTTGGGGACCACTGCACTAGGAGCACCAGGGGCACCAGGACCACCAGGGGCACCAGGAGCACCAGGAGCACCAGGAGCATCTCACCCGTCCTCCCCAGTGTGCTGGCCCGATGGCTCAGCTCTCCGCTGAGACTCCACACCTCGGCTCGGTACAGGCGACCGGGCACCAGGCCTGAGAAGAGAAACTCGGTGGCCCCTGAGCCCAGCGCCTGTGCGGCCCGCTGAGAGCCGGCGGGCTCGTGCAGGGACAGCAGGTACCCACTCAGATCCCCACTGCCACGATGCCAGTTCACCCACAGAGCGCCGGACTGGTTCCCACTGCGGGCCGTCAGAGACACCACGGCCGCCGGGACTGAAGACGGAGGACACAGATTTGAATCAGTCTTTTACAAACATGTCAGTCCAAAATGAGGAAATAGGGCTTTACTGGTATCACCTTTATTTTATTAATATTAATAGTAACAATAGTAATAATGATAGTAAAAAAATAATAATAGTGATAATAATCACCAGATCTTTGATCAGAGATATAATTGAGATCATCTGCTCAACAATGAAAGTGTTTCGGATGATATGAACCAAAGAAAGCATGAATAAGGTCAATGAGAGAGGCCCCAGGACAGAACCTTGTGGAACTCTGTGACTAACGGTGGTGGTCATCGAGGCTACTAAGGTCTAACAAGACCAGTACAGAGATGAGTCCTCTATCAGCACTAATGTCGAATAAGACCAGTACAGAGAGGGGTCCTCTATCAGCACTACGGTCTAACAAGACCAGTACAGAGATGAGTCCTCTATCAGCACTAAGGTCTAACAAGACCAGTACAGAGATGAGTCCTCTATCAGCACTAAGGTCTAATTAGACCAGTACAGAGATTAGTCCTCTATCAGCACTAAGGTCTAACAAGACCAGTACAGAGAGGAGTCCTCTATCAGCACTAATGTCTAATAAGACCAGTACAGAGACGAGTCCTTTATCAGCACTAAGGTCTAACTAGACCAGTACAGAAAGGAGTCCTAACCCTGTCATGTCTCGGTGGTGTTTTCTAAATAACTGAATCTCATTAATTAAACTATGATGATGTAGAAAGTCACACAACTGGTGTGAGACCACTTCCTCAAGGAGAGGAAGATAACTTTTATGAACCAGCTCCACCTTCAGTCCTGGAGGCAGACCCAGTCACCTCATGTAGACTGAAGACTTTCCTCTTGATGGTCTCTGATTCATTAGTGCAGTGTGCAGCCCTCACCGCTCCGGGCCCAGATGGAGGCCTGGCTGGTCTGCTCTCCGCTGTGAGTCACCAACACCATCCTGTAGGGGGCTCCAGGCCTGAGACCCTGGAAGGAGCACTGCTGACTGCTGGACTGGCCGCGCCGCCTCTCCTGCAGCGAGTCGTCGCTTTTATACAAGAAAATATCATAAAAGTCAAACTCTCCGTCAGGTGGAGACCAGTGGAAGGACAGGTGGGTGGTGGTGTTGGCTTGAATGGACAGACCCCTGGCGGGTGCAGGACCTGACAGGATAAATGAGTTACTATTAGATATTTTGGTTGGAAAACATTTTTGTTCTCCAAATATAAAATACATATACATTTTTCTCGAAGTGTTATTTAAAAGACAATATTGAGACCAGTGAAGCACACTTTTCCATCCAAAGCAGGAAGTCTTACGTGTTCGAGCCCCAGCGCTGACTCCCAGGCTGTGGACGCCCCCGCTTGTGGTCTGGACTAGAACCCGGTACCTCTTGCCTGGGGTGAGGCCGTCAAACCTGAACCTGGTGTGTCCGGCGGGTTGAGTGGAGTTGGTCACCAGGCAGTTCCGGTCATCCAGAAGCTGCAGAACGTAGCCGTCGGACACGCCCAGAGCGTCCTGCCAGCTCACCTGGAGGCTGCAGGAGGACTGGAGCTCCTCCACCTGCAGCCCGGTGACGGCTGAGGGCACTGAGGGACACGAGGGTCGCGAGGAACACGTGGGACACGAGTGTACTACAATGCAGTACAGTACAACACAGTACAGTGTACTACAATGCAGTACAGTAGGAACTGGTGCAGTACCTGTGCATCCGGTGGCCGTGCTGTTGTTTAGCAAATCTCCGCTGACCGACTGGACCGTCACCCTGTACGTCTGTCCCGGCTGCAGCGAGCCAAACGTCACCTGGCTGTGGTGTTTGAGGACGGGCCGTACGTCCAGCTGACGGTCTCGTTGGTACAGGAACACAAAGTAGCCGTCCACGTCGCCCTGACCGGGCGTCCAGCTCACCTTCAGGCTGCTGCTGTCGCCGCTGTTACTGATGTGGATGTTCTTCACTTTACTGGGAACTGAGGAGGCAAACCACTACAGTTCAACCACAGCTCAACCACAGCTCAACCACAGCTCAACCACAGCTCAACCACAGCTCCACCACAGCTTCAACCACAGCTTCAACTACAGCTTCAACCACAGCTTCAACCACAGCTTCAACCACAGCTTCAACCACAGCTCAACCACAGCTTCAACCACAGCTTCAATCACAGCTTCAATCACAGCTCAACCACAGCTCAACCACAGCTTCCTGTCACGAAGAGCAAATCAGAGTTTAATCTCTACAATCATCTTGGAATTAGATATTGTCTTTCAAAACAAGGAACACAAACAAGAGAAACACGGTAGCACTGTAACACTGTAGCACTGTAACACTGTAGCACTGTAACACTGTAGCACTGTAGCACTGTAACACTGTAACACTGTAGCACCGTAGCACTGTAACACTGTAGCACTGTAACACTGTAACACTGTAGCACTGTAACACTGTAACACTGTAGCACTGTAACACTGTAGCACCGTAGCACCGTAGCACTGTAACACTGTAGCACTGTCTCAGTATAACTGCCAAACTGTTCACATCTGTCCTCATCACAGTCTGACCTGTGCGGCCCTCGATGAACTGGGCCTTCTGGTTGGGGCCACTGATGGTAGTAACCAGGATGTTGTACAGCCGTCCAGGTGTGAGTGATGACAGCACACACTCTCCCACGGCGCTGCCCAGCGTGATCGGAGGAAACACCTTCATGTCGTTGAACAGCAGCTGCACTTCGTAGTGATCCAGGTCCCCCAGGGCTGCAGACCACGTCACACGAAGGTCCTCGGTTCCCCGTCCAGCAAGAATCAGGAATCGGACTGCAGCTGGAACTGCACAGTGGACAGCAGAGAGCGTCAGTCTGTGCTCAGTTGATCCACTTTTGGTAAGCAGGGATGGCTTGTTCACGCTCTTTGATTCTGGAACAGGTCATGTTGTCCTTCAACCTCCTTAATTAACAAATTAACAAATCTGACCTGAGAGCAGCTGAGCTGCTGAAGTAAGCAGCTAGAACACCGGTAACTTGGCCCCTGGTACCAACATGTGAGCAAACTTTAACTTCACCTGTTGGATTGTAAAGTTCACTGATAGCGTCTGTTACAGTCATGCTAGCGCTTCTGTGTTGTTTGAGCTAAGTGCTAAGCGTGGAAAACCATGCTCACTCTCTTTGTTTGGCACGCAAACATTGACTTATTAGTTCTAAACTAGAGTACAGCGGATACTGTGGAGAACGTTTAAGTGTTGGTGTATCAACGGGTCAAAGGTCACTCACAGGTCCGGCCGTGGGTGGAGGCGCTGGTCTCGTACTTCCCGCTCCAGGTGCTCACCAGCACCGTGTAGAGCCTGCCGGGCACCAGGCCGGTAAACACACACTCGCTCTGCGTCTTCAGAACCGTCTGGTTCTGCAGGAACAGGTTGTTGTGTTTGATGAACACCTGGTAGAAGTCAAAGTCTCCTGCGGCTTGACGCCAGTACACCTTCAGATAGTCGTCCCGCGCTGCGTGGGTGGCGGTCGGGTTCTGGACCTGCGACGGCTCTGAGAGTAAAAGGGTTCAACATGAACATACAGTTCATCAACCAAACACACACACACATTTAAATGAATGCTATCTGTATGTTTACATCTTAAAACATCATTGTCTGTACAAAATGGAGCAGACATCCCGCAGTCTTCTACAAGAGATGTTTGTGTTGTTGGGGATCAGTTTAAGATCCTCAAGCAGAAAAGTCTGTTCTGCTGTTTGCAGCTTGGAACTCAAGGCTTTAAGTGGACCTGCATTCAGCAGATGGACTTGCAGACAGACCTGCAGACCACAGACAGACCTGCAGACAGCGGACAGACCTGCACACAGCAGACAGACCTGCAGACAGACCTGCAGACAGCAGGCAGACCTGCAGACAGACCTGCACACAGCAGACAGACTTGAAGACAGCAGACAGACCTGCAGACAGACCTGCAGACAGCAGCCCCTGTTTGGTACGTACGTGTCCTCTCCTGGATGAAGGTGTGGTTGAGGTAGGGGCCGCTGCGGGAGGCGATGGAGATGTTGTAGAGACGTCCAGAGACCAAAGAGTTGAAGACACACTCGGGACTGGATTTGGAAACCGAGACGGTGTGAAGTGTCTTTTGGCGGTCGCTCAGCGTCACCAGGTAGCTGTCCACCTCACCTGGAGCCGGACGCCACGACACGGTCAGGAAGTCCAGACGGCCATTGTTACTGACCGTCACCTCGCCCACCGCAGCTGGTGCTGGAGGGGGGGGCATGAGAACATGGTCCTCTCACTTAAAAACAAGATATTGTTCATCGTTTTTCCAAGAAACACAGAAACGTGTAACATTGAACATATTGAAATATTTGAAATGCTCCTTTAAACATATTTTAATGAAATACAAAATAAATGCAGACAATTGGAGTAAAACATGAAAAGTAAAAAATATTTTATACACTTTCAGAATTCATGAATATTATTTATGTATTAGTTTGAAATTCACAGTCAAAAACTTCAGTTTATCAGTTTCACTTCAATAAGTTTCAGCTCCTCATGTTTTATGTCTTTAAGACATCTTGAAGTCCAGAGAGCTGGTTGGTTTCCTCTGGTTGGTCACAGATAGAGTTGAAGATCATCTGCACAACAATGAAAGTTCATGGAGTGTTTCTGAATAAGGTCAATAACACTGGTCCAAGGACAGAACCTTGTGGAACACCGTGACTAACGTTGGTGGTCATTGAGGCTACTAAGGTCTAACAAGACCAGTACAGAGAAGAGTCCTCTATCAGCACTAAGGTCTAACAATACCTCACCCTCTCCCCCCCTCCCCCCCTCCCCCTCACCCCTCCCCCTCTCTCCCTCTCACCTGTGCGCCCCTCGGCTACAGCCTGTCTGGAGACTTGTCCGGCCCTGACGCTGGTCAGCACCACTCGATACAGAGCTCCAGGTCTCAGCGCGTGGAAGACGATACTGGAGGTCTCGGCCGACACGCTCTGGTTCTTGATGACGCTGCTGTCCTGGACCAGTAGTACCCTGTACGAGTCCAGGTCTCCGGAGACCAGGTCCCACTGCGCCTGCAGGCTGTCGGTGCTGCCGTGGCTTGAGACCTGCAGCCTGGTGACTGGGGCTGGACCTGAGGACACAAGGATAGAAAGACACAAGGACACTTTACACGAGGACACAAGGATAGAAAGACACAAGGACACTTTACACGAGGACACAAGGATAGAAAGACACAAGGACACTTTACACGAGGACACAAGGATAGAAAGACACAAGGACACTTTACACAAGGACACAAGGACACTTTACTTGAGGACACAAGGATAGAAAGACACAAGGACACTTTACATGAGTATACAAGGATAGAAAGACATAAGGACACTTTACATGAGGACACAAGGACACCAGGATACGAGGACACTTTGCATTCTGACTCAGTGGTCGGATGCCTGCAGAGCACCAGCAAACCAGCAACACAGAGGGCAGGTGTGGTGTGGACCAAGGAACCAAGGAGGCGGACGTACTGGTCCACGCCGTGACGGACACCTGGTCGCTGGTCAGGTTCCTGCTGTTGGTCGTCACGCTGACGGTGTACAGGCGGGCTGCGGTGAGGGTGTTGAAGGTGCACTCTCTGGCCCCCCAGGAGAGGGTCTTCTGAACCACAGCGGTGGCGGGCTTCTCCTCTCTGAGGAGCACAGTGAAGCCGTCCCACTCTCCCACCGGCGGAGTCCAGAAGACGCTCAGCGTGGTTTCATCAGCGTGGCGGACGAGCAGCTGCTGAACGGGACGAGGAGCTGCAAGACATGATTATTCAAATATTGATGACGACGGCCACAGATAGTTTTGTAAAATGGAATGAAATAAGTAATAAATGATAACAAGGTGTGTGGTCCCTAGAGTCTAAAGTAGGAGGATCCAGAGCCTCCAGGTATCAAGCTCCTCCTCTTTTATGAACCAGATCCACCTTCAGTCCTGAAGACTCCGTCCCCTCATGGAGACTGAAGACTTTCCTCCTGATGGTCTGATAGTTAGACCTGAACCAGGTTCACCTGGTCCAGACCTAGACACGCTGCTAGAGGCTGAAAGGCTGCTGGGGGATGCTTAGGATACACTGAGCTCCTCTCTCCTCTCCTCTCTCCTTATGGACGTTTAGGATACACTGAGCTCCTCTCTCCGCTCTTCTCTCCTTATGAACGCTTAGGATACACTGAGCTCCTCTCTCCTCTCCTCTCTCCTTATGGACGTTTAGGATACACTGAGCTCCTCTCTCCTCTCCTCTCTTCTTATGGACGTTTAGGATACACTGAGCTCCTCTCTCCTCTCCTCTCCTTATGGATGTTTAGGATACACTGAGCTCCTCTCTCCTCTCCTCTCCTCTCTCCTTATGGATGTTTAGGATGCACTGAGCTCCTCTCTCCTCTCTCCTTATGGACGCTTAGGATACACTGAGCATTTCTCTCCACTCCTCCCTCCTTATGGACGTTTAGGATACACTGAGTTCCTCTCTCCTCTCCTCTCTCCTTATGGATGAATCTTCATCTCTCCATCACACATTACTAACTCTGCTTCCTCTCCTGAGTCCTTGTGACTTCACGCCTCATTGGGTCCATTGGACCTGCTGGTCTGATGTCATGATCCTGCTCCTCCTCTACCTCCATCTGATGGATCATGGAGGTCTGGATCGTGGTCCATGCCGACTACCAACTATTATACAATTGTCATACTCATTGGATGTGTTGTTACTCTGTAATGATTCCTTCAGGTCACATGACATCTATTGTTCATCTGGTCACATGACATCTATTGTTCATCTGGTCACATGATATCTAGTGTTCATCTGGTCACATGACATCTATTGTTCGTCTGGTCACATGACATATATTGTTCATCTGGTCACATGACATCTATTGGTCATCTGGTCACATGACATCTATTGTTCATCTGGTCACATGACATCTATTGGTCATCTGGTCACATGACATCTATTGTTCATCTGGTCACATGACATATATTGTTCATCTGGTCACATGACCTCTATTGTTCATCTGGTCACATGACATATATTGTTCATCTGGTCACATGACCTCTATTGTTCATCTGGTCACATGACATCTATGTATCCTCCTCTGTTGTTCTCCTGAAGGTTTCTTCTCTTTTTTTCCTGTAAAAAGTGTTTTTCTTTTTTTGGGGAGTTGTTACTTATCGGATGTGAGGTCAAAGGTCAAAGTTAAAAGGTCATGGATGTCTTTGTGTACAGATTATAAAAAGTCCTCTGAGGCAAATTAGTAATTTGTGATATCAAGGAACACAAAATAAGCTGATTTAATTGAAGGTGAACTCACCCAGTTGCCCCTGGCAGTGAGCCGTGTTACCCAGAATGCCACTGTGAACCGTGACCTCTGCCCCATAAAGTCGACCCGGCACCAGACCGGGGATGGAGAAGAGATAATGTCGGCTCGGTTTACTGACGCTCTGGTTCATCAGGACCGTCAAGCCGTCCCTCAGAAGGACACTGAACCTCTCCCAGTCTCCTCTGGGGGGCGTCCAGCTGAGCCTCAGGGTGCTGCCGTCACTGAGGGGCGTCATTGAGAGAGACGGCACCGGCAGAGGGACTGAGACACGACAGGGAAATATCGTTAGAACAAAGACTAGAGACTGAGACACTACAAGAAAGATTAGAGACTGAGACACTACAGGGAACGATCGTTAGAACAAAGATTAGAGACTGAGACACTACAGGGAACTATCGTTAGAACAAAGATTAGAGACTGAGACACTATGGGGAACTATCGTTAGAATAAAGATTAGAGACTGAGACACTACGGGGAACTATCATTAGAACAAAGACTAGAGACTGAGACACTACGGGGAACTATCGTTAGAACAAAGACCATAGACTTGGAACCTATAGGGAACTATGGTTAGAACAAAGACTATAGACTGAGACTTCCGTATGAAACTAAAAGTAAAGATGTCCTCTTGGTTGTACCTGTCCTCCCTCTGGTCCGGGTCTCTGAGCTTTGTCCTCCGGCGGTTGTCCTGATACAAAGCTGGTAGCTGCGACCGGGGGTCAGACCGCTAAATACCAGCCGGGTGATGTTGGGATGGAGACGGCGCTCCTGTGTGGGCAAACCCAAAGCCGACAAAGTCGCCAGGTAGACGTCCATGCCGCCAACAGGGGACACCCAGGAGGCTTGCAGACGGTCAGAGCTGCCGTTGTTGTCCAACCTCAGATCTGAGACCAGTGCTGGTACTGGGAGTGGGGGTTAAATGATATATATTTGCAATATATCAGAGCAGGCCTTCAATATATACTCAAAACTATAGACTGAGACACTACGGGGAACTATCCTTAAAACAAAGACTATAGACTGAGACACTACGGGGAACTATCCTTAAAACAAAGACTATAGACTGAGACATTACGGGGAACTATCCTTAAAACAAAGACTATAGACTGAGCTTCTACCTGTCTGGTCATCCCATAATATCTACCTGTAACGCCCTGTGTGGAGGCGCGGCTTGTCAGGCCGACAGCCTCCGTTTCCACGGTGACGGCGTACAGGGTGCCGGGTCGCAGCCCGTCCAGCTCGGCGGAGGTTTCGGTGTTCGGCACAGAGATGTTCTTCCACAGAACCCGGTCCGGGTCCGTCAGCAGAACCCTGAAGCGCTCAGCTCGGCCCGGTCCGCCCCGCCAGGACACACGGAGCCGGTCTGACGACAAAGACGCCACCTGGAGGTTGTGGACAGGCGATGGTGCTGGAGGACAGAGACAGGTGGTTTATGTCTGGAGGACAGAGATGGGTGGTGTAAGTCTAGAGTACAGAGATGGGTGGTGTATGTCTAAAGGACAAAGACAGGTGGTTTATGTCTGGAGCCAAGAGATGGGTGGTGTATGTCTAGAGGACAGAGATGGGTGGTGTATGTTTAGAGGACAGTGACAGGTGGTTTATGTCTAGAGACATGTGGTATATATCTAGAGGACAGAGACAGGTGGTTTATGTCTAGAGACAGGTGGTGTAAGTCTAGAGGACGGAGACAGGTGGTGTATGTGTCATGTGGTCCCTCTGAGTGTCCAGGTTGGTCTCACCTGTCGAGGCCCTCCGGTGGACAGGGGGGGCGGTCTTGTTGCCGGCTGAAGCCACGACGCTGACGGTGTATGAAGTTCCGGGGACCAGAGAGCTGAAACCAGACCGGCGGATTGCAGAATCCTTGATTCTGCTCCTAAAGGTGGTCCCGGAGCCGGAGTCCTCCAGAGTCACCTCATACCAGTCCACGTGACCGGCAGAACGAGACCAGAACACCTGCAGACCCGGAGAACCACGGTGGACCGCAGACCGGTTCTGAGCCTGTACCTGGACCACAAGCCGAGCCGGACCGACCGGGTCTGACACAAGACAGAAAGGCGGGGGGTTATATAAGTACACATATACATGTATACTTATACATATATATACATATATATATGTAAATATTTGTATACGTATACACGTATACGTATACATATATATATATGCATACATATATATGTATATATATATACTGTATATATATATATATATATATATATATATATATACTGTATATACAGTGCATCTGTAGAGTATTCACAGCGCTTCACTTTCTCCACGTTATTTTACAGCTTTATTCCAAAATTGATTAAATTCATTATTTTCCTCAACATTCTACACACAACATCCCATAACGACAAAGAGAAAACTGATTTTTGCAACTTTTTGCAAATCTCTTAAAAATAAAGAAGTAAAATACAACATGTCCATAAGTGTTCTCAGCGTTGCCATGCCACTCAACATGTAGCTCAGGTCCTCCTGTTCCACAGGGGGGATGGAGTCCACCTGTGCTACATTCAGTTGACTGGACATGATTGAGAGGCACACATCTGTCTACATACGGTATCACAGGTGGCAGTGCATATCAGAGCATAAACCAAGCCATGAAGTTCAAGGAATTATCTATAGACCTCCGAGACAAAACTGTATCGAGGCACAGATCTGGCAAAGGGTCCAGAAAGAGTTCTGCAGCCTTGAAAGTCCCAATGAGCTGAGTGGCCTCCATCATCCGGAGAGGGAAGACGTGGAACCAGCAGGACTCTTCCTAGAGTCGGCCGGCCAGCCAGACTGAGCGATGGGGCAAGGGCCTGAGTCAGGGACGGGACCAGGAGCCCGATGGTCGCTCTGACAGAGCTCCAGCGTTGTTCTATGAAGAGAGGAGAACCTTCCAGAAGCATCATGTCTGGAGGAAACCAGGCACTGCTCCTCACCTGGCCAACACATCCCTACAGTGAAGCATGGAGGGGGGGCAGCATCATGCTGGGGGAAACCAGGCGCTGCTCCTCATCTGGCCAACACATCCCTACAGTGAAGCATGGAGGGGGGGCAGCATCATGCTGTGGGGATGTTTTTCAGCGGGAGGAACTGGGACACTAGTCAGGATTGAGGGAAAGATTAATGCAGCGATGTACAGAGACATCCTCGATGAAAACATGCTCCAAAGCGCTCTGGACCTCAGACCGGGCCGACGGTTCCTCTCCAACAGGACGTCGACCCGAAGCACACGGCCAGGAGAACAGAGGAGTGGCTTGGGGACGACTCTGTGGAGGTCCTGGAGTGGCCCAGCCAGAGCCCTGAACCCATTGAACATCTCTGGAGAGGGCTGAACATGGCCGTGCACCAACGCTCCCCATCCAACCGGATGGAACCTGAGAGGTTCTGCAAAGCAGAATGGGAGAGCTCCCAGAAACAGGTGAGCCACCTGGTGGAGTCAGACCCAAGGAGACTTGAGGTCGTAATTGCTGCCAAAGGTGCTTCAACAAAGTATTGAGCAAAGGCTGTGAATACTTATGTACATGTTATGTTTTCCTTCTTTATTTTTAATATATGTGCAAAAATGTGCAAAGAAAAGTTTTCACGTTGTCATTATGGGATGTTGTGTGTAGAATGTTGAGGAAAATAATGAATTTAATCCATTTTGGAATAAAGCTGTAACATCACAACATGTGGAAGAAATGAAGTGCTGTGAATACTTTCCGGATGCACTGTATATATATGTGTGTGTGTGTGTGTTGATAAGATTGTCTGAAATAAGTTTTCCTGGAGCTGAACAGGAAGTAGAATAAGAGGGGGGGGGGGCAGAATGAAGAGTAAGACCCACAACACTGTACCTTGACCTGTTGTTCAGAATGTTTCCTCCCTGAGGACACGCTGCGTCCTGCTAACAATGTCCAACTCTAGAAACTAATATTGTCCAACTCTAGAAACTAATGTCCACCTCTAGAAACTAATAATTTCCAACTCTAGAAACTATTAATGTCAAACTCTAGAAACTAATATTGTCCAACTCTAGAAACTAATAATTTCCAACTCTAGAAACTAATAATGTCCACCTCTAGAAACTAATAATTTCCAACTCTAGAAACTATTAATGTCCAACTCTAGAAACTAATAATGTCCACCTCTAGAAACTAATAATGTCCAACTCTAGAAATTAATAATTTCCAACTCTAGAAACTATTATTGTCCAACCCTAGAAACTAATATTGTCCAACTCTAGAAACTAATCATTTCCAACTCTAGAAACTATTAATGTCCAACTCTAGAAAATAATAATGTCCAACTCTATAAACTAATAATGACCACCTCTAGAAACTAATAATGTCCAACTCTAGAAACTAATAATTTCCAACTCTAGAAACTAATAATTTCCAACTCTAGAAACTATTAATGTCCAACTCTAGAAACTAATATTGTCCAACTCTAGAAAATAATAATGTCCACCTCTAGATAACTTACCTGTGCGAACGAACATGTGTGTCCTCTCTCCGTCCTCCTTGGAAATAAGTGTTAAACAGTACAAGGTTCCGGGATCCAGACCCGGGATCTGACAGGTGAAGCTGTTCTTGGACTCTCCATCCAGGTCACAACCAGAGGCATTGGCCCCTGAGTCCCCATCGGCCCCTGAGTCCCTGTCTGCGGTCAGGCTGAAGGTGCAGGAGACCCCGGCGGTGGTGAACGTTAGGGCGATGGATCTGGATCTGGAGCTGACGTCTGTGACGTTCACGGAGCAGGAAGTCTGGAACAGGAAATGACATCACAGCAGGTGATCCTGAACGACTTTATCATCATTATCATGAATACATATAGTAATAATAGTGTAGAATGTTAGGTGAATGGGTGAATGTTAATCTTCTCCCTCTACCTATGGACGTTTAGGATACACTGAGCTCCTATCTCCTCTCCTCTCTCCTTATGGACATTTAGGATACACTGAGCTCCTCTCTCCTCTCTCCTTATGGACGTTTAGGATACACTGAGCTCCTCTCTCCTCTCTCCTTATGGACGTTTAGGATACACTGAGCTTCTCTCTCCTCTCTCCTCTCTCCTTATGGACGTTTAGGATACACTGAGCACCTCTCTCCTCTCCTCTCTCCTTATGGACGTTTAGGATACACTGAGCTCTTCTCTCCTCTCCTCTCCTTATGGATGTTTAGGATACATTGAGCTCCTCTCTCCTTATGGACATTTAGGATACACTGAGCTCCTCTCTCCTCTCTCCTTATGGACGTTTAGGATTCACTGAGCACCTCTCTCCTTATGGACGTTTAGGATTCACTGAGCACCTCTCTCCTTATGGACGTTTAGGATACACTGAGCTTCTCTCTCCTCTCTCCTTACGGACGTTTAGGATACACTGAGCACCTCTCTCTTTATGGACGTTTAGCCCCGCCTACTCCTCCTCTACCTCCATCTGACGGATCATGGAGGTCTGCCATGGTGCTCCTGATGCAATGTTATTTGAGAAGTTTGGTTTGTCTCTTTGAGATGAAGCATGACGTAATAGAATAAAAGCCCTGAACACTTACAGGTGTTGTGGTGGTTGATACCAAAGTCGTAGGCTGAGGTAGAGTTGTTGTTCTAGTTGTTGGAGCAACAGGTGGTGTTCTGGTGGTGGTAGTGGGTGGAGTAGTGGGCGGTGTGGTTCTGATAGTTGCAGGAGCGGGAGTGGGTGTAGGTGTTGTGACAGGAGTGATTGAGGTGGGGAACCTTTCTGGAGACGCCATCCGGACTGTTGGAGATGTTGCGACAGGAGTGATTGAGGTGGGGAACCTTTCTGGAGACGCCATCCGGACTGTTGGAGATGTTGCTCGACCTTCTGGATGAAGGGTGGAGGCAGTAGGCAGCGACGTCATCACTGTGGCTGAAGATTGGGAAATGTTCGGTGGGGGTTTCCGAGTCGACGGAGGATGCACCTCCATGACGGATGTCGACGTCATGTCTACTGATGAAGGCACAGAGGCAGTCGGAGGAGGAGGTGCAGTGGTGGAGGAGGCAGCTGAAAGGTTTTTGTTAGGAACTGAATGTGTTCTATAAGTTATATCTGTGTTTGACTCAGAAACAAACGAATCAAAAGAAACAGAAGAAACAGAAGAAACAGTAGCCTCGGAGGTGACCGGGACTTCGGAGATGACCGGGACCTCGGAGCTGACCGGGACCTCGGAGGTGACCGAGACCTCGGAGGTGACCGGGACCTCGGAGCTGACCGGGACCTCGGAGGTGACCGGGACCTCGGAAGTGACCGGGATCTCGGAGTTGACCGGGACCTCGGAGCTGACCGGGACTTCGGAGGTGACCGGGACCTCGGAGTTGACCGGGACCTCAGAAGTGAGCGGGACTTCGGAGGTGACCGGGACCTCGGAGCTGACCGGGACTTCGGAGGTGACCGGGACTTCGGATGTGACCGGGACCTCGGAGTTGACCGGGACCTCAGAAGTGAGCGGGACTTCGGAGGTGACCAGGACCTCAGAAATGACCGGGACCTCGGAGGTGACCGGGACCTCGGAGCTGACCGGGACCTCGGAGGTGACCGGGAGCTCGGCGCTGACCGGGACCTCAGAAGTGACCGGGACTTTGGAGGTGACCGGGACCTCGGAGCTGACCGGGACCTCAGAAGTGACCGGGACTTCGGAGGTGACCGGGACCTCGGAGGTGACCGGGACCTCGGAGGTGAGCGGGACTTTGGAGGTGACCGGGACTTCGGAGGTGACCGGGACCTCGGAGGTGACCGGGACCTCGGAGCTGACTGGGACTTTGGAGGTGACCGGGACTTCGGAGGTGACCGGGACCTCGGAGCTGACCGGGACTTTGGAGCTGACCGGGACTTCGGAGCTGACCGGGACTTCGGAGGTGACCGGGACCTTGGAGGTGAACGGGACTTCGGAGGTGACCGGGACTTCGGAGGTGACCGGGACTTCGGAGGTGACCGGGACTTTGAAGCTGACCGGGACTTCGGAGGTGACCGGCACCTCGGAGCTGACCGGGACTTTGAAGCTGACCGGGACTTCGGAGGTGACCGGCACCTCGGAGCTGACCGGGACTTTGAAGCTGACCGGGACTTCGGAGGTGACCGGCACCTCGGAGCTGACCGGGACTTTGAAGCTGACCGGGACTTCGGAGGTGACCGGGACCTTGGAGGTGACCTGGACTTCGGAGATGACCGGGACCTCGGAGGTAACCGGGACTTCGGAGGTGACCGGGACTTCGGAGGTGACCGGGACCTCGGAGGTGACTGGGACCTCCAATGTGACCATGCCCTCAAAGCTGACCTCGGTGGTGACCGGGATCTCAGAGGGCACCTCAATGGTGACCTGAACGTTGAGCTCAGAGGTGACTGGGACCTTAAATGTGCCCTCAGAGCCGACCTCGGGGGTGACTTCAGACTTGACTTTAGACCTGTCGCTGACCTCCAAGTTGAGCGTGAACTTGGATGTGCCAAGAAGGTCAGTTGTCTCTGAGGAAACTGTGGAGGAATCCAGAGTCACAGTTGCCGTTACCGACTCGGGGTCATTGCTAGTTGAGGAGGAGGAGGTCCCAGGTTGAAGACCATGTGTTGCTGACAAATTGTCCAAAACATCGGTGGTTTGGAGCGAGGTCAACGCAGCCGGACTTGAGGACACAAGATGGCTACCGCTTGGAGTCGACCTCCGGGTTGTAGGTGTGATGATGTCGCTCACACGTGCTGAGGCTCGTCTAACTGGACCGTGTACTTCGGAGGACTTGAGGTCTCTGGAGCTCCGGGGGGAGCCCATGAAGGATCTGGCAGGACTTGTGATGGTGAAGACGGTGCTGGAGAGTCTGAGTGGTTGAAGAGTGGCTGAAGAGAAGATGGAGACTGAAGTGGTGTCTGAAAAATGAGGAGAAAAGACTTTCACTTTGAATCATTCTGCAGATGTTAAAATAAGAGGAGGTTCTGAAGGGTCCTGAATCAGTGTTTAGGGACCTGCTCCTCCAGAGACGAGCTCTGGACCCCAAGAGCAGAGCGGTTCATGTTCACCGTCTGTAGAAGCCAGAATATGATTTGTTTACCTGTCTGTTTGTTTAGTCACGTTTTGATGACGCAATGTCAGTGGGCGTATCTTTATAAATAGACGGCACCTTGAGAGAGCGGAAGGGAAATCATTTTAACCGCACAAGGGCACGCAGAACCTATGAAGAACCTCAATAGAACCGTACTCAGACATCGCCCTTGGAAAGGCGTTTAGAGCTAAGACGGTTTATTTTCTGTTAAAGAGTTTCATTTATTTTCTGTTGTACTATAAAATGTTTTAAAGTGACATTACGAAAACTGCGCGTTAATTCACCGACCGCCTCTACACCGCCCTTAAGCCCGACTGATGCTGGTCTCACTGGGACCAGGACCACAAGACCACGCCGTCACGACTGCCGGGACCACCGGCTGGGGCTCAACCGGCTGCTTCGGTTCTCCTGTGTTTGAGTTACTCAGCCTGAGAAATTATTAAAGTTGTGATGTTTTGATCACCAAACAACATCAACCATTTCAAAGGAGGAGCACGGAGGCCTCGGTCTCAGAGAACCACAGACCTCCCACAACACCAAGGTGTTCGAGGCCTCCGCGGGAAGGACAGCGCTGACGTTCTTCCTCTCGGACGAACAATGACAGGAAGTGTGAACTCTGACTTCCTGTTGAGAGCCGCTGATGTTTGGCGGGTAGCCTCTCAGGTAAACTCCAGGGTCTCACTCACAGGAGCAGACAGGAATTGATGTCATGACGCCAGAATTAAGTCACGCTACACTTATACGACTCTTGATGACTTCATCATGAGATATTATTAATACTCTAAGTAAAGAAGTAGAAATTTAGAAATACTACGTCAAGTAAAAACACTTTCTACATAGTGGGGCAGATAAAAGTTTTTTTAATAAGACTTGTGCAAATTATGATAAAAGCATGACATTTGGAGGAGTTGTTCTCCAGAGGTATTTGGTCAAATCTGACCGATTGGCTATCCAAAAATCCAAGATGGCAGATATTTTTCAAGATGGCCGCCAATTGGGTCTCCAAAAGTTAGTTTTCTTCATAAAACTGTTTGTTTTTCCCCGATTTCAATGACCTTGGTGTCTATTCTTATGTTTCTAAGTAATATGGAGCTAATCATGCTATTTTATTAGACCTGTGACCAGAATATTGATACATTTTCAAAATGTTGAAAAATGTTGACGATTAAAAAAAAATCTTTTAATTCAGAAGTGAAGGTGAAGAAAGTTCCGGAGTTACTAGAAGCATTCCCCAATGTCCTCCCAGCTTCCATTACAGAGAATCCCAACCCTCCTGCAGCAGCATGCAGTTCCCTCCCAGCACCAGAACCCAGTCACACTAGAATGTTCCGGACTGCTCTGGACGGTCCACGGTGGCGTCCGGAGAGCAGAGGACAGGCTGGGAATGTTCAGTGGACTTCACGTGAGACGGCACCACGGACATCTTTGGGAACTCTTCTACAGGACAGCGGTTATTATTCTATTAGTTATTATTTTACATTATAATAGTTATTATTATACATTATAATAGTTATTCTATTAGTTATTATTTTACATTATAATAATAATTATACATTATAATAGTTATTATTATATTAGTTATTATATAACATTATAATAGTTATTATAATAATACATTATAGTTATTATTCTATTAGTTATAAGATACATTACATTAGTTATATTATACATTATAATAGTTATTATAATAATATTAAAATAGTTATTAGTTATTATAAAACATTATAAAAGTTATTATAATACATTATAAAAGTGATTATATTATTTAATATAATACAATAGAATAGTTATTATACATTCTAATAGTTATAATAATGCATTATTTTAGTTTTCTTTTTTACATTAGTATAGTTATAATAATACATTAGAATAGTTATTATTATTTTACATAAAAATTGTTCTAATAATTTAAGTTGAGGTATTGTTACCAGACCTAGACCCAGACCCAGACCACCAGACCACAACCCCCCATGGTCAGTGCAGTACTCACACACACAGCTGGGCCTGAGGACCAGGACCAGGACCAGGTCCAGGACCAGGAGCAGCAGCCGGGCATCCATGTTGCTCCAGGCGTCCTCCAGAGGAGCAGGAGGGGAAGTGAGCGCTCAGCCAGCCACTTCCTTCTATTCATGGTGAGGAAATGCCAGAGGACATCCTCCATGCTCAGTGGTCCTGGCTGGAGGACACGCCCCCAGGAGGAGGCGCAGCCCAAACACCTCATGGGGGTTCTCACATACTAGTCCTCTATTGCTGACCTTCAACCAGACCTAATGAGGGACCCCAGCTCAAGGTCCCACGGCCAGAACTGCACCGTCTCACAGCAGGGTTCTGGCCCCGTCTGTGGGCTCTCGGTCTGCACGTTCTCCAGTGGCGTCATGGGTTCCTCTGGGTCCTCTGGGTTCTCTGGTTCCTCCAAGTCCAAAGAGATGCTGCTCAGCTTAACTAGAGGCTCTCGTTTCCCTAAAGGAGTGAACGGAGCATGAAGGCTCGTCTCCACGCGTCAGTCCTCGATCCAGCTTCCTGTCCAGGTGAACATCTAGGACAGGGGTGGTGAAGCACCATCATATCTTCAGGAGCGTGTAGTACCATGTTACCCCACTAGAGGGCTTGTAGTACCATGTTACCCCACTAGAGGGCTTGTAGTACCATGTTACCCCACTAGAGGGCTTGTAGTACCATATTACCCCACTAGAGAGCTTGTAGTACCATGTTACCCCACTAGAGAGCTTGTAGTACCATGTTACCCCACTAGAGAGCTTGTAGTACCATGTTACCCCACTAGATAGCTTGTAGTACCATGTTACCCCACTAGAGAGCTTGTAGTACCATGTTACCCCACTAGAGAGCTTGTAGTACCATGTTACCCCACTAGAGAGCTTGTAGTACCATGTTACCCCACTAGAGAGCTTGTAGTACCATGTTACCCTAGCCTGGATACCAGACCGAACTTAGCCCCGCCCTAAACATTTTTGGTCGGGAAGTTGGGTCTGGCATTGCTCCATTGGGGAGAAATTATCTCCGGTCAAAAATTGACCAGACCAATCAAATTGTTAGGGCGGGCTTTATAAGATGACGGACAGATGATCAACAGGAAAGTAACCAACCACGTCATCAAAAGGCGCTTGCTTCTTCCAGCGTGCGTGCAGCGCTTGCTTCTTCCAGCGTGCGTGCAGTTGAGTTCAACAACTATGCGTCACTTAAAATACGTCACATACCACGTTGCTCTGATTGGTTGTAGCTCTATCCAATTGAGCAAAGAGTCATTTGTTTTCCTGGTTCGGTTGAAACACGCCCCATAATCACAGCCCAACGGAGCAGTATCAAACTCACATTCTGACTAGAATTATGAGTATGACATTGTCAGGCTAATGGTACCCCACTAGAGCTTGTAGTACCATATTACCCCACTAGAGAGCGTGTAGTACCATGTTACCCCACTAGAGCTTGTAGTACCATATTACCCCACTAGAGAGCATGTAGTACCATGTTACCCCACTAGAGAGCGTAGTACCATGTTACTACACTAGAGAACAACAACAACAACTCAGGAGACATGATGTTATCTTTAGAAAATAATTTAATAACATTTAAATCCATCATGTAAAAAACAACAGTGGCAGGACGTGGCTCCGCCCCTCTAGAATACTCTTTAATCATCTCGTGGTAGAAGGTCGACAAAAAGAAAAAAACAAGAGTCCTGCAAACATTCAGTTTGTCTGCGTTTCTTTAAGTTTGATCACTTTAACAAAAGATTCTTGTTTCTTCGGACAAAGAAAGAAATGTGCAGAAGAAGCTGCACCATAGGGGGAGGGGGGTGGGGGTCCAAATGAAAGGTGACAGAACAAAACAGGGAGCACATGAATCAACAGTGTGTCACTCAGCAGGCCCATACTCACGTACATGAGGAGGAGCCCCCAGGAGGAGGAGCCCCGAGAGGAGGAGGAGCCTCTGGAGGAGGAGGAGCCTCTGGAGGAGGGGGACAGCCCTGTCTTACCTCACTGACTGGGTCTAGTTCTACTGAGTGAGTTCTGAGTGTCTGATGTTGGGCCGCTCGCTGAGGCTCACGCCCACCTGCTGGCAGCGCAGCACGAGGCGCCGCAGGCGCTCCACACCGCCGCCCTCCGCCGCCTCGAACAGCAGGCGCTGCAGGGGGGGGGGGGGAGAGAGGGTACAGAGGGTATGGGGGGGGCAGAGGGGGAGCAGGTGAACATGCGTGTCGACAGGTCAGGTGTAAACATGGACTTCCTGTGTCCCAGGTGGACGTCCCATAATGCATCTGTACAGGGGGAGGGGCTATACGCGAGGACACAGGGTGCATCTTGGTGGCCGAGGACAGAGGAGACAATGGTTCCTTGAGTGGAGACACAGAGGGCTTCACCGTCTTCTCAGGGGCGGACACCTCGTCTTCGCTGGCGTTTGCTGGAGGCGCTCTAGGCTCCGCCCTCTAGGCTCCGCCCTCGAGACACAGGAAGTGGTGGCGACTCATGAGAAGTGAAGGTACGTTACATGTTTCCACAGGGCAGCACACAGGGGGAGGTCGTGGAGCGCCTGCTGGTACAGGAGCCGGACCTGGGGGACACACACACACACACACACACACACACACACACACACACACACACACACACACACACACACACACACACACACACACACACACACACACACACACACACACACACACACACACACACACACACACACCGTCAACACCTCTGAAGCCTGGAGGCCGGGATGCTTAGGCCACGCCCCTCACCACTCACCTCAGAAGGCTCCTTGAGCTCCCTCTCCACCGCGATGAGTCTGGAGACACACAGTCAGGCTCTCAGCATTACTGTGTGTGTGTCTCTGTGTGTGTGTGTGTGTCTGTGTGTCCCTGTGTGTGTGTGTGTCCCTGTGTGTGTGTGCGTGTCTGTGTGTGTGTGTGTGTGTCTGTGTGCATACCTGCAAACTCATGAGGGGTGAAAAAGGTGACAACGGGGATGGGGGGGGGGGGGGTGCAGGTGACTTTTTTCTTTAGTCGCCACATCCATGTTGTTTGATGAAGCCTCAACACTTTTAGAATTACAACTACAATCATGTTATTGTTCTGACCACAAATCTAAATTCTAAATAATAACAAACAGTTTAAGAGCAAAAAGTCCTCCGCTCTGACGAAGCCGTATAATGATAGTAGTAATAAATATACATTGTCATTATATATAATATGGTTAGTCATTCATAAACCAACTCTATTCTGCCTCTACCTGGTTGTCACGATACTAACATTATAACTTCTATACCATACCTGCCATAAATATCAGGATACCAGATACAATACTATAACAATATGATACCATGAATAAGAGACTGGTATATGTATCTATAATAGTAATAAATACAATATCTGTGTGGTTCACTTCTTACCAACTTGTTCCAACACTTAACACATGTCAGTAATTTTAGGTTTAGCCTACAGCCAGATATGAATGAAATTTCATGGAGCCGTCATACATCGATTATACACTATGAGGCCGTTAGTCTGTATCTGACCAGATGGTAGAGTTCATCAGGATGAGCAGCTGTAGAGTTACACAACTTTACAGACTGTCTGCATCGGAGACAAAGCAATGAAACATTTTACTTCTGGCATGTTTTCTTTCTTTTTTTGAGCCGAAGACGGTCTCAAAAGATCCGCCACGTTCCGCCCTCGCTGTGAGCGGCGCTGCGCAGCGCGTGCAGACAGCATGACACGGAGCGGAGCAGCGCGTGCGCGCTGATCACGGGCTCTTTTAATGAAGTATCGATACTAAACATATGCTAAATCACATCGCTCTTAATACGGGTCCTTCGTTAGCATCGCTACACCGTGCAGTGTGACAGCAGCAGATGTGACGGGCTAACATTCAAGCTAACCTAAACCACCAAACGCTGAAGACATCTAAACGCTGATTGGCCGAGACGCGACACGTCCATCAAAGATGTTATATTGAGAAGAGCACCACTCAACATTTTCTCCGCGTTTCACTGCAATCTCAACAGTAGCGGGCCAGGTGACCCCCCCCCCCCCCCCACCCCAAAACAAAAACTCTTCGGATCTCCACGATTCACGTGGACGACCCATTTTGATTTCAAACCGAAAGGTGACAAGTTTGCAGGTCTGTGTGTGTGTGTGTCTCTGTGTGTGTGTCCGTGTGTGTGTGTGTGTGTGTGTGTGTGTGTCTCTGTGTGTGTGTGTGTGTGTGTGTGTGTGTGTGTGTGTGTGTGTGTGTGTGTGTGTGTGTGTGTGTGGTGACCTCACATCTCCCAGTAGGCCAGACACCTGGGCTCCTGGCTGCTCAACATCTGGACCTGGAACTTGAGCTGCTCCGTGTGTCCGTCCTGCCACACCTGGTGCAGCAACCTGGGCAGCAACACAGCAACTCAGGAAGCAACAGCAGCAGCAGCAACAACAACAACAACAACAACAACAACAACAACAACAACAACACAGCTCGTCTCGTGGGCGCCGGCGTGTACCTCAGGCCCAGTTCGGTGTTATTCGGCATGGAGTACCGCAGTCTCTCCAAGACTAGTGCATGCTGGGACAGAGGCAGGGAGCTCAGGTAGAGAGTCACCACCTGAGGAGCCAATCAGCACGAAGCGTTTAATGTCAAGTGTCCAATCACACGGAGCCACAGGAGGACCGGCGCTCACCTTGTTGTGGAAGCCGTAGCAGCTCCAGAACTCGGCCGGGTCGAAGGGAACCTCCAGCCGGGACGGCACGGCGCTCAGGCAGCGCCGGACCAGCGCCGGGAACCGGGACTCCTGGGGGGGCGGAGCCCGGGCCGGGGGCCGGCTGCTGAACACCAGGTACCTGAGACGGGACAATGCGCACCAGGTAGGAGCACCAGGTATGAGCACCAGGCAGGAGCACCAGGTATGAGCACCAGGTATGAGCACCAGGTATGAGCACTCACTCCATCCAGAGCTCGTGGAGCTCCTCCAGCTTCATGGTGGAGCTCAGCGCTCTCTCAAAGGCGTCCACCGTCTGACCCACGGAGCCGTGGAGCTGCTGCCAGCGACTGGAAAACAACAGAGTCCACCACCACCACCACCATCATCATCTCCCTCCTCCTCCACCTCCTCCTCCTCAGTTAGAGCCTCACCAGTGCACCAGGTGGAGGTAGGGCATCTGCTGGCCGAGCTGCTCCTGGAGCTCCTTGATGACGGGTCCTCTCAGCAGCTCCTCCCCGGGGAACCCGAGGACGTGTCTGTGGGGACAAACAGAGGGACTGGAACTCCAAGTCTTCACCGCGGTGACCACAGTGACCGTCAGCGCTCATTGAGGTGTGGCTACGCACCGCAGCAGCTCCAGCGGCTGCGTGTGGCCCTGCTGGTCGTCGCAGAGCGACAGCACGAAGCCTCTGAACAGCGGTGCCACGGCGCTGGGCTGCTCCTGTGGAGCAGGAGACAGAGTCAGGTTCTGCCGGGCCGGAGAGCGTCGGACTCGGAGCGCCGGCTCACCTGAGCCATGAGGAATTTGCAGGAGTGGTAGAAGACCTCGGCGTTGTTGGGACACTCTGCCAGAGCCTGGAGCCACATGCCGACCGCCCGGTCCGGGTGACCCTTCCTGATATGGAGCTCGGCCAGAGCGTCTCTCAGAGAGCAGCACTCGGGGCGGAGCTCCAGCAGAGACTCCACCAGAGCCACGCCCTCATCGAACCTGCAGGTGACACAGGTTAGTCAGCGAGGCTCCGGCAGAGGGAGCGTCCCTCCGGCAGAGCGGCCGCGTCTCACCGCTCCAGCAGCCGGTAGAGGAGCACCAGGTTGGAGTGCAGAGGGAGGCAGGCCAGGGTCCTCTGGCGGGGGGTCAGCACCTCGTCGGAGCAGCGCAGGACGGCGTCTGGAGGGAAGCAAAGCGGCGAGGTAGAGGGAGAACCGGAGCAGCGCCGAGCTGACGCCGCGGTGCCTACCTCTGAACAGACCCACGAGGACGTGCGGCGGCGTGCTGACGTCCCGCGGCGTCCTCCAGGGCAGCAGGAAGGACTCTCTGCTGACCAGCCGGGACGGACCGGACTCCGCCGGGTCCAGTAGGCCGGCCGGCAGCCGCTGGAACTCCGTCAGGTGGATGAAGGAGAGCCAAAGCAGCGCCCGGTCGCTGGCCGTCAGTCGCTCCGCCACGCTCTGGTCGTGGGACGACGTCAAGGCGTTCTGCGCACAAGCCGACCGTCACCTTGGCGTCCGCCACCCCGGACGGCCCCGGTACGGGTGCCCCGCACTCACCTGCAGAATAGCCAGAGCGCTGTCCGTGCGGCCCGTGAACAGGTGGAGCTGGACTCGGTAGAGCAGCGCCTCCATCAGTTGGAAGGACCGCCGCTCGGCGGCCGGCGGAGACGCCGAAGACACCAGGAACCGCAGCAGGCGGTCGCAGACGTAGTCCTTCCCCTCGAACGAGCTCTCCAGCTTCAGATACTGCGAAGAAGACAAGGAAGACGAGGACGGCGTGAGGACGGCGTGAAGACGGCGTGAAGACGGCGTGAAGACGAGGCTCTTACGTTCCACCACACTTTGTGGTGAGGAGCGTGCTCCACCGCCATCTCACACATCTCCTGCACCTCCTCCCTACTGCCCCTCCGGGAGAACAGGCTCAGGTAGTGGCTCCACACCTCCGCGTCCTCACAGTTACTCTCCAGAGCGCGAGACAGCGTGTTCAGGGACGCCTCCAGGCACTCAGACGCACACCTGCAGGGACACCAGTCAGCTCACCTGGGCCACACCTGGAGACGCCGCTAAAGGCCGAGAGGCTGCTGGGGGACGCTAGATACACTGAGCTCCTCTCTCCTCTCCTCTCTCCTCTTCTCTCTCCTCTCCTCTCTCCTTATGGACGTTAGGATACACTGAGCTCCTGTCTCCTCTCCTCTCTCCTTATGGACGCTTAGGATAGGTGAGGTTCTCATCTTACAGGTAGAGAACAGACCTAGAGGAACATGAGGTTCTCATCTTACAGGTAGAGGACAGACAGAACCTACGTCTGGTTCTGGTTCAGGTACTTGAAGGCTAACTTGATCCACAGCTGCGTGTCTCTGGGACTCTCCAGGACGCTGGTCTCCAGGTTCGAGATGTCGTCCGTCTCACTGATGAAATACCGTTTGTCCTCCGAAGTGACAAACGCGTCCAGAGCAGAGCGGCTGGTCCTCGAGACGCCGTCTGGACAGAGGGACAAAGAGCGCCCTTTATAGTCCAACAGCCAATCACCTTCCTGCTCCTTCAGCAACTCTTTAAAGCAACACTATGTAACTTTTCCCCTGTAGCGCCCTCGTCAGATATTTAACGTTTACTTCAGTGTCGTGAACTTCTGGCTCTCGAGCCATATATGGCTCTACCGGCTCGTGAGCTCACAGCTGAACGGCAGCTCGTTCAGACCCGGCCCGGTGTCCTCCACAGCAGCGTGTCATTCCGTCTCTACGCGTAGCGGAGCAAATCAAAAGTCACCTGCGAGAGTGGACTGGCACTATATGACGTTGGGTAATCACTGCCAGAAAGCAAGTTGAACTACTTCCGCCGGTCCAAACCGGAAGTACCGGGCCGGTCCCAACATCTTACATTCAGCAGTTTTCTGGCCACAGACCCCCGATGGCAGTGGCAGAGGCGCAAATCAACATATTAAAAGTCATTGTAGCGGCACCATTTTTTATAGTGGGGCTTTAAATCAGTGGTCCCCAAACACCGGGCCACGTTTTTTCTTTAAATCAGTCGTAAAAATATATTATTTTGAATAAGGACTGGATGCGGATACTGTGTATGTCTGAGCCGCGTTCAGGAGTCTGAAACTTCTCGCCTCGTTCAGCTGTGAGGCGCGCACACGGGTAAGCAAACTCTCACTAGCCCCCCTCCCCGGTCCGTGAAATAATTTCTGACACGGAACCGGTCCGTGGCTCAAGAAAGGTTGGGGACCTCTGCTTTAAATGACAGCGAGGATGCCCCTAGTGGACACCAGGAGAACAACATGTAGCATCTCAATAGAGCAGCGAGGCCCCTAGTGGACACCAGGAGAACAACATGTAGCATTTCAATAGAGCAGCGAGGCCCCTAGTGGACACCAGGAGAACAACATGTAGCATTTCAATAGAGCAGCGAGGCCCCTAGTGGACACCAGGAGAACAACGTGGGGATCCGAGTCATCAGTCAAACCACCCGTCCTCACCGTGTCTCCTCGTGGTCACGTGTCCTCCTGCCGACTCGTCCTCGCTCTCGTTCTCCCGGCTGCTCTGTGCTGCCGGCGCCGGCCGCCACGTCCGTGTGTCTTTACAGGTGGTGAAAGGAGGGACTGGAGGAGGACAGATGGGTCAGAGGGGTCAGAGGACACGTTACCAGACGACGGTTCAGAGGAAAGGTCCCTCACCGTGTCGCTGGCTCTCGTTCACTTTGCTGACGAGGAGGACGGCCTTCTGGTCCACGCCCATCCGGTCTCTGTTGGAGCCGAACAGCTTCTTCATGTAATTCTCTACAACGAGACAGAAACACGTGAAGAAGAGTCCCACCGCCGGGCTGCCGTCCCCAGAACACGTCCTCCTGAGGCCCACCTGTGGCGGCGGCCACGTCCTCGTCGACGCTGAGTCCAGAGCAGCCGATCAGAGGCAGGTGGTAGGACAGGATGTCCTGGAACAGCTGGCTCCCTGTCAGAGTACAGGTCCTCATGTGCTGCCTGCAGAGACGGAGACAAACATGAAGCCACAGGGACACGAGAGAGACATGAAGTCACAGGGACATGAGACAGACATGAGGAACGCGCCCTCACCATCGGCACTCGTCGTCGTTGCAGGTCCCCGTGAGGTCGAAGCGGCAGAAGCTCCTCCGGACTTCTATGGAGTTGCTGTAGGAGATGGAGCTCAGAGACAACTTCTCCTTGGTCCTGTAGTACGGACTGAACCTGGGACAGACCACAGAGACACGTTCAGCAGGGAGAACATGTCCATCCTGTGTCTTTGGCGTCCTCGGGAAGCCCAGAAGGGACCAGGAGGGATGTCCCAGGAGGACGAGTCAGGCGGATGAACCAACGTACCTGTAGGACCTGAAGACCAGCAGAGGACTGTGATAGGCTCCGTAGGGGACCGGCTTCAGCTCCGAGCTCCCCGATTGGCTGCTGGCTGCGTCCGCCTCCAGAGAGACCGCCTCCAGAGAGACCGCCTCCAGAGAGACCTCCTCCAGAGCGACCTCCTGCAGAGAGACCTCCTGCAGAGAGACCTCCTGCAGAGAGAGCGTTGACTCGTCTGAGTCCAGAACATGGAAACGGAGACAAACCGTTGGAAGACGTTGAGCTCACCGGTCTGGGAGGGGGGGGGGCGTGGACTCGTCCCCCCACCGTCTGCAGCTCCTTCTGCAGCAGCTCCCCCAGCCGGGCTTGCTGCTGGTACTGAAGCTTCAGGGCCTCCAGGTCCAGCCCTGCAAACATCTCTGCGGGGGGCCCGCAGGCCGGGCCCTCAGACGGCTTGGAGTCTTTGGCGGGGGCGGAGCTCAGCTGCTCCAGGTGGGGTTTGGTGAAGGAACTGCTGGACTGACGGAGGAGGGAGTTCCGGCGGGGCGCTCTAGCCTCGGGGGCGTCGGCCTCGGGGGCGTCGGCCTCGGGGGCGTCGGCCTCGGGGGCGTCTTCGCTGTCCAGGGTGAGCTTGTCCTGGGTGAGGTCGTGTAGGGAGGGCTGGGGCAGGGGGAAGGAGGCGGGGGCAGGCGGGGGCCGTCTCTGAGGCCCCGGGGGGGGCGGCTGGGGGGCCCCTGGGGGGGGCCCTGATGAGGGGGGCCCTCGGCTGCACAAGGCCTGCGTCTCCTTCAGCTTCTGGATCTTCAAGGCGTACTCGGACTCCAGCTGCTGCAGACGCTTCTTCTGAGCGATCAGCTCGGCCGACCCACGAGGAGCGTCAACACGCCGCAGCTTACTGGGCTGAGAGGACAGAGGACAGAGGAATGCAAGTCATGAGGTCAGAGGACAGAGGAATGTAAGTCATGAGGTCAGAGGACAGAGGAATGTAAGTCATGAGGTCAGAGGACAGAGGAATGTAAGTCATGAGGTCAGAGGACAGAGGAATGCAAGTCATGAGGACAGAGGTCTCACCAGAGTCTGGTTGGGGTCTGCTCCGCGTTTGATCCCCCTGCTGGGAGCCAGCTGGGCCTGAGCCAGCTCCTGCTCCAGGCGCGCAGACAGACAGGTCTTGATGGACACGCGGTGCTCCACCCGGTGGACCTGGGGGGGCAGAGGACCCGGTTCAGGTCCTGAGACAGGCAACTCCTCCATCTCCTCCACCCTCCTTCTACCAAGGAGCAGCTGGGGGTCAGTCCCTCACCTGCTCCCTCTGGACTACAGACGGGGTCTGGCCCCGTCCCTCACCTGCTCCTGCAGCTTCTTGAGCAACGCCCTGGTTGCCGTGGCGATCTTCTCCGAGGCCGCCAGCTGCTCCCGGAGTTTCGCCACCTTGGCGTCGGCGGCCCTCAGCGAGTCGCTCTTCTTCTGCTGCTGGAGGAGCAGCTGCTCCAGGACGGCCTCGTCCCTCTGCAGCAGCTCTCTGAGGCGGAGGGCAGACGTCACGCAGGGTACTTACAAATGTTGACCAGTGGATTTACATGACTTTAAACCACATTTCCATGACCAAACTGAAATCTAGGTTTATAAATGAAAAAGTAAGAACATTTAGTATTTAAACAATGTGAATGCCAAAGCATACAGAATACATATAATGAAACAAATGAAGAGACTTAAAATATTTGTATTTAAAGAATAAACATTTGCTTCCCGAGCTATATATGGCCATCGAACTTTCCAGTTAAGGTGCGTTCACTTGCAACGCGGGAAAAAAAAGAAAATTGCGCCGCCAGTATGAGAGCGTATGCCGGCTTATATTTTGAGTCTTTCTTTCAAAAACATATTCATCATTTCAAACTCTGTGTAAATGAACAAGTGAATATAACAAATTTCCATGACTTTTCCAGGCCTGGAAATGACCATTTTAAAATTCCATGACTTTTCCAGGTTTTCCATGACTGTAATAACCCTGTCACGGACCGCTCCACCTGCTGACCTCACGGCCGCTGAGGACCGGCCGCTCTCACCTGTGCTTGTCCAGTCTCTGCTCCGCCTCGGCCGCTCTCAGCTCGGCGGCCGCTTTCACCGACGGGTCCGGCACCGAGAGGGCCGGGGGCGCCGCGCTCCGGGAACCTCCGACCTTCACGGTCTTCTGCTTCTCCCGGCTGAGGACAGAGAGGACGGACGTCGGACACGTCCAGAGAACCGAGCGCGTCTCTGGCTGCCGTCTCACCTGGCGATCTCCTCCTTGAGGAGGCGGTACTCGGCCCTCTTGTCTTCAGGTAAGGCCTCTGGGGTCCTGACCGGGTTGTTCTCCTTCTCACAGCCCGACGCCGCCTTCGGCTTCGCTGCCTGAGAACCGCCACAATGAGGAGTCATGAGTCACAATGAGGAATCATGAGTCACAATGATGAGTCATGAGCCACAATGATGAGTCATGAGTCACAATGATGAGTCATGAGTCACCACGTGTCTCACCTCCACTGTCCTCCGGGCCTCTCTGACCACGTGTCTCACCTCCACTGTCCTCCGGGCCTCTCTGACCACGTGTCTCACCTCCACTGTCCTCCGGGCCTCTCTGACCAAGTGTCTCACCTCCACTGTCCTCCGGGCCTCTCTGATCATGGACTCCAGTCCTCCGAAGGTCTGGGTGGAGCTGCAGGCGTCCACATCTGAGTCACTGTCGTCTGAGTCGATGAGAGACACCACCACCGCCTTGTGTCTGGGCAGCTGGAGGGGCACAGATCATCATCATCATCCTCCTCCTCCTCCTCCTCCTCCTCCTCCTCCTCCTCCTCCTCCTCACCACTAGTGGTGCTCGGGCAGCGTGGTGTCCTCTGAACTTGCTGCTTCGGGTCTGAGGGGTGGTGTTCAGGCTGACGGTGCTCAGGTTCCCTCTGATTGGCTGCTGAGGGACCGGAGGACCTCCAGGAGACGGAGGTCCGCTGGAGCCGGTGTCCTGCAGGGGGACACAAGGTCCAGTTAGAGGCCGAAGGTCACAGGAGACACCTGGAGGTCTGGCTACGTCACCTCTGTGGATGTCACCCTCTTGTGGGCCATGGACATCAGACAGGTCTCCCTCAGCAGCATCTCCTCCTCCTCCTCTTCATCGGCAAAGGGAGGCTTGGGAGGAGGCTCCAGCTCGTCTGCTGGGGGGGGCAGAGGGGGAGGAGGGGGAGGAGCCACCGACAGCATGTGGGAGAGAAACGGCTGGGACACAAAGAGAAGACGTTATTATCCTTCATCAACCCTCAGGAGGAGATGAAGAGGAGATAAAGAGGAGGAGATGAGGAGGAGGAGATGAGGAGGACGAGATGAGGAGGAGGAGATGAGGAGGAGGACGAGATGAAGAGGAGGAGATGAGGAAGAACAGATGAAGAGGAGGAGATGATGAGGAGGACCAGATGAAGAGGAGGAGGAGGAGGAGGAGGAGATGAGGAGCGTACCAGTCCAAACTGAAGACAGTCGTAAGGAGACATCTGAGGGAACCCTGATGGATCTTCTGCACTCAGATGGTTGTGTTTAGGGGACGGCACTGAAACACAAACAGGAAGTCAGGACTATGTCAACAGGAAGTCCGGACTATGTCAACAGAAAGTCAGGACTATCTCAACAGGAAGTGGAGACTATGTAAACAGGAAATCAGGACAGTGTAAACAGGAAGATGGGTCTATGTAAACAGGAAGTGGAGACTATGTAAACAGGTGGTCAGGACTATGTAAACAGGAAGTCTAGACTTTATGTAAACAGGAAGTGGAGACTATGTAAACAGTAAGTCAGGACTATGTAAACAGGACGTTTAGACTATGTAAACAGGAAGTCAGGACAGTGTAAACAGGAAGACGGGACTATGTAAACAGGAAGTGGATATTTTATGTAAACATCCTAATGTAAACAGGAAGTCTCTCATAGTGGACTGGGGGGTACCCGTCCCGTCTCACCTGGGGACCCCGTCTCGCTGTCCGTGTCCATGGCGACCTCGTCGTAGTTGTCGTACTGGTACAGGTTCCCCGAGCCGTCCGGTCCCGGTTTACCGGCTGACTTCCTGTGATCCCCGTCTCTGGACTGAAGGACAGAAACAACACATGCCTCACTCTTCTTCGGTGGTGGTCCACCAGAAGGTGAAGTGAGCCTCACTCTTCTTCAGTGGTGTTCCTACCCGGCTGCGCGTGCCGGTCCTCCCGCCCACCAGCTTCATGAAGCGATTGTACTGCTCGTCCTGATTGGACAGGTCTCGGATGCGTCGGATCTCGTCTTCCCGCTTGCGCCGGTCTTCCTCTTCCTGTCTGCGGCTCACTTCCTGTTCCTGTCTGCGGCTCACTTCCTGTTCCCTCTGCTGCAGCTTCCAGGTCCTCAGCTGCTGCTTCCTGAAGGCCTGCTTGGCCACCGAGCCTGGTGGTCAGTAACGGTCTTTAGCTCGGAGGTCAATCTGTTCTCTAGACATCGTTCCTCTCAACTGTCACAATGTTAGGGATCATAACTATTTGAACAAACATTGTTTTTAATAACTCTTGTAATAATCAACAAGGGTCTGGACTCACCTGGACTGGTGATCTTCTTGGCCATGTGGACCTTCCCTGGAGTCTTGGGACCCGGTTTGGGCCCCGGTTTGGGCCTTTCCCTGTCTCGGTCAGGAGGTCTGGGCCCGGTCTTGTTCCGGTCCCTGTCCAGAGGTTTGGACCTGGGCCGGAACCGCTCTGCGGCGGCCGCGGCTGCGGCGGCGGAAGCGGACCTGGTGGTCACCCTGGGTCTGACGGGGGGGACGGAGCTCTTCTCCTGGACCGCCTTGGTGATGCGCTCCTTGCTCTTCTTCATCACCTGCTGCTCCTGCTGCTGCCACTTCTTACTGGCCGACTGCAGCGCCAGGAGGCGGAGCTGCATCTCTGATAGCTCCTCCTCCTCCACCTTCACGGCCGGCTGCGGGGAACAGACGGGGCACCGCTGAGCAAGGCATACTGGGCACCGGTAGTGTGTACTGGGACCACGGCAAGTGGGACCTCTGACCCCCCCATTGGACCCCGCCCACACCTTGCCAGCAGAGATGACGGAGTCCTCACTGGAAACCGAGGACGCCCTGAGACTCTCTTCTTTGTTGGTGTCCTCGCAACAGCTCTCACTCTTCTCCTCCTCCTCCTCCTCCTCCTTTGCCTCCTCCTCTTCGGCCTTCTGCTCCGTTTGAGTCGTCTCCTCTTCTTCTCCTCCTGGAGACAAGAAGAGACCCTTTTAAAAATGTTTATGTACATTTACACATCTCTATTCACAAGATTTAGAAATGTAGAGGTGTAGCGAGAAGCACCAGAGGGCCTCTCCCCTCCTCAGCTGGGGGTTCAGTGCCTTGCTCAAGGACACATCAACATTAACTGTGAGGAGAGCGGGGATGGAACCAGGGACCTGGAGGCAGGGTTTACCATGACGACCACTTTTTATTCTCCCTGAGGATCCACTTTTTTTTTTAGGCACTTCCTATTTGCTCACCCTGCTGCTCCGCGCCTCCTCCTCCTCCTCCTCCTCCTCCTCCTCCTGCTGCTCCTGCTCCTGCTGCTCCTCCTCCTCCTCCTCCTCCCTCCTGCTCCTCGGTCCTCCTCCTCAGCTCCTGCAGCACGGCAGGTGTAGGCAGCTTCTGACGGAGAGGTTTGATGTTGAAGGCGTGGAACACCTTCTTCTCCTCCACCTTCTGCAGCTCCAACGGGTCCTCTGCTGCTGGGTCCGGAAGAGCTGGCTCGGGTCCGGGTCCAGGTCCGGGTTCAGGCTGGCTGGGCGTAATACTGTCGGTGTGGTCGGGGGTCTGGGTGCCCCCTGGGGGCTCCAGGGCCTCCGTCTCCTCCTTGCGGATGCACTCCAGCTCCAGCTGGATCTGCCGGTACTTGGACAGCAGGTCCTCGAAGGACTCGTCTCCACTGGACTCTGGTTTACAAGTCTTCCTGATCTGGATCCTGGGGGGCTGCTTCTCTGAGGCCGGGTTAAAGGTTGTCATCATCATGCACTATTATTCCAATGTTGAAAGCTGTATCATTACATGTTATTAATATTACATATTGTTATTAGTTCTAAATATTGCTGCCTGATATCATTGAATGAGCAGCAGTTATAATAATAATAATAATAATAATAATAATAATAATAATAATAATAATAATATAACCAGTTAACCTGACATATGGTTCTCATTACTAATTATTATAATACTCAGTTAACCGTGATGTATGGTTCACATTACTAATTATTATAATACTCAGTTCAGTGTTTCCCCTAGGTTTACAGCTTCAGGGGGGCGGGACTAGTGTCGACGGGGGGGGGGGGGGGGTTAATACTCAGTTAACCTGACATTGTCCTTATAACCGCCAGTGGGTGTATGACGTGTGGGTTACATTATTCATTATTATAATATGACGTATGGTCATATTACTAATTATTATAAAACTCAGTTAAACTGACACATTGTCCTTATAACCGTCAGTGGCTGTATGACGTATGGTTCACACCGGTTATTAATCAGTATTCATTAAGGATACGCTTCCTGGAGGGGGAGTCCTCTCCGGGCCCGTAACGACCGGGGGGACCTCTGCCGGCTCCCCGGCCGCCTCGGCTCCAGCCCCCGCGGCCCCCGTTGGGCATGGCCCGGTGCCTGAAGCGGCCCAGGGCCCCGTGGCTGCGTTCCCAGAAGCTGGTCCTCGGGTTCGTGTCCCCGTGGAGCCCGAGCCCCGGGGCGGGGGGCTCGGGGGGCCGGTCGGGCCCGCTAGGCCCGCACTGCTGCCGGTGGCTCGGGGGGAACGAGTCGTGCGCTCTGCGGTCGTAGGGGACCATGTACCGGTGGCCCATGTGCGGCGGCGGCACCGGGTGCGCGTGCTGGCTAGGTTTCCGTGTCCGCGGAGGAGCCCCGCGGGCGGGCCTGCTAACGCGACCATCCCCCCGCCGGAGAGGCGCGCTCTCCTCGGATTCATCGTCGCAGATCTCCCCGTCCTCCAGCTCCTCTCCGGGAGAGCGGCTCCCTACGTCCATGTCGTTCTAGCGGCTGCCGGCTGTTGTCTCAGCGGGCTGAAGAAGCCGTTACACCGCTCATGGTTCAGCGGCTGTCGGTTAAGAGGCGCTCCGCTCCGACGGTTAGCTCGCAGCTAGCTTCTGCGCTGCTCTCGCCCAACTCTCGCGATACAGAACGAGACTCGGCTTCTTCTTCTCGTTCGGCTGTATGGCTATGGCGCATTACCGCCACCTGCTGGATTGGGGTGTGTACAAGAGTGCTCCCTTTCAAAATAAATAAAAACATACAAATAAAAACCGAACCTCTTTCCTTCCACTCAATCATGTTTCTCTCACACACTGCAGTACCTCTCCACCACCAGGTCAAGGCATCTCTTCATTGTATTTTACAGCTTCATCTTCAGCCGTCTCTCAAATACATATGCTCTGCAGTTTCCACTGTGTTGAGGCGCTCACATAGTCCCGTTGGGTGATGGAGAAGGTACTGAGAGATGGAGAAGGTGATGAGTGATTGAGAACGTACTGAGAGATGGAGAAGGTGATGAGTGATGGAGAAGGTGATGAGTGATGGAGAAGGTGATGAGGCATAGAGAAGGTGATGAGGCATAGAGAGGGTACTGAGAGAGAAATTAAATAAAAGTCTCAGAGAGACGGGAGAGGGAAATATAATGATGAATGAATGAATGAAATATACTTTATTAATCCCCAAGGGGAAATTTGTTGACAACAGAAGCAGCCCCATAAAACTAAACACAATAAAATATAAGTATAAGAAAGAAAGAAAGTGACAGTGCATAAAGTAAAGAAAAATACAAAATAACATAACATATATATATATATATATATATATATATATATATATATATATATATGTATATATACACAGCATATATACAACATATATGTATGATGCACTACAGAAAAGCTTTAGTAATAATACATCATTGAAAATACATTATTTATTATCTTTATTTAGAGTCAACAAGACTAACGAGTAGAATCTGAGAATGCATGTTATGTTTGTTTGGTTTTAGTATCAGAGATATAAAGTCCACACTCCAGACAGGTGGCGGTAGTGCACCGGGAAGCTGTCTGCCAACCACCATAAAAAGATGAAGAAAAAGAAGAAGAACGCTCCCCAACGGAAGCTGATTTGTCCGTTTTGTTTTGGTAGTTGACAGGCACGTGAGCAGTGACGTCATCAGGAGCGAGACGAGCAGGTGACATGGCGGCGGACTCGCTTCTGAAGGTAGACGCTCTGTTGTTTCGCGTTTAGATGCCGGTCACGCGTCACGGGGTGTTATAGACGCGTGTCCGGGTACACCGTGGGGTTATAACGGCCGCTCGAGTCGGGCCGCGAGCAGCCGTTAGCCGCTGTGCTAGCTGTGTTGTGACGTCAGACTCACAGGCGCCACGCAACACGGAACTGCCCCCGAACCGGAACCCGAACCGCCCATTGATCAATGTTGTAGGTGCACATCACGAGCCGGAAGCGCTAAGTCACGTGCTCAAAGCTTTGGTAACATTAGCACGCTGCTAACGACATACCTGAGACCTGGTCCCAGAGACCTTTGGTAAAACATTAAGAACTAATGTGAATAATAATAAAGTGGCAAAATAGAACACATGTACACCAAGAACAACAATCTGTAGAACACACTCACACACTCACTCACACACAGCAGGTAACAACATCATATTTCATACACAACTTAACGTGTTCACCCTCAAAAGGAGCGCATCACTTCCTGTCCAGCTGCCTCTTCACTGAGCCCGTCTGCCTCCAGGTCGTGTTTGAACATGAAGGAGTCTTCATCCACCTGGCGGGCGGCGGCGGCGGGCCGGACGCCCTCGTCTCAGGCTGCCTCCGGGTTGTTGACAAGGTAATGCAGCTGACTCCCCCCCCCCCCCCCCCCCCCCTCAGACTCAGCTGATGGTCCTGATGGTACTGATGTTTCTGGTTGTTTCTCACACAGGAGTCTGAAGTCCTGGTGGAGTTCAGACCAGAGGACACGGACAGCATGCTATGTGCCGGGAAGGTCTGTTACACTGTAGGCACACCTTCCGACATGCACACCTTACGACAGGCACACTGTTCCTACGTGACTACAGGTAGACCCTCCACAGGGAGCAGCGCCTCAGTGTCTTTGCCCCTGGCCTTGTCTCCTCAGGACTCCAGCTCCGTCATGGAGGGGGACCAGGTCTCCGAACAGAAGGCCCTGCTGGACAGCCAGAGCTACGAGACGGACTGGGACATGGTCCACGCCGTAACCGCCAGGAGGAAGAGCCCCGCCGAGGGTGAGTGCTGCCCTGACCCTGGTCTCACAGGCTCTCTGACCCCTGTCCCTGGTCACACAGGCTCTCTGACCCCTGTCCCTGGTCACACAGGCTCTCTGACCCCTGTCCCTGGTCTGCAGGCTCTCTGACCCCTGTCCCTGGTCTGCAGGCTCTCTGACCCCTGTCCCTGGTCTCACAGGCTCTCTGATCCCTGTCCCTGTTCTGCAGGCTCTCTGACCCCCTGCCGTGAGAAGAGCCGGGGGGCGTTCAGCTTGGCCGTCGTTGACCTGCGCTCCATTAGCGTAAAGGAGGAAGGATGGACCTTCCTGGTCCTGAAGCTGAAGGAGTCCTGCTCCTCGCCACCCGCGCTGCACTTCCACCAGGGCGGCAGCAGAGAGTTCCTGGACTGCCTCGGGAGGTTCGCTCTGCTCAGCCAGTGAGTACACGACTTCACCTGGGAGGGAGGGAAGTAACATGAAGGCAGGGAGGAAACATGAAGGGAGGAAATAAGAGATACATGAAGGGAGGAATGAATGAGTGAAGGAAGGAATGCAAGAATAAAGAGATAAAAGAAGGGCTGAATGAGAGATGGAGCGATTGAGGCTGAATGAACAGGACGCATGACGTCTGAGTCCCAGATCTGATCTCTGTTATGTGTGTGTGTGTGTGTGTGTGTGTGTAGGGCTCCAGGAGACCCCTCCTGTCTGCTGCTCTCTCCTCTCAGGACTCTGTCTCAGTCCTTTGAAAACCTGCTGGACGACAACAACTACGGCCTCGTTCAGGTGAGGAAACACCTAAAGGCCACACGGAGACACACACACACACAGAGAGAGCCTCCATCAGTAGCTCCTCTGAAGGTGGTGCTGACAGAGCCGTGTGCCTCCAGCAGAAATTCAGGAAGGACCCCTACGTCACCACGCTGGGCGGCTTCTCCAAAGTCACCAACTACATCTTCGACGCGTTCCGGGTAACGGAGGAGCAGCTCCGCCCCCCCGAGGAGGCGGAGCTGCTGGGGGAGGTCATCCCCGGCCTGGACATCAACCAGCAGGAGGAGCCCGGCTTTGAGGTCATCACCAGGGTGAGGGTCATATGACCTGTCTCACCTTGACCCGTCTGTCTCACGTTGACCTGTCTGTCTCACGTTGACCTGTCTGTCTCACCTTGACCCGTCCGTCTCACTTTGACCCGTCCGTCTCACCTTGACCCATCTGTCTCAGATCGACCCGTCTGTCTCACTTTGACCAGACCACCATGAACCATGAGTGCTCTCCTGGGCTCCTCCAGACCCTTCAGGCCCATCACAGGTGCTCGGGTGAACCCGTCTCTGGGAGGAGCACAGGGCCCAGTGCCCGTCTGTCTCACGTTGACCGGTCTGTCTCAGATTGACCCGTCTGTCTCACATTGACCCGTCTGTCTCCTGTTGACCCGTCTGTCTCACGTTGACCTGTCTGTCTCAGATTGACCTGGGGGCGAGGCTGTCTCACTTTGACCCGTCTTTGACCCGTCTGTCTCAGATTGACCCGTCTGTCTCCTGTTGACCCGTCTGTCTCCTGTTGACCCGTCTGTCTCCTGTTGACCCGTCTGTCTCAGATTGACCTGTCTGTCTCAGATTGACTCGTCTGTCTCCTGTTGACCCTTCTGTCTCCCGTTGACCTGTCTGTCTCAGATTGACCTGGGGGCGAGGCCGGAGGTGACCCGTGCTGCTCCTCTGTCCTCGGAGGCCTGGAGTCGACACCAGGACCCCGAGGGGAGGATGACCGACGTCCCGCTGCTCAAACAAGTCATATTCAAAGGAGTGAGACAGGTTTATTCTTATCATCATCATCATCAATATCACTCTGTCCCTGTAGCACTCTGTCTCACCCTGTCTGTCTCACCCTGTCTGTCTCACCAGGGCCTCTGCCACGCGTTGAGGAAAGAGGCCTGGAAGTTCCTGTTGGGGTGCGTCCCCTGGGACAGCACCCTGGAGGACAGGAAGCTGCTGCAGAGAACCAGAACGTAGGTTCACAAGCTGGAGGGACCATTACTCGGGACGGATACACATACACATACACATACACATACACATACACAGGCACACACATATACACAGGCACTCCCGTACGCCCGGACTCAAACCTGCGACAGTATTAAACCGGTGTACCTAATAAAGTGATCAATAGATGGGTGATCAATTGATGGCGAGAGTGCGTATTGACGCCTGTGTCTGGTGGCAGGGATGAATACTTCCGGATGAAGCTCCAGTGGAAATCCGTGAGTGAGGAGCAGGAGAGGAGGAACTCCAGACTGAGGGACTACAGGAGTCTGATCGGTGAGCGCCTCCCGCCGTGGAGGCGGGGCCACGGCCACGGGTCCACGCCCACGCCCTAACCGCCCGTCCTTTGTCCTCAGAGAAAGACGTGAACCGAACGGACCGGAGCAACCGGTTCTACGAAGGCCCGGACAACCCGGGCCTGGTCCTGCTCCACGACATCCTGATGACCTACTGCATGTGGGACTTTGACCTGGGTGAGTCCTGAGCGCCACGGGGGTCCCGTGAGGGACAAGGACACTGAGCTCTCTGTCTCCAGGCTACGTCCAGGGCATGAGCGACCTGCTGTCCCCCATCCTCTACGTGATGGAGAACGAGGTGGATGCTTTCTGGTGCTTCGTCTCCTTCATGGACCAGATGGTGAGCTCGAGGACGTAAACGATCATCTGGCGTCTATAGATGTGTGGATGGACACGTGTGTTTGTTGTGGTCTTCAGCACCAGAACTTTGAGGAGCAGATGCAGGGCATGAAGACTCAGCTGATCCAGCTCAGCACGCTGCTCAGACTGCTGGACCTGTCCTTCTGGAACTACCTTGGTGCGTGGACTCCCCTGGAGTCTCTTGAGCTCTTTTCATGACCTCATATCAGAGAGGAGATGACCTCATTTCAAAACAAAGTTTTCAGTTTGAAAAGCTGGTGTTCACAAACCAGAGAGCAAAAAAAATTGAATTCATAAAACAAGTCACGAAAAAAAACAGCAGGACAAATATTTAAGGGCCAGACAATCCTGGAGTCTTCACAAGGACAGCACAGGAAGCACCAGGTCTTCTTCCTCGGGTCCTCATCAGCCTCTCTTCGTGGTCTGGTGAGGGTCTGGGACTCACGGTTGTTCCGATTCCTTTCTAGTAGTTGATGATCTGCTGGTCCACAGCGGACTGAAGCTCTGAAGACGATGACAGGAGGTCCTCCGGTCCGGGAGAGGAGACTCTAACTGTCCCTTTGCTTCACAGAGTCTCAGGATTCAGGCTTTCTGTATTTCTGCTTCCGCTGGTTGTTGATCCGATTCAAGAGAGAGCTCAGCTTCCAGGATGTCCTGAGGCTCTGGGAGGTGAGCTTCTTCTTCTATTGTAGTTTGGCATTGATGGACACCAGGAACAGGTCTCTGTGTCCACCTGTCTCACCAGGTGATGTGGACCGGTCTGCCCTGTGACAATTTCCACCTGCTGATCTGCTGTGCCATCCTGGACTCTGAGAAGAAGAAGATAATGGAGGAGAACTATGGATTTAATGAGATCCTCAAGGTGAGCTGGAGACACGTTTCATGAGTTACGGTCAGAGTAGAAGACGTTGAGTTATCACTGAGACGTCTTGTCCCTGCAGCACATCAATGAGCTGTCCATGAAGCTGGACATCGAAGACATCCTGCAGAAGGCCGAGGGCATCTGTGAGCAGATAACGAGCCATAAGGTACGTTCAGCAAGTCAGATAACGAGATGTAAGCTACGTTTAGTAACGTCAGATAACGAGATGTAAGCTACGTTCAGCAAGTCAGATAACGAGATGTAAGCTACGTTCAAAGAGATGTAAGGTACGTTCATCAGATAACGAGATGTAAGGTACGTTCAGCAAGTCAGATAACGAGACATAAGCTACGTTTAGTAACGTCAGATAACGAGATGTAAGCTACGTTCAGCAAGTCAGATAACGAGACATAAGCTACGTTTAGTAACGTCAGATAACGAGATGTAAGCTACGTTCAGCAAGGCAGATAACGAGATGTAAGGTACGTTTAGTAACGTCAGATAACGAGATGTAAGGTACATTTAGTAACGTCAGAGAACGAGACGTAAGGTACATTTAGTAACGTCAGAGAACGAGATGTAAGGTACATTTAGTAACGTCAGAGAACGAGATGTAAGGTACATTTAGTAACGTCAGAGAACGAGACGTAAGCTACGTTCAGCAAGTCAGATAACGAGATGTAAGCTATGTTCAGCAAGTCAGATAACGAGATGTAAGCTACGTTCAGCAAGTCAGATAACGAGATGTAATCTACGTTTAGTAAAGTCAGATAACGAGATGTAAGCTACGTTCAGCAAGTCAGATAACGAGATGTAAGGTACATTTAGTAACGTCAGATAACGAGATGTAAGGTACGCTCAGCAAGTCAGATAACGAGATGTAAGGTATGTTCAGCAAGTCAGATAACGAGATGTAAGCTACGTTCAGCAACGCCAGATAACGAGACGTAAGCTACGCTCAGCAAGTCAGATAACGAGATGCAAGGTAAGTTCAGCAAGTCAGATAACGAGATGTAAGTTCAGCAAGTCAGATAACGAGATGTAAGCTACGTTCAAGCTGTCTAGGTCTGGGTCTTAGTCTGGTTCCGGGTCTTGACTGGGTCTGTGCTCCATGCGTCTACTTTGTCCAATGAAGTCTCTCTTGCTGTCTTCAGGACTTGCCCCAGTCCATCAGCGGGATCCTGGGTCCAGACCTGGGTCTGGACTTTGAGGTCTGTGACTGTGCAGCGTCTCCGTCCCTCCGGACCCCCCAGAGACCGGACACCTGCTCCAACGGCCTGTCAACAGGAGGCGGCGCTCCGCATGGCTGCAGAGTGGCCTTCATCTCCTAGTCCTAGAGAACCAGGACCCCGGCTGCAGAGTGGCCTTCATCTCCTAGTCCCAGAGGAACAGGACCCCCAGCTGCAGAGTGGCCTTCATCTCCTTGTCCAAGAGGACCAGGACCACCGTGTAAAAAGAGGAAGATTATTCAGAATCTTATTTTTGTAATTTCTTGTACCATATTGAGTCTGTTATTCCTTCTGAAAAACAATCTGCACCGGTTCTGGTTCTGGTTCTGAAGTGTCTAACAGCTGTTCGAGAGGACGCCTTTGAGCCAATGAGCTGCTGTCTTCTCTGAACAGTTCCTTCAGTGTCCACTGGGGGAACCGCCCTCTTCTATGGACATACGGACGTCAGCGGGACAGAGACAGGCCAACATACTCGGAGGTCTGGATGGAGCTGCAGAGGAAGTGGTTCTCCTCCTCACGGGGAACTCCTTCAGGTCCTCTTCCAGTATTAATCATCCAACATGGAATTAAAGAGGAATTAATCAACAAGTTGAACTGTGATCAGTGAATTCAGTCTGAAATAAATATATGTATATATATATATATATATATATATATATATATATATATATATATATATATATATATATATATATACATATATTAGTGTCAGGTCCACTCGGAGGAGAACAGGAGGTTTGGTTCCGCTGCTGGTCTGAGACCCGACTCAGAGGATCAGGAAGGAAACATTCAATCCTTCGTACAGATATATATGAATATAATATAATCAGATATATAAATATATTTATAATCACAGAGATATATACATATATATATAATCAGATATATGAATATAATATAATCACAGATATATACTTATCACAGATATATACATATCATATAATCAGATATATACATATAATACACTGACAAACAAGTAAAGGAACTCTTTGACAACATCAGATCTCAATGTGAAAAAAATACTGATATGGACAGTTTAATGTCTGAGGAAACAAAGGAGGCGACATCTTTGATGGGAATAAAAGTGTTCAGCCTACAGAGGGCTCCACTTATAGACACCCCAAAAAGCAAAGCGAAAAAATGATGTGGCAGGCGAGTCCATTTTGCCAAAATTAAATGGCTGCAACTCAAAATGCTTCTCCATTTCTGGTGTGGCCCGCGTGACGCTGGACAGCGTGGGGCGTGCTCCTCATGAAACAACAAGGGTGTCTTGATGTCCTCCAGACCCGTCTCAGGCCTCAAGAAGTCTGTTTGTGACTGCAGGACGCCCTGAGACCTTGTGAAGTCTTGTGACTGAGCGGAGTCGTCGTCCCCGTGGCCTGCTGGAGGTCTTCTGTGGGGCTGTGGAGGCTTCAGGACTGGCCTCCTGCTCCCAGGAGAGAGGACTCAGCTAGAGCAACACAGAGAACCAGAGCGACCAGAGGGAGACACTGGAACTGGCCTCCACATAAAAAACAGTTCTGTTGTGGGTCCTCTCATTGTGGCCCCTCTGGTGCACCTGATGAACAACCCACTCTGCTACTGAGCTGATGAACAACCCCCTCTGCTACTGAGCTGATGATCAACCCCCTCTGTTGCTGAGCTGATGAACAACCCCCTCTGCTACTGAGCTGATGAACAACCCCCTCTGCTACCGAGCTGATGATCAACCCCCTCTGTTGCTGAGCTGATGAACAACCCCCTCTGCTACTGAGCTGATGAACAACCCCCTCTGCTACTGAGCTGATGAACAACCCCCTCTGCTACTGAAGCTGATGAACAACCCCCTCTACTGAGCTGATGAACAACCCCCTCTGCTACTGAGCTGATGAACAACCCCCTCTGCTACTGAGCTGATAAACAACCCCCTCTGTTGCTGAGCTGATGAACAACCCCCTCTGCTACTGAGCTGATTAACAACCCCCTCTGCTACTGAGCTGATGAACAACCCTCTCTGCTACTGAGCTTATGAACAACCCCCGCTGCTACTGAGCTGATGAACAACCCCCTCTGCTACTGAGCTGATGAACAATCCCCTCTGCTACTGAGCTGATGAACAACCCCCTCTGCTACTGAGCTGATGAACAACCCCCTCTGCTACTGAGCTGATGAACAACCCCCTCTGCTGCTGAGCTGATGAACAACCCCCTCTGCTACTGAAGCTGATGAACAACCCCCTCTACTGAAGCTGATGAACAACCCCCTCTACTACTGAAGCTGATGAACAATCCCTCTACTGAAGCTGATGAACAACCCCCTCTACTACTGAAGCTGATGAACAACCCCCTCTACTACTGAAGCTGATCATTAGCAAAACGGTGCAATTGAATTCATGCCATACCTGATAGAAAAGTAATTTTTTTGAGCAGTGTATAATCAGATATATGAATATAATATAATCACATATTTGTATATTTATACGAGTTCTGAAAATGTAAAACATTATTTTATTCTGTAGAAATGTCAGACAGAGATGTTCGCCTTTAAATGTCACTTCACCTCTTCCTCCTCCTCCTCTTCCTCCTCCTCCTTTGATGGGAGACATTTGGAGTTGAGAGGAGGAGGAGGAGGAAGGTATCACTTGCAATCTGCTCATAAAGCTTCAGGAAGAGAACAAAGCAGCTGCTCTTTCATTTCCTGTCAAACAGGAAATGAAAGAGCAGCAGGCGGAGCTTATCGAGTCTGCATCGGTCCCCATGGAGACGGCTGTCACTCACACACACACCCACGTCAACACACACACATGTAGACACACACACTCGCGCCAACAAACACAACACATCAACACAAACACACGTCAACACACACACACACTTACGTCAACACACACTCACATACGTCAACACACACACGTCAACACACACACGTAGACACACACACTCACGTCAACACACACACGTGTAGACACACTCACATGTAGACACACACGTCAACACACACACAAGTGTAGACACACACACTCACGTCAACACACACATACATGTCAACACACGTCAATACACACACGTGTAGACACACGTCAACACACACAAACGTCAACACACACACACACACACATGTGTAGACACACATCAACTCACACACACGTCAACACACACACGTCAACACGCACACACGTCAACACACACACCCACGTCAACACTCACACACGTCAACACACGTCAACACACACACGTAAACACACGTGTCAACACACACACCCACGTCAACACACACACACATGTAGACACACACACTCGCGTCAACAAACACAACACAAACACACGTCAACACACACACGTGTAGACACACACACTCACGTCAACACACACTCACATACGTCAACACACACACGTCAACACACACACATGTAGACACACACTCACGTCAACACACACACGTGTAGACACACTCACATGTAGACACACACACGTCAACACACACACAAGTGTAGACACACATACTCACGTCAACACACACATACATGTCAACACACGTCAATACACACACGTGTAGACACACGTCAACACACACACACACACACATGTGTAGACACACATCAACTCACACACACGTCAACACACACACGTCAACACGCACACACGTCAACACACACACCCACGTCAACACGCACACACGTCAACACACACACGTAAACACACGTGTCAACACACACATCCACGTCAACACACACACATGTAGACACACACACTCGCGTCAACAAACACAACACATCAACACAAACACACGTCAACACACACACGTGTAGACACACACACTCACGTCAACACACACTCACATACGTCAACACACGCACGTCAACACACACACATGTAGACACACACACTCACGTCAACACACACATGTGTAGACACACTCACATGTAGACACACACACGTCAACGCAAACACACGTCAACACACACACAAATGTAGACACACACACTCACGTCAACACACGTCAATACACACACGTGTAGACACACGTCAACACACACAAACGTCAACACACACACACACACACGTCAACACATACACGTCAACACGCACACACGTCAACACGCACACACGTCAACACACGTCAACACACACACGTAAACACACGTGTCAACACACACACATGTGTCAACACACACACCTGTCAACACACACACACGTCAACACACACACACGTCAACACACACACACATCAACACACACACACTTCAACACGCACACACAAGTCAACACACACACGTCAACACACACACACACACGTGTGTAGTTGCTCCTGTGTAACACGTTATCTCTCCTGGTTGTTTCCGATCTCTGTGATCATAAAGCATCTTGAGAGAGGAGCCGGGGGCGGGGCCAGGGAGGGGGCGGGGCCTCCGCCTGCCTTAAGAGCCTCCGAGCCGGAGCCTCAGTGTGAGCAGCAGCGGCAGCAGCAGCAGCAGCAGCAGCAGGCTGGAGCCCTGGTACTCCTACACACACTGGTTCCCCATGGCCTCGGCCCACGTGAAGGGCCCCCCCGCCCGGCCCGGCCCCCCGGGGGCCCCGTCCGCCCCGCCCGTTCCCCCAGGGGCCCCGGCCCGGCCCCGCATGCAGCCCGCCATGATGATGTTCTCCAGCAAGTATTGGGCCCGGAGGGGCCTGTCTCTGGACTCAGCCATGTTCCACCAGCAGCAGCAGAGGCACACCGGGGGCCAGATGGTGAGCTGCTGCTCCTCCTCCTCCTCCTCTTCATCCTCCTGTTCTTCAGCCTCATCCTCCTCTTCATCCTCCTCCTGCTCTTCATCCTCCTCCTGCTCTTCATCCTACTCCTGTTATTCAGCCTCATCCTCCTGCTCTTCAGCCTCATCCTGCTCTTCTTCCTCTTCATTGTGTGGATGATGTCATCATTTCCCGTGTCCCCTGCAGTCCAGGCGTCCGTCCTTCTGTCCCATCAGCGAGCTGCCGGACCGCGGCGCCGCTGAGCATTGTGGGAAGACAGCGCTGGTGTTGTCCCTGAAGAATGAGGTGGGCTGCCTGGTCAAAGCCCTGCAGCTGTTCCAGGTGAGCCCCGCCCCCCCGCCGGCCGCTTGCGGGTAGAGCGTCTGCTCACCGCTCTGTGCTCGGCAGGAGAAGCAGGTGAACCTGAGCCGCATCGAGTCGCGCGCGGCGAGGAGCGACCCGGACGAGGTGCAGATCTACGCCGACTGCAGCTGCAGCGCGGAGCGGTTTGAGGAGCTGCTGCTGCACCTCAGAGGTCACGTCAAGGTCGTGTCCGTCAACACGCCGGCACACCTGTGGTCCGCAGAGGCAGGTGAGCCTGCCGGGCCGCTCCGGTACCTCTGGTGATCTGGGTCACAGGTAGAGCGCTTCCCCCTGAGTCCGGCTGTGCTTCCCTCACCAGACGATGACGAGGTGCCCTGGTTCCCGATGAAGATCTCAGAGCTGGACCAGTGCTCCCACCGGGTGCTGATGTACGGCTCGGAGCTGGACGCAGACCACCCGGTGAGTCCTGCTGGTCACGTGACCCTGGTAGGTACAGCATGGGGCACCACCCGCTGACCTCTGACCTCTGACCCTGCAGGGCTTTACGGATGAAGTTTACCGTCAGAGGAGGAAATACTTTGTGGAAGTGGCCATGAGTTACAGATTGTGAGTATCCTCCTCCTCCTCCTCCTCCTCCTCCTCCTCCTCCTCCTCCTCCTCCTCCTCCGATGTGACGCTCTGGTCCTCGTGGTCCCCCCCCCAGTGGGCAGCCCATCCCCCGGGTCCAGTACACCCCGGAGGAGGTGCGGACGTGGGGCGTGGTGTTCCGGGAGCTGACCCAGCTGTACCCGACCCACGCCTGCAGAGAGTACCTGCAGAACCTGCCGCTGCTCAGCAGGGACTGTGGTTACCGTGACGACAACATCCCGCAACTGGAGGATGTGTCCCTGTTCCTCAGAGGTGCTCTTTGACTGCTGACCCTGTGTCCTGTGTGTGTGTCCTCTGTGTCCTGTGTCCTCAGTGAGTGTCCTCTGTGTTCCAGAGCGCTCGGGCTTCACCGTGCGTCCCGTGGCCGGCTACCTGTCCCCCAGGGACTTCCTGGCCGCTCTGGCGTACCGCGTGTTCAACTGTACGCAGTACGTCCGCCACAGCACCGACCCGCTGTACACTCCGGAGCCGTGAGTCCCCTCCAACGCCTTCACAATAAGAGCTCTCCTCTAAACAAAAGGTCTCTAACGCCTTCACAATAAGAGCTCTCCTCTAAACAAAAGGTCTCTGACGCCTTCACAATAAGAGCTCTCCTCTAAACAAAAGGTCTCTGACGCCTTCACAATAAGAGCTCTCCTCTAAACAAAAGGTCTCTGACGCCTTCACAATAAGAGCTCTCCTCTAAACAAAAGGTCTCTGACGCCTTCACAATAAGAGCTCTCCTCTAAACAAAAGGTCTCTGACAAAAGGTCTTCTGTGTGTTGCAGAGACACCTGCCACGAGCTGCTGGGTCACGTTCCTCTGCTGGCCGACCCCAAGTTCGCCCAGTTCTCTCAGGAGATCGGCCTGGCGTCTCTGGGAGCTTCTGATGAGGACGTTCAGAAACTGGCCACAGTGAGTTCATGTTGTTCCTCATGGCGCGCGTCACTCAGCGCAAGTCGGGTGACACGTGAGGAAGGAGAACGCTTCATTAAAGTGAAATATTTGAAATGAAGCAAATTCATGGAAACTGATGCTTCATTTGTTCATGTTTAGTTATTTAGATATTGATATAATGTTGAATTAATAATACATTTCTTAATGTATAGTAATTCAAAAGATGTAGCACAAAACTCCTTTTAGATTTGACCACTAACTTTATAGCCTTTATTATTAAGGTGCTCTACTGTGCTGCGATGTATTTAATTATATTCTCAAATATATATTTAATTATATTGTCTGATATATTTAATTATATTCTCTTATATAAGTAATTATATTCTCGAATATATATTTAATTATATTCTCTGGTATATATTTAATCATATTCTCTGGTATATTTAATTATATTCTCTGGTATATATTTAATCATATTCTCTGGTATATTTATATATATATATATATATATATATATATATATATATATATATATATATATATTTATGCTCTGATATATATATATATATATATATATATATATATATATATATATAAATATTAGGGCTGTCAGCGTTAACGCGTTAATCTATGCGATTAATTTGGCCGCGTTAATGCACTAAAATATTTTAACGCAATTAACGCAACTTTGTTTACTTCCGGTGTTCGTTGATGTTTTTGCACTTTTCTGAGTGTCAATCCGCGGCAGTGTGTCTGACACTGTTTACGTTTTTAAAACTATGAGTTTTCCGCGAAAATACGGAGCAGAAATCAGTTTAAACTCGTGGATTAATAAATCGGGTTTCCTCCTGCGCTCCTTCCCCTGTCTGCTGCTGCTCCGCTCCACAGACACACAGAGGGTCACGTGTCGGTGACACGGCACGGAAAGAACTAGTCACACGACACCTTCCCTGTGATTTGTCAATCCGTTTGTCTGTCAACATTTTGCGAAGAAAACAACCAATGAACACTCAGTAAATCACAGAGGACCCGCCCACCTCCCAGGTGAGGTTCATTAGCAGCCTGTCACCCAGAGGAGACAGAACATGAGGAGGACCGTGAGCCTCATGATAGAGATGAGATTGTCCTGGAATGTTTGATGTAGAACACGTGGTGTTGTGTGTCATATGCAAAAGACTTTAAAAGGTGAATTTAAATATTTTTATAAAATGTATAAAATGCCCCCAGCCTCCAGAGTGACACATTTGAATGCGAGTCAGTTTCCAAGACCACTGGTTCTGGTTCTGCTGTTCAGTGGTAAAGATGACAGGACCAATGTGTCTCTAATGCACCTTGTTTACTAATATGATGTTTCACTGAAGAAACAATTTATCATACACGATATTAAATACCTGGCTGGCCCTTTATAGGTAGGAGCCTCTCTGAAACACAGCTCTGTGTGAAGTTGTCTTTAACAACAAATACTATCAAACAAGTGTCTAAAACACACGCTGTCTGAAGTGATTACTGCTTCATTTAGAAGATTTAGTCTTTAGAAGAAAACCCCCCGATATTTGCGATTAATGAATTTCAAAATGTGCGATTAATTAGTTAATTTATTTTTTATCGATTGACAGCCCTAATATATATATATATATATATATATATATATATATATATATATATATATATATATATGTGTATTATATTCTCTGATATGTATAAATATATATGTATTATATTCTCTATGTATTTCTTTATATTGTCTGATATATATACATGTATTATATTCACTGATGTGTATTTCTTTATATTCTCTGATATATATATATATATATATATATATATATATATATATATAATATTCTCTGATGTGTATTTCTCTATATTCTCTGATGTGTATTTCTTTATCTTCTCTGATGTGTATTTCTTTATCTTCTCTGATGTGTATTTCTTTATATTCTCTGATGTGTATTTCTTTATATTCTCTGATGTGTATTTCTTTATATTCTCTGATATATATACATGTATTATATTCTCTGATGTGTATTTCTTTATATTCTCAGTGTTATTTCTTCACCATTGAGTTTGGACTCTGTAAACAAGACGGACAGCTGAGAGCCTACGGAGCGGGACTGTTGTCCTCCATCGGGGAGCTGAGGGTACACACACACACACACACACACATACACACACACACAGAGACACACGCACACACAGAGACACACATACACATATACATACACACACACACACACAGAGAGACACACACAGAGACACATATACACACACACACATATGCACACACACATATACACACACACACACACACAGACACAGACACACACACACACTAGTTCTCTGTGATATATTTAACCATATTCTCATTTGCATTAGCAAAATCCAAGTTGCTTGAAATCCAGTGTGAAGTTCCCACAGTCAGTAATGGTTTGGGGAGCCATGTCAGCTGCTGGTGTTGGTCCACTGTGTTTCATCAAGTCCAGAGTAAATGCAGCTGTGTACCAAGAGATTTTAGAGCACTACATGCTTCCGTCTGCTGAAAAGCTCTCTGGAGATGAGGATTTCATTTTCCAGCATGATCTGGCACCTGCCCACAGTGCCAGAACCACCAGTAACTGGTGTACTGACCATGGCATTACTGTCCTCCATTGGCCTGCCAATTCCCCTGACCTGAACCCCATAGAGAATTTGTGGGGTATTGTGAAGAGGAAGCTGAAAGACACCAGACCCAACAATGCAAATGAGCTAAAGGCCGCTATTGAAGCATCCTGGGCATCCATAACACCTCAGCAATGCCACAGGCTGATTGCCTCCATGCCACGCCGCATTGATGCAGTAATCCGTGCAAAAGGATTCCCAACCAAGTACTGAGTGCATTAATGGACATTTTCAAATGTTTGATTTTGATTTGCTGTTATAAATCTTTTGTTTTACTTGGTCTGAGGAAATATTCTAATATTTAGAGATAGGATATTTGAGTTTTCTTAAGCTGTAAGCCAAAATCAGCAATATTAAAAGAATAAAAGGCTTGCAATATTTCAGTTGATTTGTAATGAATCCAGAATGCATGACATTTGTTTTTTTAATTGCATTACAGAAAATAAAGAAGTTTATCACAATATTCAAATTTTACAGTCCTGTATATGTGTGTGTATATGTATGTGTATATGTGTATATGTGTGTCTGTGTGTGTGTCCGCAGCACGCTCTCTCAGACCGGGCCCGGGTCCAGACCTTCGAGCCCAGAACCACCTGCACTCAGGAATGTGTCATCACTTCCTTCCAGGACGTCTACTTCCTGTCCGAGAGCTTTGAGGAGGCCAAGGAGAAGATGAGGTGAGACACACACACACACCCGTCTCCCCCGTGTCTCACCACCTGTCTCCCCCGTGTCTCACCATGTCTCATCACCTGTGTCCCCTGTGTCTCCTCCTCAGGGACTTTGCCCGCTCCATCCGGCGGCCCTTCTCCGTGTTCTACAACCCGTACACCCAGAGCATCGCCTTGCTCAAGGACACGCGGGGCATCGAGGACGTGGTGCAGGAGCTGCGCAGCGAGCTGAGCACGGTGTGCGACGCGCTGGGCAAGATGAACACCTACATGGGCATCTGACGGGGCGCTGACAGTGTAGCAGCACCTGGGTTCATGTCCCTGATGGTGTAACATCACCTGGGTCCATGTCCCTGATGGTGTAACATCACCTGGGTCCATGTCCCTGACGGTGTAACATCACCTGGGTTCATGTACACAACGTGTGGACTTAAATAAAATGAACACAGAAGTTGTTATGTGAATCATTTGTCCTGCAATGTGCAGACTTCAGAATAAAAGCCTTTCTGAGGTCACGGGCGTGAGACAATGTGCAGATTAACGTGGTCCATTGTTGTGAAGGAGGACCTGTGAACAGTGCAGTGTGTCTTTAAACAGTCCATTGTTACTCAGGACGGTGAGACCACCACAGAAGAAGAACAAGCATTGAATTGGTGGTTGACTGGATCAATAAACTTTGAAGTCTTCATGGAGCCGCAGAGGACTGAGAGACACGGGATATGGTTGGTTATATACAAATGTAATTTTTTTTATATATATATATATATATACATACATAAATATATACATGTATGTATATATACACATGTATATATACGTATATATACATATACACATAGTACACCCATACTATGTACACCCGTACTACACCCATACTACGCATAGTACTACCGTACTACACACATCGTACATAGTACACCCATACTACGCACATTGTACACCCGTACTACACACATACTACACCCATATTACGCACATGGTACTACCCTACTACACACATACTACACCCGTACTTCACATACTATACCCGTACTTCATACATACTATACCCGTACTACACACATACTATACCCGTACTACACACATAGTACACCCGTACTACACACATAGTACACCCGTACTAGACATACTACACACATAGTACACCCATACTACACTCCTCTCACTGAAACCCTTTGATGACATAACAGAATTCTCAGCTGGTTCTGGACAAAGAAGGGAACAGTCCTTTTAGAAGTACAGTGTTGTGACCGTGACCAGGTGAGCCTGGGATCAGGTGAGCCTGAGACCAGGTGAGCCTGGGATCAGGTGAGCCTGGGATCAGGTGAGTCGGCCTCCAGCGCCCAAAAGGAGGAGGAGCTTAGATGTGAGGTCATGAGTTACTTCACATGCAAACAGCTTCTTTGTCATTTTATTTATTAATTTTTTTCCAAAGGTACAAACATCTGTAAAATTGCATCTCCTGAAATGCGTCAGGGTTGAATAGAGAATGTAGGAAATATAAATAGTCGCAAAATGTGTCGTTACAGATGAGATCAACAAACCGGATTAAAAACCTTCAATGTACACAAAGTCTTCCTAAAAACCTTCAACGGCAGAACCAGACCCACGGGACCGGTTCTGATGCCGAGCTCCAAGTAGAACCACACGCCAGAGGATGAAGAGGAGGATGAAGAGGAACGTTGATCTGAAGCCCCGTGTAGCCTGAGTGAGTCAAGGGAGAACCAGCTCCCTGTGAACTGTGACTCTTCGTCTTAAAGGGACAGTACAACATGTAAGGCGTTTCTTTAAGGAGCATCGAGGGAGCAGGCTAGCTGTCCCCTCCGTTTACAGTCATTATGCTAAGCTACTCTAAGCCGGACAGACGTGAGGAATCAATCCGAGGAGGTATCCAGATGTTGAACTGGTCCGACCCCCTAGAGTCAGACCCCCTAGAGCCAGACCCCTTAGAGTCAGAGCCAGACCCCTCATACCACTTCATTCCTATCAGAGATGAACCGGTTGTAAACCTTTAGGGTCCTCCAGTGACCAGACCTCAACCTACCACACAACCGGCAGTGCATTGTGGGTAACGTAGGCGCCAGCTTTAGGGAAGGTGGAGAACGTGGTCCAGCTGGTCTGACAGGGTCCGGTTTAGCTCACAATGTTCAAAGAAGATGACCGTCACACCCGGGCCCTGAGTTCTGCTGTGTTTGATTCTGGTTCCATGTGGATCCATGTGGTTCTGAATGCTGCTCAGCCTTTAACGAATATTTGGTAAAGACACTTGATGAACTCCTCTGGTCTGGAGTCCTCCTGAGGACCAGTCGTGCTCCTCCTGGGGCTCCTCCTGGGCCTCTCCCGGGCCCCTCACTTCAGCAGGGCCTTGTAGAGCGTCATGGAGCGCGCCGTGGAGCGGTCCTGCTCCAGGCAGAAGATGAAGTCCCTGAGGTTGACCCGTGTGATCCGCTGGCGGAGCTGCTGGCGGGAGGAGGAGACGGGGGAGGAGTCGGGACCCGAGCCCGAGGCCACCTGAGGGGGACACGGAGACGGGTTAGGTACTGGACTACAGGGGACCAGAACCACATCCACAGTCCAACCAGCAGAACCTCAAACAACTGCTTGATTGACACAATTATTAATCAGTACTCCATCAGTTTGTTAGAAATATACTAGAATAGAAATAGAATAGAAATATACTTTATTAATCCCCAAGGGGAAATTTGTTACGCGAGCAATCCTGGAAGAAAAAGAAAACACGTCTCAGTATCCAGAGACGAGCATGTCTAGAGACCTCCAGAGCCTTCAGAGGCCTTTAGTGACCTTCAGAGGCCGTGAGAGGCTTTTAGAGGCCTCCAGAGACCTTCAGAGGCCGTCAGAGGCTTTTAGAGGCCTCCAGAGACCTTCAGAGACCTTCAGAGGCCGTCAGAGGCTTTTAGAGGCCTTCAGAGGCCTTCAGAGACCTTCAGAGACCTTCAGAGGCTTTTAGAGGCCTTCAGAGGCCTTCAGAGACCTTCAGAGACCTTCAGAGGCCGTCAGAGGCCGTCAGAGGCTTTTAGAGGCCTTCAGAGGCCTTCAGAGGCCTTCAGAGACCTTTAGAGGCCTTTAGAGACATTCAAGACCTTCAGAGACCTTTTCCCTGACCCCTCACCTCTGGTCCGGGCGTGGACCCTCCTGGCGAGTCCATCCGGCGTTTCCTGCGCGGCCCGATGGCGGCGAGCGCCGTGAGGTTGGCGTCTCGTTGTCTCATCAGAGCCAACTCCTGCTGCTGCATCTGTGGAGGGAGGCGGTCAGTGGACTACACTTCCCACAATGCTCTGGGGCCAACGGTACCAAGAGGGTGGGGCTTCATCCTGAATGCAACTTATTATTCATGTTGTTTACCTCTTTAGCTTTCAGCTTCAGGCGAGCCTGTTCAGGGTCTTCCTGTCTGGCTCGACTCTGGAGGAGAGACAGAGAGATGAGAGAGAGACAAGGAGAGAGAGACAGAGACAGGGAGAGAGAGAGAGAGAGAGGGAGAGAGACACAGAGAGAGGGAGAGAGAGACACACAGACAGACAGATGAGAGAGAGAGACACAGAGAGAGAGAGAGAGAGAGACACACACACACACACACACACACACACACACACACCTTGGCAGCCTTCAGCAGGATCTCTCTCTCCTGCTCGTCCTTCTTCGTCTTCTCCATCCTCTCCAGATGCTCAAAGAAGCGAAGCTGAGAGCGAGCGTCTGACGTCTGATCCTGGTGCTCTTCATCCTGAGGAGGAGGAGGAGGAGGAGCGTCAGCCCCGACCCGGTCTGCTCGGCTCCAATGGCCCGGTTCTTACCTTGCCCCCGTCGGCCCGGTGCTGGGCCACGGAGGAGACGTTCTCCAGCAGCGAGCGTAGCCGGGCCTGCGTGGCGTGGGACACCAGGTGCACCACCTCCAGAGGGACCTCCGTCACCCCGAGCTTCCTGGCTGAGAAGAGGGAGCGCAGCGTGACCCGGGGTCACTCACATTGGGACCCGGGGTCACTCACAGTGGGACCCGGGGTGGAGCACCCGGGTCAGTCAGCGCCTGCAGACTCACCTGTGTCCAGCAGGCGGCGCTGCAGCAGGCCGGGGGGCAGGAAGGCCTCGTCCTTACACGAGCGGATCTTGGTGCCCACAAGCTCCGAGCTGGTGGCGAGGATGCGGGCGTTCTCCTCGTTGAGGTTGACTCCGGCCATAGACGCCACGTCGTTGATGTCGTCGTCATCTCTGAGGACACAGAGGACAGAGGTCACGTGGAGGTCGCAGAGTGTCGGCGCGACGAGGAACGAGCTGCCGATCACTTCATTCAGTAGTTTCAGAGGTCCGATGGCAGGCTGCCCTCTGCTGGCTGCTCTCTGAACTGCAGCTTGATGATCTTGGTCCTCCGGGAGAATTCAGATGGTATTCTATTATTTATTGATTTGAATCACTTTGAATCTTTGCTCCATTTTGGCCTATGAGATCACACTTCACCTGAAGGTCCCGCCCCCCGGGTCGCTCAGCTTCCTCTGATTGGCTTGTGCTGCCAAGTTCAAGTGACTTTTATTGATTATAGGTGAGGGTCCTCGGATGAGAGTTCCTGAAGAGAACAGATCAATAATGATCAGTTGACAAAGGAAAACACAGATGATGAAGAGGAGATGAAGAAGAGATGATGAAGAAGAGACGATGAAGAGGAATAGATGATGATGAAGATATGAAGAAGATTTGATGAAGACTCACCTTGAGGTCTGAGGGTCTGGCTGAAGACGACAGGTGTTCTCTGGACCGCTGCTCTGTTCACCTGAAGCACGACAACATGAATATACACATTTAAATCATGAATACACATGAATATACACATTTAAATCATGAATATACACATTTAAAATCATGAATATACAAATTTAAATCATTACTACACATGAATATACACCTTTAAATCATGAATACACATGAATATACACATTTAAATCATGAATACACATGAATATACACATTTAAATCATGAATATACACATTTAAATCATGAGAGACAGACAGGTAGTGAGACAGACAGGTAGTGAGACGGACAGGACGTGAGACAGACAGGACGTGAGACAGACAGGACGTGATACAGACAGGACGTGAGACGGACAGGACGTGAGACGGACAGGACGTGAGACGGACAGGTAGTGAGACGGACAGGTAGTGAGACGGACAGGTAGTGAGACGGACAGGTAGTGAGACGGACAGGTAGTGAGACGGACAGGTAGTGAGACAGACAGGTAGTGAGACAGACAGGTAGTGAGACAGACAGGTAGTGAGACAGACAGGTAGTGAGGCAGACAGGTCCTACCACGGCGGTGGGGAGGGGCGTGGTCAGTCTCACACCAGCTGGACTGACGGGCAGACGCGGCCTGATGGCGGCGGCGACGCATCCGGCCGCCATTGGGGGCGGGGCCATTGGGGGCGGGACCAAGTTACCGGAGGTCACCAGAGACTGCTGGTTGCTGAGCAGAGACTGACGCAGAGCGGGGAGGCTTTTCTGAGGACAACAACAACACGTCAGCCAAGACTGAAACAAATAATAGATTTATAAAATTGGAGGACACAAGGACACAAGGACATGAGAACAAGGACATGAGGACGAGGACACAAGGACATGAGGATGAGGACATGATGACATTAGGATGAGGACATGAGGATGAGGACATGAGGATGAGGTAGAGCTGTAGAGAGGACAGTAGTATTCAGGCATGAAAACGGGTCTGGGGTTAACAGGTGAAGGACAGGTGAGCATGGGGGGTAGTCCATAGGTCCTCCAGCCTGACACACGGGAATGTAAATACATGCAAATGTCATTGTGTATAAGATGGTCATTCATATTCATCAACCAACTTCCTTTTTTGGGGCGTGAACCATTCTTCAAGTCTTGAGCTGCTGAGTCATGAATCTGTTCCCCGAGTCCGTTCCCCGAGTCCGTTCCCCGAGTCCGTTCTGCCTCTACCTGGTAGTCACGATCTTCTATAGCATTGGTCACCAACCTTTTTGAGCCCAAGATCCCTGACCTCCGTGACAGGTGAGATCTACCTCTTGAGGCATTGAGAGAGAACGACAGTCCAGACGGGACTTACAGCGTGAGGCTTTTTATTTGGCCTGATTCTAACTGAAGGAAATCAAAACGCTTTGGTCTTTCTGCATTTCCCCTGTGCCCCACCTGTAGGACCACTGCCTCCCACTAGAGGGGCACACCCCACCTGTAGGACCACTGCCCCCCACTAGAGAGACAGGCCCCACTGCCCCCTACTAGAGACACGCCCCCCTGTAGGACCACTGCCCCCCACTAGAGGGGCACACCCCACCTGTAGGACCACTGCCCCCCACTAGAGAGACAGGCCCCACTGCCCCCTACTAGAGACACGCCCCCCTGTAGGACCACTGCCCCCCACTAGAGGGGCACTCCCCCCCTGTAGGACCACTGCCCCCCACTAGAGGGGCACGCCCCACCTGTAGGACCACTGCCCCCCAGTAGGACCACTGCCCCCCACTAGAGGAGCACGCCCCACCTGTAGGACCACTACCCCCCACTAGAGAGACAGGCCCCACTGCCCCCACTAGAGAGACACGCCCCCCCTGTAGGACCACTGCCCCCCCACTAGAGGGGCACGCCCCACCTGTAGGACCACTGCCCCCCACTAGAGGGGCACGCCCACCTGTAGGACCACTGCCCCCCACTAGAGGGACATGCCCCACCTGTAGGACCACTGTGTACTACGTTCCCCTCTTTCAGGGAGCACAGCTGAGAACACGCTGTGTAGGAGAACCCGTTGCCAGGCGTTCATGAATCAGGCGGAGATATTTTCTGACGTCGATCTTCCAGTCAGGAAGAAAACATTTCAGAAGATCCTTCAGAACATGGTCGAGAACGAGGAACAATGTGTTTCTGAATTTATTTTAGAGAGCGACAGAACGTCTCCGAGTCTGTTCCTCGAGTCTGTTCCCCGAGTCTGTTCTGCCTCTACCTGGTTGTCATGGTCTTCTATACCATACCTGCCATAAATATCATGATACTGATACAAATACCATAAAAACAGTATACCATAAATGTGATACTGGTATATTTATCTATAATAGTAATAAATAAAATCTGTCTAGTTCACTTTTTACCAACTTTTTCAACACTTAACAAATGGCAGTAATATTGGTATTATCCTACAAGATATTTGTGAACTCCATCAGAGCGTTGATGATCCACTCTGAGGCCGTTAGTCTGTATCCGAGCAGATGATGACCACCAACGTTAGTCATGGAGTTCCACAAGGCTCTGTGCTTGGACCAATTCTATTTACCTTATACATGCTTCCTTTGGGCAACATTATCAGGAAACACTCCATAAACTTTCAATGTTATGCAGATGATACTCAACTATATCTATCGATAAAACCAGAGGAGACCAACCAACTCACTAAAATTCAAGCATGTCTTAAAGACATAAAAACATGGATGACCTGCAACTTCTTGATGTTAAACTCAGACAAAACCGAAGTAATTCTACTGACTGTATTTTAACTCTAAATCTTTCCTTCTGTACACATTACATCTATTGCATCTGTCCATCCTGGAGAGGGATCCTCCTCTCTTTCTCTCCTGAAGGTTTCTTCCCTTTTTGTTGTTCTTGGTCCGATGTGAGGTTTTGGGGCAGGGATGTCTATGTGTACAGATTGTAAAGCACTTCGAGACAAATTAGTAATTTGTGAAATTGGGCTTTACAAATAAACTGAATTGAATTGAATGATACCGAGTTCATCAGGATGAGCAGCTGAAGAGTTACACAACTTTACAGACTGAACTGAAACATTTCACTTCTGGCATCTTTTTTTAAAGCCGAAGACTCAAAAATGCCGCCACTTCACTCCCCTCTCTGTGGCGCTGACAGCTCAACACGGAGCAGCGCGTGGCTCTGATCGCTCTCTTAATGAAGTATCCACACTAAGAATATGCTAGATCACATCGCTCTTAACGTACGGGTAATTAGTTAGCATCGCTACACCGTGCAGCCTGACAGCAGCAGATGTGGCGGGCTAACATTCAAGCTAACCTTAAACCGCCAAGCGCTGAAGACATCTCGACACCGATTGGCCGAGACGCGACACGTCCATCAAAGATGTTATATTGAGAAGAGCACCACTCCACATTTTCTCCGTGTCCCACTCCAATCTCATAAACGCCGGCTGGTCAATTGACCCCCCCCCCTACCCCAAAACAAAAACTCTTCGGATCTACACGATTCACGTAAGTCACTTATTTTGGTTTCAGTAGTACTACTGTAGTACTTGTACCTTGAGGAAGGGAATGAGGTATGGCTGTGGGGAGGACTTCAGCTCCGCCTGCAGGCGGCTGGTGAACTCCTCCGGTTCAATCTTTGCATCCTGAACACAAGTTAATAACACACGTTAATAACACACGCTAATAACACGTTAATAACACGTTCATAACACGTTAATCTTAACACTGTCCCCCTGGCTCACCAGTAGGTCCTGCACCAGGCTCTTCACGTTCTTGGAAGTGTCGGGGGAGGGGGAGTTGTGAGACGCCAGCTTGATGAGCGTCGCCAGGAAGTTCTTACACTTCTTCACGTTCTCCTGCATCTCCTGTTGGCACGGTAACAAGGTGGTCACGCGGGCGTCTCCTCGCGGACAGAGCGTAGAGGGCCGGGGACGGACCTGGGACACCACGGAGACTCTGGCGGCCGGCGTGGGGGGGGGCGTGGCCTGGACCCCGCCGGGCTTCCCCCCCGCCGTGATCACCGTCTGGGCCTTCTGAGAGGCGGCCATCTTCACCGACACCGCCGCTCCACCGGGGGACACCGTGATGGTCTTCTGCAACACGTCACACAACTGATCACATGATCACCTGACCACCTGGTCACAAGGTAATAATAATAACATTTCGATTTATATAGTGCTTTTCTAAAGTACCCAAAGTCGCTTACAGAGTCCAGTCATACACACACAGTCATCCCGGTGGTGGTGAGCTACATCAGTAGCCACAGCTGCCCTGGGGCAGACTGACGGAAGCAAGCCAGCCAATCAGCGCCTACGGCCCCTCCGACCCCTCCGACCACCACCAACATTCATTCACATCCATACGAACCGGGGTGAGGCTGTGTGCATGTCTTTATGATGGTGGGGGAATCCGGAGTATCCGGAGGAAACCCACGCAGGCACGAGGAGAACATGCAAACTCCACACAGAAAGGACCTGGGACGACCGGGATTCGAACCCAGGGCCTTCTTGCTGTGAGGCGACAGTGCTAACCACTGAGCCACCGTGCTACAAGGTCACCTGATCACACGGTCACCTGAGAGGAAAAGGACAGAGGACACACCTGTACTGTCGTGGTGGACGGAGGCTGAACCATTCTGGTTTGAGCGGGGGACGCCAGGCGGACGGTCTGAGGAGCCTGCAGATGACAGGAAGGGAGAAGAACACGTCACGCTGCAGCAAAGCATCATGGGAACCCGTTATGTGTTATGTGAGTGTCTCAGGTGTGAGTGTCTCAGGTGTGTGTGTGTGGTGCTGCAGACTGGATGTAGACCGTATAACCCACAGACCTACCGTGGCGGCAGTGCTGACCCGGATGGTGGTCCCGATGGTTGATGTGGGGGGCCTCTGGCCGATGTTGGCCACCGCTTGGCCCTGCTGGGTCTTGGCCTGAGCCTGAGCCAGAACCTGCTGAGGAACCATCACCAGCTGACCCGTCTCAGTCCGAACCAGAACCATACCTGAAGAACACAGGAAGCACCATCATCTATCTATCTATCTATCTCTCTCCCCTCTCTCCCCCCAGGTGTAGGCTCACCTGGCGGCATGGAGAACCCTGGGGGCAGCTGGATGGTGGTTTGCTGCTGCGGCCGGGCGGCCAGTGCGGGCTGAGGAGCCGCCGCTCGGGGGAGGCCGGCCACCAGCCCGGCTCTCTGCTGCTGGAGGGCCGCCGCCACCAGGGGGGCCCCCGGGGGCCTCATCGCGGACCCCGGACCCACTCCGTTCACCGCCGGCTTCAGGGTCACGGTACCGGTCCCGGTGTGGGCCGCCGCGGGCCCCGGGGGGTTCGGGGCGCCTTGGGTCTGGCTCGGCAGCAGCACCTTGGTGCTGTGATTCGGCAGCTGGGGGGCGGGGGGGGGGCCCTTGGGGTCCAGTCCGTTCTGGGCCACCGCACCGGGGTGTCTCTGCAGGTGGACGGCGGGAGGCACCGCCGCGGAGCCCCCGATGCTGATCACCGTGCCGGTCCCCGGTGCAGGTACCGAGTTCACCAACTTTACGGCTCCAGCGCCGCCGTTCAAACTTTGCAGTCCGGGAGAAGCGGTCCGGACCGCCTCGGCAACGGGACCCGGAGCCCGGGGGAAGCCGGCTGCAGGGGACCGGGTGGGCAAAGTTACGGGTCCCGGTACCGGAGAGTTAGTGGCGGGGGGGGCTCCGGCTGTTGGGGGAACGGTTCCGGCGGGGACCGCGGACCCGGAGGACGGGAAAACTCTTCCAGAGAGCGGCTCGTCCGCTCCGGGTTCCGGGTGTGAGCCCGCTCCGGGGTGCCCTTGTTGCGGCTCCGGAGACCCCGCTCGGTCGCGCGCTTTCCCGGGGAGCTGCCCGGCGGCCGACGGCGTTCCATCCCGGTTACCGGCGGGAAACGGAGCGGCGGAAGCTTTCCGGTCTCCGAGCTGCGACTCCAGGGAACCCACCAGGTCGCTGACCGCCTTCTCGTCCACCTCGGTGAAGAGCATGTCCTCCAGCGGGTCGGAGGCTCCCGCCATCTTTGATGCTGGATCGTTGTGCAAATCGGGTTTTAGGATGTGCGCATGCGCGGAGGAGCCGCGCTGTTTCCGAGCAGAGAAATAGGAGAAATAGACTTTCGCTGTGCGCACGCGCCTACCGCGAGTAAACCGATCACCGATCGATAGCTTTGACACACTAAACGTCCCCTTGCTGAGTTGAAATTAACAGAATCATAGAAACATTACCTAAAAGAAGGATTATTTAATAAAATACATGTATATTCCCAGTGAGTTTATTTAAATAAAATCAATACCTGCCATCTGTTAAAACACGCGACCGAGACATGTTGTTGTTATCTGTTGTTATTTACTGAAGTGTGGTAGTTTTTTATTAGAGAATACACATTTAAACTTGCACTGACTTCACTTGGTTAATGTACATAATGTACTAGTACATGTCTATATACCTCATGTACTTAGTTAATGTACATAATGTACTAATACACGTCTTTTTAAAACTGGCCGTTGCCTCTTCTATGCCGCAAAGATCTACATCTCCAGATCTCGCGATATAACGGAGTTCCCGTTAGCCCCCGCGCACAGCCACCCGATGGAGGATGAGGAAGCCATGTTGTTGTCGCGGTGACGGTGGAAAGAAAAGCTCAATCCGGAAAAACTGCTCGTAGAACCCGCTGTAGCCGCCCTCCCGGACCGGAGGTCCACCTTGCGCCCCGTACGGACCCCCGAGCCCGCAGCGGACACCATGAGCGGCGGGACCCCGTACCTGGGCAGCAAGATCAGCCTGATCTCCAAAGCCGAGATCCGCTATGAAGGAATCCTGTACACCATCGACACGGAGAACTCCACCGTGGCGCTGGCGAAAGGTACCTGGGCGGGGGACATGGGACACTAGTGCTCATGGGGGACACTAGTGCTCATGGGGACACTAGTACTCATGGGGGACACTATTACTCACGGGGACACTAGTGCTCACAGAGACATGGGGACACTAGTACTCATGGGGGACATGGGGACACTAGTACTCATGGGGGACACTAGTACTCATGGGGGACATGGGGGACATGAGGACACTTGTATTCACAGGGTCACTAGTAGGGGCTCCAGACTAACTTTTTTTACTAGGAGCACAGTGGCCCCAAATGTTAGGGGCGCACACTTATATATCGACACACACACACACACACACACACACACACACACACACACACACACACACACACACACACACACACACACACACACACACACACAGACACTTTAAGATATCAGCCGCTCGCAATTCCTTGATGCTTTATTTACATTGGTTGCTGGATTAAGTGTTGCCCAGATACAACAGAGACAGGGTTTTTCTGAGTGGCTATTGTGTAGCCCAGCTCTTTTTTTTGATTGGCTGATCCGCGGTGAAGGGCAGCGCGGCTCATGTTGGCGCTGTGGCACATTAAAACATTAAATAGCCGAGAGTTTTTTTCAGCGTGATACATGCGATGTGTAGCGGGAGTTAAGACAGAAATGAGTGAGTCGCACACTCAATGCGTGACACTTGAGAGCCCTGGAGGCTCGGAGCTGCACTCTCATCGCACAGGTCGAAGGGGGCTTGCGCACCTCAAATTTTAAGTTAGGGTCCACTGTGCTCCTAGTAAAAATAGTTAGTCTGGAGCCCTGCCGGTGTAGTAACGGCGTGCGTACCGTTGTAGTAATGGCGTGCGTACCGGTATAGTAACGGCGTGCGTACCGGTGTAGTAACGGCTTGAGTACTGGTACAGTAACGGCGTGCGTTCGTCCCGCAGTGCGCTCCTTCGGCACCGAGGACCGGCCCACCGACCGCCCCATCCCCCCCCGAGACGACACCTTCGAGTACATCATCTTCAGAGGCAGCGACATCAAGGACCTCACGGTGTGCGAGCCGCCCAAGCCGCCCTGCTCGCACCCCCAGGACCCGGCCATCGTGCAGGTAGGCTCCGCCCACAACGGCTCAGCTCACTACGGCTCCGCCCACAGCAGAGTCTTCGCGGTGTGACGCTGACCTTTGCCCCCTCAGTCCTCCATGAGCTCCAGCTCCTCGTCCTCCGCCGCCCCCCCCACCCCCTTCCAGTCAGCCGGCTCCTACGGACTCTTCAACCGGGCTCCGGTCCCGGCCTACAGCCAGTTCAGCGCCAGCCCCCTGGTGTCGCCTCAGTTTGGACCCGTCGGTGTTGGTGAGTTCTGCCTGGGCTCAGGGTCCGGTCTGCATGAGGAGTCAACGCTGTGAACGACGAGACCACTCGCCAGGCTCTGGTTCCCCTGCAGGACGCAGCAGCCCCAGTCTGGACCCCCTGAGGAAGAGCCCCGCCCTGGAGCAGGCGGTCCACACCGCGCCCAGCGCCGCCCCGCCCCCCGGCCCGGGGCGCAGGAGCCCCGCCCACGGCCGCACGGCGCCTGCTGCCGGCGGCCAGAAGGTCCAGCAGCAGGACGGCGTGGACGCGAGGAGGGGGGAGCCGGTCAGGGGGGGGCGCAGCAGCCACGCCTGGGCCGCCCCCCGGACCATCTCGTCCTCGCACGTCACGGCAGACAGGACGCCCTCTGCAGGACACGCCCCCCCGGCTTTCAGCCACCCAGGTGAGGCCGGCAGGTAGACTCTCAAAGACGCCATAAGACCAGTGGGACTGTTCAACAGGACTGGTTCCTCGTGGTGACCTCCTGGTGACCTCGTGGTTCCTCCTGGTGACCTCGTGGTTCCTCCTGGTTGTTTCAGGGAGCAGGGACCTCGTGGTGGACTAGACGTGAGCTTTGGTTCTGCCCTTTGATGTTTCCTCTGCTCTGTAGTGTCTGCCGGAGCTCCGGCTAACCGGCGCAGTCGGGGGGGCGGTCACCGCGGCCGAGGACGCTTCAACGTCCGCCGAGACGGTCCCATGAAGTTTGAGAAGGACTTTGACTTTGAGAGCGCCAACGCCCAGTTCAACAAGGAGGACATTGACCGCGAGTTCCAGAGCAAGCTGAAGCTGAAAGGTACCGGAATGAAGGGAGGGGATCGGACCCTCGGCTCGGTCGAGCCCCGATGCCCGTTATGAACGACGAGGTCCTGGACCTTCACTTGTGGGCGAGTCCCCGTGTGATCCTGCGTGTCCTCTGGTCTCAGATGAGAAGACGGACAAAGCCGAGAAGACGCTGAACGGAGAGGAGCCGGGCGAGTCCGGACCAGAGCCCCCGGCCAGCGAGGGCCCGGCGCCGGAGGAGGCCGACGGGCCGAGCCCCACGGTGTACTACGACAAGTCCAAGTCCTTCTTCGACAACATCTCCTGTGACGACACAAGGTACCCGTCTGTCAAGCGTACCCGTCTGTCAAGCGTACCCGTCTGTCAAGCGTACCCGTCTGTCTGCGTACCCGTCTGTCTGTGTGTCTCACTACTTTGTTGTCTTCTGTCGCTCAGGAAAGCTAATGAGAAGTCTGGAGTCTCCGGGTTCCCCAGGTGAGTTGTCCTGGTGGTCTTCACCTCCACTACCTCTTCACGTCCTCTATACCTCTTCACATGCTCAACTCTTCTTCACCTCCTCTACCTCTTCACCTCCTCCTCACCTCTTCTTCGCCTCCTCTCTACCCCTTCACCTCCTCTTCACCTCCTGCAGGGAGCGGAGGCAGACCTGGGCGGAGGAGAGGAGGATGAACGCCGAGACGTTCGGCCTCCCTCTCCGGCGAGGTCGAGGAGGTTACCGCGGGCGAGGAGGCGCGGGCTTCCGAGGAGGTCGCGGCCGCTCAGCGAGCCGAGGATCCTTCGGGCCGCCGCAGGGAGGCGGCTTCAGAGGAGGTTACCGGGGCAACCAGGCCGGACGCGAGTTCGCTGACCTATCGGCATACAGGGTGAGCGCCGGTGACCTGGTCCGTCACATGGGGGGCTTGTGGGCAGGGGTCCGTCTCCGTCTTGGGGTCTCCGTCTCGGGGTCTCCGTCTCGGGGTCTTTGTCTGGGGGTCTCCGTCTCGGGGTCTCCGGTGGTCTCTCTGACCTTAACGTTTGTGTCTCTCATTGCAGAAGGACAACAAGGTGTCGGCGTAGTCTGGACCAGAGGACGCGGGCCAGAGGGACTTGTCTTCTGGACCCGGTCTCCTTGTATATTCGTCACCAGCACTGAGGCGACGCCCCCTGGTGGAAGGAAACCACGGCGCAGTTCTAAAGTCCACTTGTCTCAATAATGTATTAATGTCATATTCTTTGGTTCTGACTCGTCTGCTGATCCTGGATCGGATTTACGTCCCTCTGCCGGCTCTACTTGGCTCTGTTCACCCTCGCCTAGCTGCTCCTCTTCATCAGCTTCCTCCTCATGTTTATTCACCGCGGCCTACTTCTTAAAGGGCCAGTAGCGATGTTCTCGTCAGAATACATTTTCTCCTCTTCACCAAGCGGAAGTCTTAAACACACCAGACTCCACGAAGCAGCGCTACTGTCCCTTTAAGGCCTCTGGACTGCACACAGGTGGACCCTGGTCTTGTGGTGATCTGACTCCCAGTCCAGCTGGAGGAGGGTCAGTAGCGTCTGTAGTTTCCTCTCGTGGGTCCCTGGTGCTTCAAGTTTCTCCAGTGACTCAGATCTGATGTATGGCAGGTGAAGCACGCCTCAAGTCAAACAAACCGTTGTATTTCTTTCCTTGTTTGCATCAACTGTCAAAGGGCAATTATTAAACGTGTTCTCTTTAAGCAGCGAGTCGTGTGTTTCTGCTCGTCGTCAGGAACACGAGTCCCTCTGTCGTCACTGGAGACGCCGAGACCCGGAGGGCCCGGCAGCTCCTAGGCCTCACTGCTGGGAAGGGGCTTGTTTCTACAATAACTTCCACATGTCCTCACACCTTAGTCCGCATGTCGTCACACCTTAGTCTGCATGTCCTCACACCGTAGTCCACATGTCCTCACACCATAGTCCACATGTCCTTACACCTTATGGTACGTTCACACCGGATGCGTCGAAAAAATTCCCGATGCGCCTGACGCAGGATTCTGACGCGTCTCGAAAAAAGGGTGTTCGCGTCGGACGCGACACAGCGGGGGCGTGACTTATCGCGCCCGCTTCTTCAGGCATATGAATCTTCTCCTTAACCAGACTGAGAAGTTGTGTCTTCACTTGTGAGACGCCCTGCTGCTGCCCCTCTCTCTCCTTCTCTCTGGACTCTAGTCTCCCGGAGTACTACACGGGTCGAGAACCGACAGGACCGCAGAGAGCGTCCACTTGTTAGTGGACCGAGCTGCTCTCTCACTGCGCTGCTCTCTCTCTCTCTTCTCTCTATGATTTGTGTCTCTGAGAATTTTCCTCCTCCGGCGGCAGATCTCCGCTGCCATGAAACACATATGCCGGCGCTTGGTTCATAGTAAAGTACAACACAGCGAGAATAAAAGCAAATGCACACATTCTAAACGTATCAGGTAGTCCCACGGCTTCTCCGACCTTCTAAGCTTCATCTTTATCGCTACGGTTTCGGTAAGTAAAGAGTCGTGTCATAAAGTTCGGGGTGCCCACGAACGGCGACAATAATCTTTTCCTCCACTTTCTAAATCGGCCGGCAGGACGATGAAGAGCGGAGCTTCTCAACGCTGATTGGCTGACGCAACTATGACTCACGTTTCTGCTGCTCGAGTTGGGAAATTTCAACTCGCGCGTCGAGGAGCTGCGTCAGTTCGCCCCGCGACACGCTCCGTTCGTGCTGCTCTGACGCGCTGCTCGCTGGAAAATACGCAGCATCGCAGCTTCGACGCAGCTTTGCATTGACTTAACATGTAAACTCGACGCACGTCAAAATTTCAACGTGTCCATTGTGAACACACCATAAGTCCACATGTCCTTACACCTTAGTCCACATGTCCTCACACCCAGGGTTTTTCCTGCATAGAGAAAATGGGCGCGCTAGAGCCTTTTTCCCGAATGCCTATGACAAATCACGAGCGCTTAAGGCCAATGAAAGTGCGATTGAGTGCCGAAGACCCATTTTGAACCAGGAAAAACCCTGCACACCGTAGTCCACATGTCCTCAGACCATAGTCCACATGGCCTTACATGTGCTGATGCATATGTCTCACGCTTGCCTGTCTTCAAAACTTGAGAGCCCTGCATAACAGCCACAGGTCCGTGTTAGTCGGCCTTTAAAGTCATGATCACAGACTTGTTGAAGAACAAATGCAGCTGTTTCTCAGGTTGTTAGCATGTCGGTTCCTCTGCTCTTTGGCACCTTTTAACTGTGTTTATTTTATTTTTTAACTGTTTATTCGTCTCCTTTCCCTCAAGAGGTTTTGCCTCTTGTCAGGCCACAGTTGTAAATAAGAATTTGTTCTTAATCTGTCTCGCCTGGCTAAATAAAGGTTAAATTAAAAAATAAAAATAAATAATTAAAAAGTGGCACTGATCTCCCTCCATACTGCCTCATGGTTTTATTTCCCATAACAGCCACAGGTCCGTGTTAGTGGCACTGATCTCCCTCCATACTGGACGGAGATCAGCCCAGAGGGGCGGGGCCACGTCTCATTGGTGCAGACGGGTCTAGCCCCGCCCTCCGTCCTGTCAGTGCAGCTGCACGTCTCCTCACCACACAGAGTCCAGTCCACCACCTCGGAGGGAGAACCACCAACAGAACCAGCAGCAGAACCAGCAGAACCAGCAGCATGGCGCTCACCAGCGACCCGAACTACAAGAAGCTGGATGAGTGGTTCAAGGCGAACCGGGGGAGCCTCAACATGAGGGACCTGTTTGAGTCCGACCCGGACCGCTTCGACACGTTCAGGTGGGACAGGGGGGAGGTGATGAAGATGAGGAAGGTGATGAAGGTCCTCTCAGTACGTCACTGAGCAGGACGGTACATCGAGTCTGGCTTGTTCCCTTATAAACGGCTCAGATTGAGTTACAAGGTCATCGTTTCGTACCGGAAGTCTTCCGCTGAAGCTTCCGGTAGTGTCCTGACGACCACACGGGCCTCGACAGGACAGCTAACTTGCATTAGCCGCCATGCTATCAGCCTGATATCTCTCTGTCTGGACTTCCGGGTGGTTAATATTGTGTGTGTGTGTGTGTGTGTGTGTGTGTGTGTGTGTGTGTGTGTGTGTGTGTGTGTGTGTGTGTGTGTGTGTGTGTGTGTGTGTGTGTGTGTGTGTGTGTGTGTGTGTGTGTGTGTGTGTGTGTGTGTGTGTGTGTGTGTGTGTGTGTGTGTGTGTGTGTGTGTGTGTGTGTGTGTGTGTGTGTGTGTGTGTGTGTGTGTGTGTGTGTGTGTGTGTGTGTGTGTGTGTGTGTGTGTGTGTGTGTGTGTGCGCGCAGCACCACTCTCCAGACGGATGATGGAGAGATCCTGCTCGACTACTCCAAGAATCTCATCAACCAGGAAGTGATGTCCATGCTGGTCGCCATGGTAACGCACCTTCATATTTGGTAGTAACTGGTTTCCAGCAGGAAGTTGTGTGTGTAAAACATTGTGTAACTTTGTGTGTAAGATATTGTGTAACTGTGTGTGTGTGTTCACAGGCCAAGTCGAGGGGCGTGGAGGAGGCCAGAGACCAGATGTTCTCCGGAGAGAAACTCAACTTCACAGAGGTCCTGAACGCATCACCAGCACTCAACACATGCAGTCTGTAAACGTTACCACACACACACAGGCCTTGATGCAGTGGTTTTTGCGTCACAGCGCCCAGTAAGAACCTGTTCATGAAGATCACGTTTCAGAGGATCTGCAGGTTCAGGGTCCTCTTGAAGGCCCTCAGCCCCATCGGGTCCCTCTGGGTCCTGATGGGGGGTTCAGGGTCCCCATCGGGTCTCATCGCCCTGTGTTCTCACCCCGTGTTCCCCTGCAGGGCCGCGCGGTTCTGCACGTGGCTCTGAGGAACCGCTCCAACGGGCCGATCCTCGTGGACGGGGAGGACGTGATGCCGGAGGTGAACCGGGTTCTGGACCAAATGAAGGCCTTCTGTCACGTACGTAGCTGTGGGTCTACAGGTCCTGGTTTATTACGTACGAAGCGTCTCCGCACTGTCCCTTAAAACCCAAAGGTCATGACCTTTGGTGTTCTCGTCCACAGCGAGTACGGAGTGGCGAGTGGAAAGGCTTCAGTGGGAAAAGCATCACGGACGTCGTGAACATCGGCATCGGAGGCTCTGACCTGGTGAGTGCTCTCTGCTGTGCTGCGTTCAGGGTCTCTTGATCTGCTGTGCTGCGTTCAGGGTCTCTTGATCTGCTGTGCTGCATTCAGGGTCCTCTGATGGTGACCGAGGCTCTGAAGCCGTACTCTGCAGGCGGCCCCGCCGTGTGGTTCGTCTCCAACATCGACGGAACTCACCTGGCCAAGACCCTCGAGAAGCTGAGCGCAGAGACCACCCTGTTCATCATCGCCTCCAAGGTACACACACACACACACACGTACACGCACACGCACACGCACCTACACAGACACAACATCTGGTTCACACGCTCTCTCCTCAGACCTTCACCACTCAGGAGACCATCACCAACGCAGAGTCTGCCCGGGACTGGTTCCTCAAGACAGCCAATCAGGTGAGAGCATCCGCTCCCTGTCTGCTGATTGGACCACACTGATTGAAACTGACAACTAGACACAGCAACATTATTATTTCATTAACCGCCCCAGAGAGGGAAGATGACGTCCTCGGGATATATATATATATATATATATATATATATATATATATATATATATATATATATATATATATATATATATATATATAGTGTATGTATATATTTCACATTTCTTCATGTTTCTCTTCTCAGAAATCTGACGTGGCTAAACATTTTGTGGCTCTGTCAACCAACGCAGTGAGTACTAGTACTGCTGTACTACCATGTACTCTGATGTACTAGTACAGCTGTGAGTACTATGTGATGTACTAGTACTACTGTGAGTACCGTGTACTGCTCTGTCCCTCCAGGTCAAGGTGAAGGACTTCGGCATCGACACTGAGAACATGTTTGAGTTCTGGGATGTAAGTCGTTTCTGATTTGCTGACAGGTAGTGATGTCATCAAGTCATCTTACATATAACGTGTAGTCAGCGCACAAAGTGGGCGGGACCTTCTGTCTGATTTCAGCCCTCTGATTCATGCACTGACTGTGATGTCATGTTTGGTCCTCAGTGGGTCGGAGGTCGTTACTCTCTGTGGTCGGCCATCGGTCTGTCCATCGCCCTGCACATCGGTACGGCTGACCGTTGACCTTCACTGTGAAGTCACCCTGACCGTTGACCTTTACTGTGCCGTCCCCCTGACCTTTGACCTTTACTGTACTGACCTTTACTGTGCCGTCCCCCTGACCTTTGACCTTTACTGTGCTGTCACCCTGACCTTTGACCTTTACTGTGAAGTCACCCTGACCTTTACTGTGCCGTCACCCTGACCTTTGACCTTTACTGTGACGTCACCATGGCCTTTGACCTCAATCACATGAAGTAGTGTTTGTTCCATTTATTCCATTATTGTTCCTGTGTGTGACCTTTGACCTTTGTGTTTCAGGCTTTGAAGGCTTTGAGCAGCTTCTCTCCGGAGCTCACTGGATGGTAAGATCCTCCAGGACCTGGTCCCAGTAGCTGGTCCCAGTACCAGCAGCCGGTCTCTGGTCCCAGCAGCTGGTCCCAGTACCAGCAGCCGGTCTCTGGTCCCAGTAGCCGGTCTCTGGTCCCAGTAGCTGGTCCCAGTACCAGCAGCCGGTCTCTGGTCCCAGTTGCAGCCGGTCTCTGTCCTCAGGACCAGCACTTCCGCTCCGCGCCACTAGAGGGCAGTGTCCCGGTGCTGCTCGCCCTGCTGGGCGTCTGGTACATCAACTTCTTCGGGGCGGAGACTCACGCCATGCTGCCCTACGACCAGTACATGCACCGCTTCGCCGCCTACTTCCAGCAGGTCAGTGGGGGCGGGGCCATGCATTCAGAGGGGCGGGGCCAATCCGTTCAGATGGCGGGGCCAATCCATTGTTTGTGTGTGGTCGTCAGGGCGACATGGAGTCTAATGGTAAATCCATCACCAAAGATGGCGTCCGTGTCGACTATCACACCGGACCAATCGTGTGGGGAGAACCAGGGACCAATGGGCAGCATGCATTCTACCAGCTGATCCACCAAGGTACACGCTCACTAACACACACTCACTCACACTAACTCACTAACACTCTCTCTCTCTCTCTCTCTCTCTCTCTCTCTCTCTCTCTCTCTCTCTCTAGGAAGTCGTATGATTCCTGCAGACTTCCTCATTCCTGCTCAGTCCCAGCATCCAATCAGGGACAACCTGCACCACAAGGTAACGCCCCCCAACGTCCCCTGAAGCTTTGCTTACCTGTTGACCTCTCACCTGTGACCTGTTGACCTCACCTGCTGACCTCCCCTGTGACCTGTTGACCTCCCCTGTGCCCTGTTGACCTTCCCTGTTGACATGTGACCTGTTGACCTCCCCTGTTACCTGTTGACCTCCCCTGTGACCTGTTGACCTCACTTGTTGATCTCCCCTGTGACCTGTTGACCTCCCCTGTGACCTCACCTGTTGACCTTACCTGTGCCCTGTTGACCTCACCTGTTTACCTGTGCCCTGTTGACCTCACCTGCTGACCTGACCTGTGCCCTGTTGACCTGTGACTTGTTGACCTCACCTGCTGACCTCATCTGGGCCCTCAGATCCTGTTGACCTCACTTGTTAATCTCCCCTGTGACCTGTTGACCTCCCCTGTGACCTCACCTGTGCCCTGTTGACCTCACCTGTTGACCTCCCCTGTGACCTGTTGACCTGACCTGACCTGTGACCTGTTGACCTCACCTGCTGACCTCATCTGGGCCCTCAGATCCTGGTGGCTAACTTCCTGGCCCAGACAGAAGCTCTGATGAGGGGGAAGACGGCGGCCGAGGCTCGAGAGGAGCTGGAGGCCTCTGGCCTGAAGGGGGAGGGGCTACTGCAGCTGCTGCCCCACAAGGTACCGCCCACATGGCCCCTCCTCGGGAAGGTCTTTGAAGGCATCGCCGCTAAACTCACATGTCCCCTCCTCGGGAAGGTCTTTGAAGGCATCGCCGCTAAACTCACATGTCCCCTCCTCAGGAAGGTTTTTGAAGGCACCGCCTCTAAACTTGCATGTCCCCTCCTCGGGAAGGTCTTTGAAGGCACCACCGCTAAACTCACATGTCCGTTCCTTTGGAAGGTCTTTGAAGGCACCACTGTTAAACTCACATATCCGTTCCTTTGGAAGGTCTTTGAAGGCAACAAGCCCAGCAACTCCATCGTCTTCAAGAAGCTGAGCCCGTTCGTACTGGGAGCTCTGGTTGGTGAGTACTGGGAGATAAATATATCTGTATAGAATATATATGTAGAGATATATTTATAAAATATATATATATATATATATATATATATATATATATATAAAATGTATGGATATATATATATAAAATGTATGGATATAGGGTTCTCTCCGGCTTCCTCCCACAGTCCAAAGACATGCTGCAGGTTAATTGATATCTAAATTGCCCATAGGTTTAAATGGTTGTATGTCCCTATATGTGCCCTCGATGGACTGGCGGCCTGTCCAGGGTGTCCCCTGCCTTCGCCCTAAGTCAGCTGGGATCGGCTCCAGCGACCCTAATGAGGATAAGCTGTATTGATAATGGATGGATGGATGGATATAAATAATCAAACGTGATTTCTCTTCCAGCGATGTACGAACACAAGATCTTTGTTCAGGGAGTCATCTGGAACATCAACAGCTACGACCAGTGGGGGTGAGACACACACATACGCACAAACACACATACACATAAGCACACGCCCCCTCAAATTGTGTGTCCTCAGGGTGGAGCTGGGGAAGCAGCTGGCGAGGCGCATCGAGCCCGAGCTGAGCGATGGCGGCACCGTCTCGTCCCACGACTCGTCCACCAACGGCCTCATGCGCTTCCTCAAGGACAACTTTGCCTGACCGCTGCGTCACGTGACCCCGCCTGCTCCCATTGGCTCTCCTGTGCACTTACTGTAGCCGCTGTCAAGGGAAGGTACTGTGGCTCCTACCTGGAGGAGAATGTGCAGATGGTACTGTAGCCCCGCCCCCTCAGGTCGCACCGGCCTTCAAAATAAAAGCTGTTTGTCTCGGAATCCTGATGTCTTGTTCTGATTAAGAATAAAGTGTCAGTTTACCTTCATATGAACACACACCGACGAGTCAGTCAACTCATCGCTGTTAAAGGACGGACAGTCAGTGACCGCATCGCTGTTAAAGGACGGACAGTCAGTGCAGGTGACTTTTTCTTTAGTCGCCACATCCATGTTGTTTGATGAAGCCTCAAAACTTTTAGAATTACAACTACGGTCATGTTATTGTTCTGACCACAAATCTAAATTCTAAATAATAACAAACAGTTTAAGAGCAAAAGGTCCTCCGCTCTGACGAAGCCGTATAATGATAGTTGTAATAAATATACATTGTCATTATATATAATATGGTTAGTCATTCATAAACCAACTTCCTTTTCCCTGAGTCTATTCTGCCTCTACCTGGTTGTCACGATACTAACATTATAACTTCTATACCATACCTGCCATAAATATCAGGATACCAGATACAATACTATAACAATATGATACCATGAATAAGAGACTGGTATATGTATCTATAATAGTAATAAATACAATATCTGTGTGGTTCACTTCTTACCAACTTGTTCCAACACTTAACACATGTCAGTAATTTTAGGTTTAGCCTACAGCCAGATATGAATGAAATTTCATGGAGCCATCATACATTGATTATACACTATGAGGCCGTTAGTCTGTATCTGACCAGATGGTAGAGTTCATCAGGATGAGCAGCTGTAGAGTTACACAACTTTACAGACTGTCTGCATCGGCTGTGAGCTGCGCTGCGCAGCGCGTGCAGACAGCATGACACGGAGTGGAGCAGCGCGTGCGCGCTGATCACGGGCTCTTTTAATGAAGTATCGATACAAAAAATATGCAAAATCACATCGCTCTTAATACGGGTCCTTCGTTAGCATCGCTACACCGTGCAGCGTGACAGCAGCAGATGTGACGGGCTAACATTCAAGCTAACCTAAACCACCAAACGCTGAAGACATCTAAACGCTGATTGGCCGAGACGCGACACGCCAATCAAAGATGTTTTATTGCGAAGAGCACTGCAATCTCAACAGTAGCGGACCTGGTCTCTGGAGGTCAGACCAGGTCATTATTTAATTACTTGTGGTGTAAGAAGATACTTTCTTGTTGTTCTGATGGTTGAATTCACTCGTGGATGGCGCCGTGTTAGCATTGCGTTAGCGCCGCTGAGGGCGTTTGCGCTGCAGGTGTTCCACTTCAGAGGAAACACAACAAACTTCAAACTGTTTCGACATTTATTCAAACCCACGTCTCTGTTCCCGAAGATAAAAACACAACGTCATCGTGAGTCCTGGCGTCTCCGGGAGCACACAGAGCCAGAGAGCATTCTGGGACGTCTCCGTGTGCAGGCGGGCGCCACTCCTCCGCCGCCGTTGATGCCGTAGTCACCAAACACCGCCACGCGCACGCCGTACTGTCCCTTTAAGAGCGCCGGGCTTCGTGAAGCCAACAGGCCGTCCAGCCCTCTGCACGCAAGGAGCAGCAACACTCAGAGGGGTCAGTCCCGGGGCCGCAGGAACACACGCTTGGGCTGCTGGTCCTGGTCCTGGTTCATGTCCTGGACCTCTTCGCTCACCGCGCGCTTCGTAGCAAACTTCTTCTTTATGCTCCGGACTAAACCCTCGTACCTGAAGCAGAAGAAACGAGTCAGGAACACAACAACAACAACAACAACAACAACAACAACCACCACCACCACCCTCTGACACAGGAAGCAGTTCAGACAGAGGTCAGTGGTCATGTGGGTCGGTGAGAAGTCAGGTTACCTGAGAGCCATTTCTTCATCGGTGACGTCCGCGGGCATCCGGCTCTCCTGCTCTTCCTCCTCCTCCTCTTCCTCCTTTGGGTTCATCAGTAGCATCAGTTTCTGGAATAAACAAAGTTTCACTTTGAAACGCGAGACACTTGAAACCCAAAATCTCCTGCAGGGACTGATTGAAGACATTGTGCAGTCTTCAGGGAGGAGAGAGATGAGGCAGGCCGAGGAAGAGGAGGAACCCACCTCGACCTCTGGGTTGAACCCTCTGAAGGAGATGCGACCGAACTGCAGCTCCTCGCAGGGAACGAAGCTCCTCTCCTCCACGATGGAGTTCCTGAAGAGAGGAGGAGTTATCACGGGGAGCAGTGAGGTCACAGGGTCACGTAGAGGTCATGGGGTCACGTAGGGGTCACGTAGGGATCAGGGTGTCATGTAGGGGTCAGGGGGTCACGTAGAGGTCACATAGGGGTTACGTAGAGGTGGTCTCCTACTCTTTGGCCTTCAGCTCGGGGAGCTCCAGGTACCAGTGTTCATCACTGATGATCCTCTTCTCGTCTTCCTGCAGCTGCTTCTTCATCTCTTCATCCAGACCTCTCTGCATGAACTGGGAGCAGATCCACATACACATGTATTAGTATACATATATGTATGTATTAGTATACATATATACCAGGGTTTTTCCTGCATAGAGAAAATTTGGGCGCGCGCCCAAGTCTTTTTGCCGAGCGCCTATGACAAATCCCGAGCGCCTAAGGCAAAAAAAAGGAAAAAAAAGTCTGCTCTGAAAAAAAGAAAAAAAAAGGAAAAGGGTGCGCGAATGGACGGAGCGGCCAGCTGTTGATACGGCGATGCGCATGCCGACATAGGAGCTCAGCCTTGCTGCGCGCATGGGTGAGTTCACGCTCACTACCCCCCCCCCCCCCCACACACACACACTTAACAACTCTTCTTCGGAGCACCGAAGACCCATTTTGACCCAGGAAAAACCCTTTATACGCACGTGCACAGACAATTTGGGGGGCAGGTGCTCAGACCCAAAGAAAGGGCACATGCCAAAAAAAGGATTCTGACAGAGTTAAAGTATAAGCAGCAATATGACCTGCGTTTCCTCTGGGCAGCATCAGACAGCTATCTTACACTTCCTTTATGAATAAAGATGAATTATTATATAGCAACAACAGTACAAGCGTTCTGATTGGCTAATGGGTCGTCGCGCACGTATTGCCTCCTCACCGGTCTGATTCTGATCCGTATTGTCCTCTTACGTCATTTTCAAAATGAGCGATATTGATAGACATCAACAGCCAAGAGCAGTGGTCCTCAAACTAAGGCCTGCACATGTGGCCCTCTGAACCAGGGGCGGTTTTTCCTACAGGCGGTATAGGCGGCCGCCTAGGGCGCCATTTAGAGGGGGCGCAAAAAAATGCACTCCCCTCTGAAAAGAAATACATAATTTTTCTAGTTTATTTTTGCCACCGCTGGGGCTTGAACCCAGGACCTTGTGTCCACTGAACACGCGCTTCTACCCACAGCATCCAATTTGAATATTTTTCCACACTGCATCAAATTCTGTTCTTTACCAAAAGTACAAAGCCGCGGGCTCGTGAGCGGGGCGAAAAGTCTCACAAGAACTAAAATAAATGCCCCGTCAAATATCAAAACACATTTGGGGGGACTTGATGACTGAGAAATTAACTTTTATTCTTAAACACTGATGAATGAAAAAAAACAGTGCCTCCTGAAAAAAGGGCACTTTTCTCATCCGGGGCAAAAGGGGCTGGTGCTTGAGCACCACTAGGGCTCTATCTGTGCACGTGCCTGTGTAGTAGTATACATATATGTATGTAATAATATACATATATACATACACATGTAGTATACATATTGTATGTATTAGTATACATATATACATACACATGTAGTAGTATACATATATGTATGTATTAATATACAAATTATACATATATACAGACACATGTATTAGTACACATATACACATGTATTAGTATACATATATGTATGTATAAGTATACATATATACATACACATGTAGTAGTATACATATATGTATGTATTAATATACATACACATGTATTAGTATACATATATGTATGTATTAATATACATATATACATACACGTGCATTAGTATACATATATACATACACATGTATTAGTATACATATATGTATGTATTAATAAATATACATATATACACATGTGTCGGTGGGGGGACTCGGGTCCGCTTAAGGGGGTCCAGGGAGACTCGGGTCCAATTAAGGGGGTCCAGGGGGACTCGGGGTCCAGGGGGACTCGGGTACGCTTAAGGGGTCCAGGGTGACTCGGGTCCGCTTAAGGGGGTCCAGGGGGACTCGGGTCCGCTTAAGGGGTCCAGGGGGACTCGGGTCCGCTTAGGGGGTCCAGGGTGAGTCTCGCGCACTTCACTTACCTTCATGCTCAGGAGGTTTCTGGAGAGTTTCACGTTTTCCTCCGCCATCTTGGATCTGTGAATGCGGACAGGGCGACGCGTCACGTGACATCCGGCGGATAAACGCAGCTGGTGACGTCAGACAGAAGCAGTCTAACGTCGAGCAACTGTTATATTTAAAACACGGACATATATACATATATACAGGACTGTCTCAGAAAATTAGAATATTGTGATAAAGTTCTTTATTTTCTGTAATGCAATTAAAAAAAAAAAATGTCATGCATTCTGGATTCATTACAAATCAACTGAAATATTGCAAGCCTTTTATTCTTTTAATATTGCTTATTATGGCTTACAGCTTAAGAAAACTCAAATATCCTATCTCTAAATATTAGAATATTTCCTCAGACCAAGTAAAAAAAAAGATTTATAACAGCAAAACAAAATCAAACATTTGAAAATGTCCATTAATGCACTCAGTACTTGGTTGGGAATCCTTTTGCACGGATTACTGCATCAATGCGGCGTGGCATGGAGGCAATCAGCCTGTGGCATTGCTGAGGTGTTCTGGATGCCCAGGATGCTTCAATAGCGGCCTTTAGCTCATTTGCATTGTAGGGTCTGGTGTCTTTCAGCTTCCTCTTCACAATACCCCACAAATTCTCTATGGGGTTCAGGTCAGGGGAATTGGCAGGCCAATCGAGGACAGTAATGCCATGGTCAGTACACCAGTTACTGGTGGTTCTGGCACTGTGGGCAGGTGCCAGATCATGCTGGAAAATGAAATCCTCATCTCCATAGAGCTTTTCAGCAGACGGAAGCATGTAGTGCTCTAAAATCTCTTGGTACACAGCTGCATTTACTCTGGACTTGATGAAACACAGTGGACCAACACCAGCAGCTGACATGGCTCCCCAAACCATTACTGACTGTGGGAACTTCACACTGGATTTCAAGCAACTTGGATTTTGCTCCTCTCCAGTCTTTCTCCAGACTCTGGCGCCTCGACTTCCAAATGAAATACAACACTTGCTTTCGTCTGAAAAGAGGACTTTGGACCACTCTGCAACTGTCCGGTGTTTTTCAAGGCTCAGGAAAACCTTGCAGGTGTTTCGAGTAAATTAGACGATTCAAGTGATTAGTTGAATACCCTACTAGTATACTTTTTCATGATATTCTAATATTTAGAGTTTGAGTTTTCTTAAGCTGTAAGACATAATCAGCCATATTAAAAGAATAAAAGGCTTGCAATAGTTCAGTTGATTTGTAATGAATCCAGAATATATGACTTTTTTTTTTTTAAATTGCATTACAGAAAATAAATAACTTTATCACAATATTCTAATTTTCTGAGACAGTCCTGTATGTATGACAATAGGCAGAGCCTCACCTGTCATCATGTAAGTAAAAATAAATAAAATAATGATAACATCAAATTTATTTTAGTATTTGTCCCCCGATCTTTATGAATAACTAATTTCGAATATTTTTATAGTCAAAATCTCTGAATTTGCCTCCTTCCTGTTCAAACAGATGAAACGAGAGCCGAGCCTCTGATTGCGCAATCATCACCAGCTGTGTTGATGGATTGTCCCGTGCGGGTTGCCGTACCTCTGCATGTCACCAACATAATGTTTGTAGATATGTTTGTTTACCTGATGTTCCCCAGTCTGGCTCAGGTCTTTAACCTTTACAGCTTCATGTTTGTAAGAGACGTATTTAGTGTTGCTGATGGGAAATAGACCCGAAGTGAAAGCCTCAGGGTCAGGTGGTGGTCCTCTGCCGCCCTGCAGGGGGCGCTCTGAGCCAACGGGGACTTGGTGCTGCTTCTTCTTCGCTGAGGCGCCGGGCGAGTCCTTTGTTTTGTATTTTACGTCAGACTGAAAACATGAAGAGGATTATAAGTCTGATATTAAACATGTCTCAGAACTGGACTTCAGTCACAAGTGGATGCGATGAACAGGTAGACCAATGCGGAGCTGCCAGGTGTGCTTCACACTTATCTTACGTGTGTGTGTGTGTGTGTGTGTGTGTGTGGACTGCTGATGAGACATGACATAACCAGTAGCCAATAGAATCGCCCCCTTCTGTGTTTACATATGTAAATCTGACACTAAAGGGGTCAAAGCCTCACCCACCATGCACCTCACCGCACGTCACTGGTGTGTATATATATATATATACACATATATTCATTTTCTAGTTAACACTGAGTGCTAGGGTGTTTTCCAGACAAAGATATTTAGTGTAGCAGTATTGAGTTGTGTGAAATTAAATCAAATGTGAAAAATAGACTGCAAAAGTTTGGGCACCCTTATCATTTTGTTGATTTGAATACCTGTACCTACTAAATGCTGACTAACTGCAACACATAATTAGTCTGAATAACTCGTTAAGCCTTCAATTCCATAGAAAGGTGCATCCAATCATTAGAAAAGGTATTTAAGGTAGCCAATTGCAAGTTGTGCTACTCTTTGATTCCCGGAGAGGCAAAGGCAAAGAATGGTCAGACTGGTCCAGGACGACCCTCAGACCACCTCCAAAGACCTGCAGGTCCTCTGGCTGCAGATGGTGTCATTTGGCATTGCTCAACCATTCAGCGCACATTGCACAGAGAACAGCTGGATGGGAGAGTGATGGGAAGAAGCCTTTTCTTCACTTGAGGTATGCAAAATTACATTTGAACAAGCCAGGTTCATCTTGGAACAAAGTGCTGTGGACTGATGAGACAAAGCTGGAGAGGTTTGGTCAGAAAAAAGAGACATTACTAATGGAGCAGAAGAACACAGCATTCCTAGAAAAACACTTGCTGCCCACAGTAAAATGTAGTGGGGGGTCCATCATGCTGGGGGGTTGTGTGGCTAGTGCAGCTACTGGGAATCTAGTCAAAGTTGAGGGTCGCATGGATTCAACTCAGTACCAGCAAATTCTTGACAATAATGTTCTAGAATCTGTACCAAAGCTGAAGTTAGGGTGGCGTTGGGTGTTCCAGCACCACAACGACCCAAAACATGGCTCCAAATCCACTGAGGCATTTATGCAGAGGAACAACTACAATGTTCTGGAACGGCCTCCCAGTCGCCAGACTTGAATATAATTGAAAATCTATTGGGTGACTTGAAGCGGGTTGTCCACGCTAGGCACCCATCAACCTGACTGAACTGGAGATGTATTGTAAGGAATAATGGTCCAAAATAGCTTCATCCAGAATCCAGACACTCATCAGAGGCTATAGGAAGCGTCTAGAGGCTGTTACTTTTGCAAAAGGAGGCTCTACTAAATATTAATGTGATTTCTCTGTTGGGGTGCCCACATTTATGCACCTGTCTAATTCTCTTATGATGCATATGACATCTTTTCTGTTTATCAAATAAACCTTATTTCACTGCTGAAATATCACTGTGTCCATGAAGTACTATATACAGGCACGTGCACAGACATTTTGGGGGGGCAGGTGCTCAAACCCCAAAAAAGGGCACCCAATGCCAAAAACTAATTCTGACAGAGTTGATGCATAAGCATCAATATGACCTGTGTTTCCTCTGGGCAGCATCAGACCGCTAGCTTACATTTCCTTTATGAATAAAGATGAATTAATATATAGCAACAACATTACAAGCATTCTGATTGGCTAATGGGTTGCACATTAGGCAAGCTTCACTTGTGTTTTCTTTTTAAATGATCTTATGGTTTTGTACTTTTGGTAGAAAAGACAATTTGATGCAATGTGAAAAAAAATACATGTAGGTACTGTGTCTTAGTTGGTAGAAGCGCCTGTTCGGTGAACACAAGGTCCTGGGTTCAAGCCCTGGCAGTGACAAATAAAATAATTCAATTCTTTAAATTTTTTGCGCCCCCCTCTGAATGGCGCCCTAGGCGGCCGCCTATACCGCCTATAGGAAAAACCGCCCCTGCGTATTGCCCTCTTACGTCATTTTCAAAATGAGCGATATTGATAGACATCAACAGCCAAGAGCAGTGGTCCTCAAACTAAGGCCCGCGGGCTGGATACGGCCCACCTCCACATTTGGCCCTCTGAACAATACCAGAGAGGCATTAGGATTTTTTTTTCAGTCTGGCCACGTAAATCCTAGACTAGCCCCTGTTAAATAGAACAAAATAAGAATTAATTCTCTCTCTCTCTCTCCTCTCCCTCTCCCTCTGCCCCTCTCTCTCCTCTCTCTCTCTATTTTCCCTCTCTTCTCTCTTCTCTCCCTCTCTCTCTCTCTCCCTCTCTCTATTCTCTAAACATAACTAACGTCAGTAAACAGCTGCAAAGCTTTGACATCACGGATTTCGTGAGTTTTTGTTTGTTTATTTTTTTAGGAAACGTCGGACCAGTTGTGACGTCATGGTTTCAGCAGTGCTGATGTTGTGGTTGATTTATCACAAAACAACGTCAGGGGACAAACACGTCATGAACTGTTGGTCTGGTGCTGCGGGACAGAGGAGAAGGAGGTGCGCCCGTTTGGTGGCGCGAGGAGCACTGCGCGAGCACAACGTGGAGGAGGGAGGGTCTCACAAGAACTCAAATAAATGCCCCGTCGGATATCAAAACACATTTGGGGGACTTGATGACAGAAAGAGAAACTTTTATTCTTAAACACTGATGAATGAAGAAAAGAAAAAAAAGTGCCTCCTGAAAAAAGGGCACTTTTCTCAGCCAGGGCAAAAGGGGCTGGTGCTTGAGCACCACTAGGGCTCTATCTGTGCACGTGCCTGACTATATATATGACAAAGAAGTTCCTGATCCAAACGCCCAACAACTTATACATGAAAGTAATCAAGATTATTCGGGGTGCCTAAACTTTTGCATATGACTGTATATATATATATATATATATATATATATATATATATATATATATATATATATATATATATATATATATATATATATATATATATATATACAAAATTAATAAAATCTCAAATTCTGTTCATTGAACTTGTTGAGTAGTACATACTCTGGAAGAAGTTATTTATTTTACATTAATTATATTTTTCTGTTGTTGAATCTCTGACAAAACAATAAGACTTTTATGAAATAGTTTCTTCTTATTTCTGCTTTCCACTAACAAGAAACCAGTTGAGACCAGTTGAGACCAGTTGAGATCTGTTGAGACCAGTTGAGACCACGTCCCTGAGTCCAGAAGATATCTGAAGACTTTAATTAAACTGTGAAGTCTTTCTTGGTTTTATTTGTCTGTCAATCAACCAACAAGATAAAGAAAACATAAACTACATTATGAATATCTTCAGAGACTCAGGGACCACTAGCCCCTCAGACTCCAGGGTTTTTCCTGCATAGAGAAAATGTAGGCGCGCGCCTGAGCCTTTTTCCCGAAAGCCTATGACAAATCACAAGCGCCTAAGGCAAAAAAAAGTCTGCGCTGAAAAAAAAAGGTGCGCGAATGGACAGAGTGGCCAGCTGCTGATATGCCGATGCGAGCGCCGACATAGGAGCTCAGCCGTGCTGAGCGCTGAGTTCACGCTCACTAGCACCCTCAGAGACTCAGGGACCACTAGCATCTCAGAGACTCAGGGACCACTAGCCCCTCAGACTCAGGGACCACTAGCCCCTCAGACTCAGGGACCACGAGCCCCTCAGGTGAACTCTTGGACCACGAGCTCCTTCAGGGATCGGAAGCCCCCCCCCCCCCCCTCGGCGTCCCTCAGCAGCGTCAGCTCCTGCTGCAGCGGCGCCACGGGGCGGCCCAGCCGGTGGCCCAGGTCCAGCAGCAGGTCCAGCAGCGAGGCCCTGTAGCGTCGCGGCCCGTAGCGCCGGGCGGGCGGCAGCGCCCTCTGAGCGGTGGCGAAGGCCCGGTCCGCGTCCTCCAGGTCCCGGTAGCAGACGGCGAGGGCGGACAGGGTGGGCACGGTCAGGGCGGGGGTCTGCCACGGGAGCAGCTTCTCCTGCACCTCCAGAACCGCCTGTAGCTGTTCCGCGGCCGGCGCGGCGCGACCCGCCCTCAGGAGGCCATACGCCTGCCGCTGCTCCTGCTCCGTGAAGAAGGCGGAGAAGTGAGGCGAATGGCGAGCGCAGCGTGCTGCGTGGAGCCGGGACAGGTAGTCCTGGAGGCCGAGGCGGCGCTCCGAGATCACGTCGGGGCTGAAGTTCCCGGTGAGAAGTTTCCGGGGGAGCGCCACCTCTTCCAGCTCCTCGGAGAACTCCTCCTGCAGTTTGTGGTGGAGGCGAGAAAAGTCTCTGAAACGGCGTTCCACCAACACGCGGCGGGCATCGAAGCTGCCGGAGCGCATCACCACGACCTGGTACACCTGGGGCACACACACACATGTACACACATGTACATACATGTACACGCATGTACACACATGTACACACATTTACACACATGTACACACATAAATATATATACGAATATATATATATACATATATATATATATATATATATATATATATATATACAGAACTGTCTCAGAAAATTAGAATATTGTGATAAAGTTCTTTATTTTCTGTAATGCAATTTAAAAAAACAAAAATATCATGCATTCTGAATTCATTACAAATCAACTGAAATATTGCAAGCCTTTTATTCTTTTAATATTGCTGATTATGGCTCATCAACTTTGAAACTTTTAAAGCCCCACTATGTAACTTTTCCACCTTAAAATAACAGCTTGAAAAAAATGGTGCCGCTACAATGACTTTTAATATGTTGATGTGCTCCTCCGCCACTGCCATCGGGTGTCTGTGGCCAGAAAACTGCTGAATGTAAGATTTTGGCAGCCGCCCGGTACTTCCGGTTGGGAACCGAAAGTACTTCAACTTGCTTTCTGGCAGTGATTATGCAACGTCATAGTGCCAGTCCACGCTCGCAGGTGACTTTTTATTTGCTCCACTACGTGACTCGTAGAGACGGAGTGACATGCTGCTGTGGAGAACACCGGGCCGTAGCTGAACGAGGCTCGCTGCCGCTGATCGAAGCGCGCTGTCGGCAGGGCGCCTCGATCAGCTGTGAGCTCACCGGCCGGAAGAGCCATATATGGCTCGAGAGCCAGAGGTTTTACGACACCTGATACACGTTAAATACCTGAAGGGGGCGCTACAGGGGCAAAGTTACATAGTGTCGCTTTAAGACTTGTGTGAGAGAAATTGGAGCGGCTTCATACCTCACTTGTTCTTGTTTGGTGTAAATCCGGAGCTTTAGTCCTGTTGCTTTATCTTTTTTTAATGTATTTCATTTGTGTTATGTGTTTTCTGTTGTGTCTTGTGACTGTTGCAATTGTTATATGCTGCTCTTTTGGCCAGGCTTCCCTTGAAAAAGAGGTCATTGTATCTCAATGGGACCGACCTGGTTAAATAAAGGCTAATAAAAAATATGCCGACTATGAACTCTTCATAAACTCTGTCATATTTACTGAATGTGTTTTAACTCTAATCTGTCTTCTGGTCACATGACATCTATGACACCTGTCCACCTGGAGAGGATCCTCCTCTGTTCTCTCCTCAAGGGTTCTGACCTTTACCCTGAAGGGTTGTGGGGAGTTGTTCCTGATCCATGTGAGGTCAAAGGTCAAGACCCGTATCCCAGGTGTATAGAGGACCCGTATCACAGGTGTAAAGAGGATCCGTATCCCAGGTGTATAGAGGACCCGTATCCCAGGTGTAAAGAGGACCCGTATCCCAGGTGTATAGAGGACCCGTATCACAGGCGTATAGAGGACGTGTGTCCCAGGTGTATAGAGGACGTGTCTCACCACGTATCTGGACAGTTGCAGCTGGACTAGGCGAGTGGACGGGACCTCAAACAGCAGCCGGGCCGGTCGGTCTCTCTTCTTCACGGCCCTCCAGTTCTGCTGCAGCTCCTTAGTGGTCAGACTGGAGCAGCTGGGAAGTCCATCTACTAACAACAACAACAACATGTCTTGTTACAGATGCTTTGATGTGGTAATACGTTTTAGTCGGGTAGCTGTTCCATACTTTATGCTAAGCTAAGTTAGCTGTTGTTTCATGTTTCCAGTCATTATGCTAAGCTAAGTTAGCTGTTGCTTCGTGTTTCCAGTCATTGTGCTAAGCTAAGTTAGCTGTTGCTTCGTGTTTCCAGTCATTATGCTAAGCTAAGTTAGCTGTTGCTTCGTGTTTCCTTAAGAAGAAGAACCTGGAGACTGGAGATTCTTGTCGGTTCCGTCTTCAGCGGTTCTCTCCGGTTCTGCCATCACACAGCTGATCCCCGACATGACGACCAATACATAGGATGAGACACATGATCAATACTGTCCTATATTATTATTGATGATAGACACATGATCAATACTGTCCTATATTATTATTGATGATAGACACATGATCAATACTGTTCTATATTATTATTGATGATCTTCAGAACAGAAACCGCCTCACCTCCTCGGCTGAAGCTTCCTGACGAACAGAGGTGTGTGTGTGTGTGTGTGTGTGTGTGTGTGTGTGTGTGTGTGTGTGTGTGTGTGTGAGCGCTCTAACAGGAAGTTGTAGACTCTACAGTTTGGTTTCACTTCCTCTACAATGTAGAGGAAGTGAAACCAAACTGTCAGAATGAATCACATGATCAGTTTAAATCTCTGTGAACCAGATTCATCACAACTAGGAGGAGGAGGAAGAGGACAGTTTCCTTATGTAGAAATATAAACCATGATGCAATTATATAATGTAGATGTTATTGGTCCTTTCTAGACCACTGTGCCTCCTTTCTAGACTACTGCACCTCCTTTCTAGACCACTGCGCCTCCTTTCTAGACTACTGCACCTCCTTTCTAGACCACTGCGCTTCCTTTCTAGACCACTGCGCCTCCTTTCTAGACTACTGTGCTTCCTTTCTAAACCACTGCGCCTCCTTTCTAGACTACTGCGCCTTCTTTCTAAACCACTGCGCCTCATTTCTAGACTACTGTGCCTCCTTTCTAAAACACTGCGCCTCCTTTCTAAACTACTGCGCCTCCTTTCTAATCTATTGTGCCTCCTTTCTAGACTACTACGCCTCCTTTCTAGACTACTGCGCATCCTTTCTAGACTACTGGACCTCCTTTCTAAACCACTGCGCCTCCATTCTAGACTACTGCGCCTCCTTTCTAAACCACTGCGCCTCCTTTCTAGATTACTGCACCTCCTTTTTACCAGGCTGCTCTAATAACTGAGATATTCAGTACCAACATGACCCCTTATGACAATAAATCAATAAGTTATATTTATTCAAGCGGTTTTAGACACAATGATATAACAGCTCTATCTAGTGGCGGCTCTTAGAAACTACTCATGAAGTCACACAGAAACTCTAGTAAAGCCAAAGTTTAAAACAGCTCTATCTAGTGGCGGCTCTTTAAAACTACTCTTGACGTCACACATATCTCTTACAGGTAAAGTTTAAAAGTACAAAATAAGGCACTTAAGTTCCATCATCTCCATAAATATCTCTTCTCTGTTTGTACATATTTACATGAACAGGAGAGCATCTCCCTGATGAACCTTATTGATTATGCTCATTCATTATTGACATTTTTGATCAAAACAAACAGTTACAGGTGAATGTGAGCCAATCAGGGACGAGAGATGTGATGTCATCAGGTGCCTTCTGAAGGAAGACGTGGATCTCTGTGACGGGGGAGGGAGTGTGTGTGTCTACATGTGTGCGTAGTTGTGTGTGTGGGTGTCTCAGTGGGAGGAGCTGCGGTCATTGGCCACGTCCTGCAGGCGGCGCAGTAGAGCAGACTGCTGGTCCTGACGGACCCTCTTGGGGGACCCCTGGTCCTCCTGACGAACCCTCTTGAGGGACCCCTCGTCCTCCAGGAGACGGCCTCTCTTCCTGGTCGGGGTCTCTCCGGTCCGGATCATGCTGTTGATCTCCTGCAGGCGCTAGAGGTAAAAGGTCATGAGGGTCAATGTACATCATACATCACTGTGTGTGTGTGAGTGTATGTGTGTCTCTGTCCAGGGGGGGTCTCACGTTGGGGGGGCTGCTACAGATGTAGTAGTAGATCTTGTCCCGGGGGCTTGATGTTGGGGGGGCGGAGCTTGCTGCCGGGGGGGCGGAGCTTGTCTTGTGAGGAGAGATGTAGATGGAGTGTTTGTTGGAGAGAAGCATCCGACGGGGTGAACCTGTCCTGAGGGAGGGGTAGGGACACAGAGGGGGGGTCTCCAGCTACACACACACACACACACACACACAAACACACACACACACACACACACGATGAGGATGGCTCCTCCAGACCATGAGTAATTTGTGTAGTGGTAGTCGTTGAGACGGACCCCTGCTGGGGGGCCGGTGGAGTATCTCAGAGCAAAGCGTCTCATCTGCTGGATGTAAACATGGTTGTAGAAGTGGATCAGGTCCGCTCGCTGCTCCTCCTGCTCCCCCCCCCCCACCGAGGAGGAGATGCTGCCTCCAGCTGCTGGGAGAAGACAGAACAACTGCTTTGATTCTGAAAGCTTGACCTTTAACAACATAAATAATGGATAACAAGTTCAGTTCAGCAGGAAGTAACAAATAGAAAAGTAGAACACTAGAAAAGAATAAAAGTAGAACAGTAGAACAGTAGTACACTAGAACAGTAGAAACACTAGAACAGTAGAACAGAAGAACAGTAGAACAGTAGAACACTACAGCACTAGAACAGAAGAACAGTAGAACAGGAGAACACTAGAACAGAAGAACACTAGAACAGTAGAAACAGTAGAACAGTAGAAACACTAGAACAGTAGAAACACTAGAACAGTAGAACAGGAGAACACTAGAACAGGAGAACACTAGAACAGAAGACCAGTAGAACAGGAGAACACTAGAACAGTAGAACAGAAGAACAGTAGAACAGGAGAACATTAGAACAGAAGAACACAAGAACACTAGAACAGTAGAAACAGTAGAACACTAGAACAGTAGAAACAGTAGAACAGTAGAAACACTAGAACACTAGAACAGGAGAAACACTAGAACACTAGAACAGGAGAAACACTAGAACACTAGAACAGGAGAACACTAGAACACTAGAACAGGAGAAACACTAGAACAGTAGAACACTAGAACACTAGAATAGAAGAACACTAGAATACTAGAACAGAAGACCACTAGAACAGTAGAAACAGTAGAACAGTAGAACCACTAGAACAGCAGAACAGTAGAACACTAGAACAGAAGAACACTAAAAACACTAGAACAGTAGAACACTAAAAACACTAGAACAGTAGAACACTAGAACACTAGAACAGTAGAACCACTCACTGGTCTCTGGAGTCTGGATGCCGCCCGGCGGTCGCCTGCTCCTCCCTGAGATCAGCACACTCCTGTACACCTGAGACACACACACACACACGGTCACGTCCTGTATGTCAGGTCACGTCCTGTGTGTCAGGTCACTTCCTGTGTATCAGGTCACTTCCTGTGTATCAGGTCACGTCCTGTGTGTCAGGTCACTTCCTGTGTGTCAGGTCACTTCCTGTGTATCAGGTCACGTCCTGTGTATTAGGTCACTTCCTGTGTGTCAGATCACGTCCTGTGTGTCAGGTCACTTCCTGTGTGTCAGGTCACGTCCTGTGTGTCAGGTCACGTCCTGTGTGTCAGGTCACTTCCTGTGTGTCAGGTCACTTCCTGTGTCAGGTGACGTCCTGTGTGACAGGTGACTTCCTGTGTCTCACCGTGCTGCTGGCCTGCGGCTGCGTCCTGTAGGCCTTCATGATGTTCTGGAAGGATTTGTCTTCTTTGGTCACCTGAAGAAGAAAAAAACAGACGCTGAGAGTACCCACAGAGTACACACAGTACCCACAGAATACACACAGAGTACACACAGTACTCACAGAGTACACACAGTACCCACAGAGTACCCATAGTCCACCGACCTTGGCCATGACGTACACGGCACACAGCAGCAGCTGGTCCAGGTGGCGGTCCTTCATCAGCTCGCTGCAGTGGACCAGAGAATGTTCAAAACACGTCCAGATCTTCCTCCTGAGCTCTGAAGACACGTCCAGCCTGGAACACAGGTCTCTGAGCCGCACCCCGGCCAGGCTGTACACCTGAGGAGGGACGAGGACGTCCATCAAGGGCCAAAGACACAAGATCCACCAGGTGGTCCAGAGACACAAGATGCACCAGGTGGTCTAGAGACACAAGATCCACCAGGTGGTCCAGAGACACAAGATCCACCAGGTGGTTTAGATACACAAGATCCACCAGGTGGTCTAGATACACAAGTTCTACCAGGTGGTCCAGAGACACAAGATCCACCAGGTGGTCCAGAGACACAAGATCCACCAGGTGGTTTAGATACACAAGATCCACCAGGTGGTCTAGATACACAAGTTCCACCAGGTGGTCCAGAGACACAAGATCCACCAGGTGGTCCAGAGACACAAGATCCACCAGGTGGTCCAGAGACACAAGATCCACCAGGTGGTCCAGAGACACAAGATCCACCAGGTGGTTTAGATACAAAAGATCCACCAGGTGGTCCAGAGACACAAGATCCACCAGGTGGTCCAGAGACACAAGATCCACCAGGTGGTCCAGAGACACAAGATCCACCAGGTGGTTTAGATACAAAAGATCCACCAGGTGGTCCAGAGACACAAGATGCACCAGGTGGTCCCCCTCAGGAGGGACGAGGACGTCTGTCAAGGGTCAAACCAGCTTCACAATAAACAGACTTAATTTGATTTAATTATGAGGAAATGCATTTGTGTTGAGGGATGAAGGGCAGCGAGGTGAATGGCCTCCACCTGGACCAAGACCTGGACCAGGACCAGGAGCTAGACCAGGACCTGGACCAGGACCTGTTGATGGAGTTGGACCTAGAGCTGGACCAGGTCCTGGTTGTCACATTGTGAGGTCTCCGTACCTTCCTGAAGAACAGCGACAGCGAGCCTTTCCTCAGTGGACTCACGGCTGCCGGTCTCGCCGGTTTGGGGGCGGCGGGTTGGAGCGTGCTGGTCAGCGCCGGCAGCGTCGCTCCGCCCGGCCCGCTCACGTTCACCTGGACGGGGAAGAAGGTGATGCCTCCGCTCTCATTGGCTATGCCTGCAGAGGTCAGAAGTGTGTTACTCGTCGGCATCTCTTCACTCGGGGCTCAGGTGCCGGTCCCTCACCTTGCACCGGGATGGTGACCGTCTGCCCGTTATTAGCGGTGACCGTGGCGGTCGCCATGGAGACCACCGTCTGCCCGGCCGGGATGGCGGCGACCAGGCCGGGCGGAGAGGTCTTGGTACCACCAGTGTGAGGCTCTCCGTCCACCGGGTCCACGAACAGGCGGCGGCGGAACGGGCCGGTGGGAGGAGAGCTGTACCGGTCCAACAGAGTGGTGGGGGTTGAGGACACACCTGAGGACGGGGACAGATGCTCCGTTTGATACCTCAAGACTCAAAGACGCTTCGTTTGATACCTCAATACTCACAGGCTCTTGCCCTCACAGCTGATCGAACAGCTGATCATTGCGCGCTACCGGCAGCGCGTCTCGGCAGCCGCAGCGAGCCGTATGTCCGCATGTCATTCTGTTTGTACTCGTCTCGTAGCGGAGCAAATAAAAAGTCACCTGCGAGTGTGTACTGGCACTATATGACATTGGTAATCACTGCCAGACAGCAAGTTTAAGTACTTCCTGTTCCTCAACCGGAAGTACCGGGTCGTTACCAACCATCTTACATTCAGCAGTTTTCTGGCCACAGACCCCCGATGGCAGTGGCGGAGGCGTAAATCAACATATTAAAAGTCATTGTAGCGGCACAACTTTTTTCAAGCTGTTATTTTAAGGTGAAAAAGTTACATAGTGGGGCTTTAAGACGCTTCGTTTGATACATCAAGACACAAAGACGCTTCGTTTGATACATCAAGACACAAAGACGCTTTGTTTGATACATCAAGACACAAAGACGCTTTGTTTGATACATCAAGACACAAAGACGCTTTGTTTGATACAATAAGACTCAAGAAGCTTCGTTTGATACTTTAAGACATAAAGGAATTTACACACCTCTGAGTTCTGGTCCCTGGTTGATGGGAGTCAGAGGAATGCTGCTGCTCTGATCACTTTGTTCCAGATACTGAAGAGGCATCACCTAAACCCAATCCAGACCACAAGCGGAACACATTTAGACCACAAGTGGAACACATCCAGACCACATCCAGAACACAAGCAGCACACATCCAGACCACAGGCAGACCACATCCAGACCACAAGCAGAACACTTCCAGACCACAAGCAGAATACGTCCAGACCACAAGCAGAACAAATCCAGACCACAAGCAGAAAACATTTAGACCACAAGCAGAACAAATCCAGACCACAAGCAGAAAACATTTAGACCACAAGCAGAACACTTCCAGACCACAAGTAGTTGCAAACAGGAACAAGTAAAGCTTCACGTAATGTATTTTGAATCAGGACTAACACGTTTATCAACGACAATGAAATGAAAGGGTTGTGGTCTATGGACCTGCTTGCAGGCGGGGGCGTGGTCTTTGGCCCCATGGAGGCTCTCCCACAGCGGGGACTCGCTGGTCCAGGCCAGACTCTCCAGAACCTGCTCCTCCACCTGGTTCAGGTGCTTCACCACCTCCCGAAATAGACCCTGCTCCGACCGCACCAGCACCTCGATCACCTGCACATCAAATATAAGCTCCTCCTCCTGACTCAGAACACCTGCCAATCACACACCAGAACCAAAACGTAATCGGCCTCATAGAGACCTTGTAGAGGTGATACACCTCATAGAGACCTTGTCGAAGTGATACACCTCAGAGACCTTGTAGAAGTGATACACCTCATAGAGACCTTGTAGAAGTGATACACCTCAGAGACCTTGTAGAGGTGATACACCTCATAGAGACCTTGTAGAAGTGATACACCTCATAGAGACGTTGTAGAGGTGATACACCTCAGAGACATTGTAGAGGTGATACACCTCATAGAGACCTTGTAGAAGTGATACACCTCATAGAGACGTTGTAGAGGTGATACACCTCAGAGACATTGTAGAGGTGATACACCTCATAGAGACCTTGTAGAGGTGATACACCTCATAGATACACCTCATAGAGACCTTGTAGAGGGGATACACCTCATAGATACACCTCATAGAGACCTTGTAGAAGTGATACGCCGGTAGCTGGAAGATGGAGATCAGGTTGGGAAAGTCTCCTGGAGGTCTGTAGGAGAAAACGACGACCTCCAGACAGCAAGCCAGCAGGGAGCGATGGAAGACATCCTGCTCCAGGATACACTGACACACACACACACACACACACACACACACACTGACCTAAACATCTAAACATCTAAACATCACTCCCTCTAGGAAGCACCAATAACACCTGCCACTCGTCTGTGACTGCCGTGTGACTCCAACGTCACATCAGCAGTGTTTCCTAGAAAACACCGAGTACTCACGGACAGGTCTGCGTGCCCCAGGATCCTCTTCTCCCTCTCGATGATGGCCTCCAGGACCCTGTAGTACAGCGCCTCCGCCAGGTGGAAGTACTTCACCGCCATGTCTAGGAGGAGGAGGTGGAGCGGAGTGAGTCTACCGGCTCAGGCTTCCTGTTCATCGGGCTTGAGGGTTCACGTACCTCTCCCCATCGACCCGCTCTCTGCCCCGCTGCCCTCATAATGTTGACACAGGAGCTCAAACATGTCCTTCAGGCGCTTGCTGATGACATCACTGGGGTCTCTGGCACAGGTCCTGCATGAAGAACGACACACAGCGTCTTGGTGGAGAAGCTATGCTGCTCTCCTTCCAGTTGGGGGCCTATGTGGCACCACGATCAGTCCGGAGTGAGTTCTGATGTTGCCGGCTGGCAGGGTGTTGCCACACATGATACCTGAGAGTCTCCGCCAGCGTAGCACCCGGGCCCTGCCCGGCTCCCCACAGCAGAGTGTGGAGTCGCCCGACGCTTGTTGTGTTGGAGGAGACGGGAGATGCCCCAACGCTCAGAGGAAGGGACTCCTTCAGAGCCGAGGCCTGGTGGGAGGAGACGGTCTGTAATGCTTTATGACATAATAGAACCACTTAATGTTGGTTCAGAAACGAGAGCCCTCTCACCGTGAGGCCGGTGTGAAGCCTGCAGAGGGCGCTGTCCTGGCGCTGCACCCCCTCACACAGGCTGGGCCCCGGGGCCCCGATGTCCTCGCTCGCCCCCTCACCGGTGAAGATCCTCTCATCCAGACTGCCGGTGGCCAGAATGTGTTCCTCATACACCCGAGTCAGAGACAAACTAAAGTAGAGTAGAGTAGAGTAAGGTAGAGAAGAGTAGAATATAGTATAGTATCAGTAATGTTCATAAAGCTCCTGGTTGCTTTATGAACATTACGATCAATAAACTCACAAACTGTCTCCAAAGTTCATCGGATCCAGAAAGCCGGTCAGACGGTCCTCCTTCCCTCTGATGACCTGAGGGTGAGACGGCATGTCTCACTGAATAACACGTCTCACTCTCTTGTGGAGAGTATCTTGATGAACAGTCTAGTTAGTAACATATCTCACTCTCTTGTGGAAGAGTCTCTTGATGAAGGGCTTCCAGAAGTGCTCTTTGACCCCTTTGGCCTCCAGCAGCAGCCCCCCATGCAGTTCACACAGCTGCTGCATGAAGCAGTACGGCCCCGAGGACGGCCTGAAGTCTTTGGTGCTGAAGTCCTCTGGTAGACCTGGAGGAGCCCACACAGACCATGTTCCTGTTATTATCACAGTGTGGTCATACCAAAGAAGGGGTCCCACAGGGAACCCCCTCAGCAGAGGAGCACTATCTGCACCAGTCCCTCAAGCAGGGCTCAGAATAGCTGTTGCATGGCTGGTAGAGGAGAACCTCTTTCAGGTCGAGTTGCGTTAGGGTGACGAGGACCCTGACCCTAACCCAGCCTGACGAGGAGAGGCTCTCAGGTGGATGGAGCTCAGCGGGCCTGACGAGCAGGTCCTCCACACAGTGCAGCTCTGTGTGGCGGCGAGAGAGGCACCTCTGAAGTCTGCGTTGAGCAGGTCTCTCCTGGCGTTGCACAGTAGGGCGTTGGAGAAGACCAGGTCCAGGGCGCACAGCAGCAGGTGGTACGAGTTCACCAGGTCATCGCTGATCAGAGGGAAGTTCCCTGAAGACAGAAGGACAGATTAGGACAGAGGACAGTTTGAGACACAAACTCCTTGGGGGGGGGGGAGAGCTTCACGTCCAAGCACGAGGTTCTGTGTTCTTGACCTTATTCATGCTTCCTTTGGGCAATATCATCAGAACCACTCCATTAACATGCATTGTTATGCAGAGATCCATTGGACCTGGCTGTGTCTAAAGCTGGTCCTGGCCCCTGGATCCTGGCCCTTGGGTCCTGGCCCCTGACCCCTGGCCCCTGACCCCTGGGTCCTGGCCCCTGACCCCTGGCCCTTAGGTCCTGGCCCCTGACCCCTGGGTCCTGGCCCCTGGGTCCTGGCCTCCTCCTCTGTGCCTCCTGCCTGGGGAGCCGGCCTCCCGCCATGGCCCTGCTAATGCATCATTTGTGATTTGGAGCTATATAAAATCAATTGAAATGAATCCTGAATCAATACACCTGATTCATCCATCCTGGGTCACACTCTGAGGGGCGGAGCTATGGTACGTGACCAGCGACCACCACAGGGGTCTCTGGTGGGGTGCTGGTGGCTGTCACCTTTAGCATGGACAAACAGAACCCAGCAGAAGTTGAAGACCTCAGTCACCGAGCAGGGATGACGCCTGGAGACAGAGGACCAGAACATCAGCTCAACGGGACACAACGAGGCACCGGGCTGGCTGTCCAGGAGAGGACAAAGGTCACCTCTGTTTGCGGCTGCGGTGGACTCGAGCCGGCTCCTCCCACGGCGCCTTGAAGATGGCTTTGAAGATGGGTACGTACTTCTTGAAGATCACCGCCGACACCGTGAAGTTCCTCTCCAGCTGGTTGGTGCTTCGACGGAAGTCCTGTGGCAGGTCGGCCATGTCCTGCCACTTCTTCATCTTACTGAAGAACTCTATCAGACTGTAAAGAGGAACAACTATATATTAAAGAGCTATATCAGACTGTAAAGAGGAACAACTAGAGATTAAAGAGCTCTATTAGACTGTAAAGAGGAACAACTAGAGATCAAAGACCTCTATCAGACTGTAAAGAGGAACCACTAGAGATTAAAGAGCTCTATCAGACTGTAAAGAGGAACCACTAGAGAGTAAAGAGCTCTATCAGACTGTAAAGAGGAACCACTAGAGAGTAAAGAGCTCTATCAGACTAAAGAGGAACCACTAGAGATTAAAGAGCTCTATCAGACTGTAAAGAGGAACAACTAGAGATGAAAGAGCTCTATCAGACTGTAAAGAGGATTTATCCACTGGAATGTTAGTACTTTACGGAAGTAGAAGAGTACTTCCCAGGTGCATTGTGGGTCTACCTCATCTCCGAGCAGCGCAGGATCCTGGTCAGGGAGACGTGGTTCCCCTCCGGGGGCCCCCTCCCCTCCGGGGACCGCGAGGACCTGCAGGCCGCGTACAGGGAGCAGGCCAGCCAGTGGAGCGCCCTGCCCTGCAGGTACAAGTACACACATACTTCAAGAGAAGTACTTGTACCGTGTGTGCTTAAATACATCTATATGTACATACAGTGTGTGCTTAAATACATCTGTACAGTGTTTTTAAGTACTTGTACATACTGTGTGTACATAGACGGATTAAGAAACCACGGGCCCCTGGGCCTGGACGTGTCAAGCCCCCCCCCCCCTCTAAAAAAAAAAAAGTATCCCTTTTTTCTTTTTTTTTTATAAAAAAAAACATAACGCAAATTATATGATAGCAGTGACTTTGGTTATATGAATTAAACAAATAACTTTTGTTCAAAGTGGAAATAACAGTAGGGAGACCACACCCAGTTCAAAAGATAATTTAGTAAATTATTAAATTAACTATTTACAAAAAATCCGTAACTGAGAAGCACAAAAAGGTCAAGCGAAAAACATGCAGTGCAGATCAGCATAGTGTATGTGTAGTGCAGACATGGCAGCAGGGGAGCTGGGGATAACAGGCGCTGCAGCCCCAGTAGCTGCAGGGCTGAAGAGAGAAGAGAAGAGAGTGAGCTCAACGTCAAGAACAGACCACACCCTCCTCCTGCAGACGGGAGGGAGAGAACATTTAAGTCACCTCTAATATCAACAAGAACAAAGTCTAAAAACAATTGACAGCAAGCTATGGTGTCACATATTATATGTTTCTTTCTTGTGACATCTTCAAAGTGAATGTTTAGGCTATTCTTTAGCTTTTCAGTAGGACTTCTGGGGCCCTGTTAATGACATGAATGACTTAAGCCTAGCATATACCGGCTACGGCGCATCGTGTCATATCGTCATATCAATACAGAGTTAATAACAGCGACGTCACGCGGGGAGGCCCAGGCTCAGGGGCCCCTCAGCTCTTGGGCCTGGGCCCGGTAGGCCCGTTGGTTAATCCATCCCTGTATGTACATGTACATACAGTGTGTACATATTCATACAGTGTGTAGTGTACATATTCATACAGTGTGTACTTCAACATACAGTGTGTACATGTACATACAGTGTGTACATGTTTATGGAATTTATTAGTGTTTACTATTTGAATACGAGGTTTCATGAGGTTTGGATATAACAGATTAATAACAACATTAAAACTCCTTTAGTACTCCAGACAGACACACAGACAGAACCACAGACACACAGGAAGAATCACAGACAGAACCACAGACAGACAGAACCACAGACAGACACACATACAGAGAGACCCACAGACCCAGATCAACAGACAGTGCCGTAAAGCCTAGTTTATGCTTCTCCGGCGCGTGGCTCCGCGCCGCCGCGGACCCTTCGCAGACGGTCGCTGGAGCCTGCCGCGCGCCTCCAAAAAATCCTAACTATGCGTCATGTTGACGCGGACCGTAAAGCCTAGTCTATGCTTCTCCGGCGCGTCGACGGGCGTCAACGCGCTGCAGTCCTTGAGCATTCGAAGTTCTGCGGCGAGGGACGCGTTGCTCTTCGTTGCTCTGCAATTCACCGCCACGTCGCCAGGGGTGTGTGTCTGTGTGTCGGTGTGGTTTCATGGATTATAGCCGAATCCGTGCTTTTTTTTCAGACCGGAAGATATACTCACTGCCGGGAGTCACGTTCTGAGCGGACCAATCACAGCGCTTACGGTCCGCGTCAGCATGACGCGTAGTTACGATTTTTTGGAGGCGCGCGGCAGGCTCCAGCGACCGTCTACGAAGGGTCTGCGAAGGGTCCGCGGCGGCGCGGAGCGACGCGCCGGAGAAGCATAAACTAGGCTTAAGCGCTGTGATTGGTCCGCTCAGAACGTGACTCCCGGCAGTGAGTATATCTTCCGGTCTGTCTTCCAACACCGCAATTGTTAAAAGTTATCGTGGACCGGTAGCAACAATGGACCAAACAGAAGACTGTGACCGGAAAAAAAAGCACGGATTCGGCTATAATCCATGAAACCGACACACAGACACACACCCCTGGCGACGTGGCGGTGAATTGCAGAGCAACGAAGAGCAACGCGTCCCTCGCCGCAGAACTTCGAATGCTCAAGGTCTGCAGCGCGTTGACGCCCGTCGACGCGCCGGAGAAGCATAGACTAGGCTTAAAGATGTCACCTCTAACGTAAAGGTCCTGCTCATGGTGTCGTAGCTCTTCCACGCCTCGCTGCTCGCCCCTTCGTCCATATTTAAGGTTCGACACAAGTCTTCGAACCCGGTTCGAGCTTTCTGCAAAAACTCGTCCTCGTCGCTCATTGTCGGTGTTTTCCAGCCAATAAAACTATAATCCAGGATCCAACAGACCGACAGTCACCGCGGCCGGTGAGCCCCGGCTCTCTCCGCAGCAGCGCCGGTACCGGGTCGACGGAGCGGGACCGTCCTCTGACTGGCGGCGGCGCGTGGACGCTGCGGACGGAAGCGGCGCCGCGAGCCGCGGAGCTGACTCATTCTGTGCGTATCTGCGCGTGGAGAATAGCGGCTCTCGCCCAGCGCACTAAACATGCGCACCAGCGAGAGCACGGGAGACGACCTGTCGATGGAAAACGACTTCCGGTTGTTTTTCGTTTTCAGTTGTTTCCACACGGTCCTCACGGAAGTCCGTCTGGACAACGGTCAACACGTCTTGAAAGAGGTTGATGTACGATTTAAATGTTGTTATTACAGTTTTATAAACATATTCAATTATTAAAGCGATAAATAATAACTTATATTACTATTATATATAATGTATGTATGTAATGTATAATAGTTATCATTATAAATATTATTATAAAGATTATGTCCTCAGTGATCAGGTTTATATGCTGTAGTGTTTATAGAAAGCATCATCACTATATCATATATATATATATATATATATATATATATATATATATATATATATATATATATATATATATATATTGATCGTGGGCACTTTGTGTAAGAAAACAAACGCCATCAAAATAATAAGTATTCTTCTTCTTTTTCTTCTTCTTCTTCTACTTCTCCTTCATCTGTTTCTTCTTCTGTTTCTTCTTCTCCTCCTTCGCCTTCTTCTCCTCGTTGTTGTTGTTGTTGTTGTTCTTCTTCTTCTTCTCCTCCACCTACTTCTTCTGCTTCCTCCTCCACTTCGTCTTCTGCCTCATTTTCATCTCCTAAATCCATAAATATTATCCACCCGATTTTAACGATTTTTTTAAAGAATTTAAAAAGAAAAGAATAATTGATATTGTACTAAGGAATAATTTCATGAATACCTTTATCTTTATGGTTGCGTGTAGGGATGGACGGGAGAAGGAGTACAGGGCAGTGGTGAGTGACTTTGTAAGGTGGGCCGATGAGAATCACCTGCGGCTGAACGTGGCCAAGACCAAAGAGATGGTGGTGGACTTCAGGAGGAAGGCGACAGCTCCTGCACCTCTGAGTGTCCTGGGAGTGGACGTGGACATGGTGGAGGAGTGCAAGTACCTGGGCGTCTCCATCGACAGCCGACTGAACTGGAAGGCCAACATCAACGCTGTATACAAGAAGGGGATGAGTCGACTCTTTTTCCTGAGAAAGCTCCGATCCTTCAACGTGTGCAGCAAGATGTTGGAGATCTTCTACCAGTCGGTTGTAGCCAGTGTGCTGCACTTTGCCATTGTCTGCTGGGGGAGCAGCATCGGAGCCGGTGACACCAACCTCCTTAACAAACTGGTTAGGAAGGCCGGCTCCGTCATCGGTTGCAAGCTGGAGCACCTGGAGCAGGTGGTGGAGAGGAGAACGTTGAAGAAACTTTTGTCCATATTGGACAACCCGGACCACCCTCTCCACCACCTCCTCCAGGGACAGAGGAGCACGTTCTTCAACCGCTTTTTCTCGCTCCACTGCAACAAGGAACGCTACAGGAGAACATTCCTACCGACGGCCATGAGGCTCTATAACAAAGCACCTCCTGCAAGAAACTAGTGCAATAACATACACACACTTTGCATTTTGCACATTTTCTATATTTAATTTAATTTAAACTGCTGAACATTTGCATATATATATGTATATATGTATTTGCATATATGTTGTTGTGTGTATATATACACATATTTTATTTTGTATTTTATATTTCACTTGTATAGTTTATGCACAGTCACTTTTTCTTTCTTTCTTATATTTATATTTTATTCTTGTGTGTTTAGTTTATTGGTGCTACTGTGTCCACACATTTCCCCATGGGGATTAATAAAGTATATTTCTATTCTATTCTATCTTCCTTCATTTACGCTTACGAGTAGTTTAATTAATACATTTTATCTCCCGTAATTTTTATATAAACAATATATTTTCCCTGCACTGCAGATGTTAAACTGAGTGTCAATCACGAATAGGGGGCGGCCACTTTTGTTCTACGACGCCTCTCATTGGATGATATGTGTGACAGGAAACGCCTACAAAGAAATCTCTCTCTTGTGATTGGCCATGGTTGACACGACAACAAACGACGAGCGGAGTGCAAAGCGCGTCCCCTCAGTCAGCAGCACCGAGCTGAGCGCGCGACAAGCGGGTTGATGCGTCCGTCTGCCCGCGCCTCCTTCCGCTCGCCTGTTCTCCGCTCTTCCTCCTCCTTCTACACCCGTTTCATTTCTACTTCGGCGGCCACTCGACGAGACACAGACTGACGTCGCGTCGGTGAAGGTGAGGCGGATTATTTCACCTTTTTCACAACACTGCGCCGGCTCATCCAAAATGGCGCCTGTTAGCCGAGACGCACCGCCGTCCGGCTCGCGCCTCGCCGCAGGGAGCGCGCCCGGTGCTGCGGGTCAACGGGCGACCGTGCTCACCGGAGGCTTTCAGTTGGGCGCGCCCCGTGTGGTCGTTGTAGACGGCTGTCGGTAATGGGAGGTTGCCGCGTAGGTTAGCTGACCTCGTGAATGCGCCATTGTTTATGTTATAATGAGGTATAGCGGTATACGAGACGGTTTGATGCTGGGGTGAGAACGGTTGACTCGGTCGCCCGTTAAACCGTAACACCGGCGGGCGGCCGGGCTTACCGCGACGGCTCAGCTTATTACAGACCAGTAGAAGATGGCGTCGTCGCCTAGCTGCTCTACCGAGTATTACAGGCAACGACTAACGTAACGGCTACGCGTTCATTAGCACACCATTCAGTGGGCCGCGTGTCCAGGTGACTTATAACCTTTATGTTCACCAAACACATGATTTTTAAAACTGTCCGACGTGATTGGAATGGGCCCGTTGGCCGCTGAGCACGACGTCCGGCACCGCGTCGTGTAGCGGGCAGCGGGCCGTGGGGCCGGCAGGTGAGCGCGTGAACATCATGAGGTTCACCTGCCGGCTGCCTCTCGCGAGAAGACTGGGTTATCATGATGTCTGCCCGCCGACCCTCCACCAGCTGGCGTAGAGGGCGGGGTGGTGCGTTCACTGTCACCGGCCTCCACGCTCATGTGTTCCTGCTGCCCTTCAGGGGGGATGCTCCCTGCATCATGGAGGCCTCTGCAGCTGCATGGTGCCCCACTCACTGCTCTCTCTTCTCTCCCTCAGCACCCCCCTCCCCTCCCCACCCCCTTCTGTTGGTGTGTATATATATATATATATATATTCTTTTTGAGGATCCTTCGTTGCCAAGCCGCCAAAGTGGAGAGTGTGATTTCAGAAGGGGGTGCTTCTCGTTTCAGGTAAATTAACACAACATAAACACGGTGTCCGTGGCTCCCTCTGCTCGTGGTTTCTGTTTCGGGGTTTTTGGGCAATAACTTCCGGCCTTGAAAGGAAGCAGGAGGAGGGTAGGATCAAGATGGCTGCCAGGAACACTTGGTGAAGGAGACGTGATGAGCCGCTCCCTTTATTGGAGTCTCTGTGAGCAGGTCGTCCCTCAGCCTGGACTACGTTTAAGACGTGTGGGAGCGCGTGCTCCACGGCTGATGGATATGTGACCATTACCTGTCAAAACTTGAGAGCCCTCCACTCCCAGTCGCGTTTAGAAGACAAGAGGCTGCTAACCAGTGCACCGAGGGTAATCAGTAATACAGTAAAAATTATGGGGAAACTTTGCAAGTCGATTTATAGTGTGCGCCCCTAAATGTTCTGCTTGCGCCCCTAACATTTTAAGTTGGGGGCCGCTGTGCTCTTAGTAAAAAAAGTTAGTCTGAAGCCCTGCTCATTAGCTACCACAAACGTATATGTTGAATATATTATTTAGCAGTTGGTAAATGAGTGTTTATCATGTGATTTATGTTTATATAACTTCCCCCTCAAGACGAAAGCCGGTGTTTAGTGTCTGCTGTCCAGACAAAGGGTTTTATTAATCTCCTGCTTCAGGAGTCGAGGCAGAGAGGCACACTGCACATAGCGCGTGAACTCTAATGCATCTCCTCCTTGTCTCCTACAGTGCTTCTTCGGGGGGAGGAGGTGGTAGGGGCGCACCTCAGCACTATCCCAGAACTGTCGGCAACAGGTTTGTTTGAGCGCGCTCAATGAACAGTGATTTAATTACTAGCATGAGTAGGTTAGCTGTTATTATTATTATTATTATTATTATTATTATTATTATTATTATTATTATTATACTCTAGTGGTTCTTTATGCTTGGTTGTCAGCGCCACCCGGTTTGATTCCTTCTGAATTCGTAGCTGGGCTCTGAGATCAGGAGAACGGAGCCTCTTGCTGTAGTACTCCTGTCGTCCACAGGGGCAGCCAAACACAACGCTAAATAAAGTCCCTCTTAGCTTGTATGTGGTTCTTTTCTTATTTCTGCCCCTTTTCTAATAGACATGGTTGTGCAGATATGATAGTTGGGTAAGATTGCATTTTGCTCTCTCTCCTCTCTTACAGCGAGTTCCTGGGGAAAACCCCAGGGCAAAGCGGTCAGAGATGGGTTCCTTCACGAAGCACTAGACGAGATGTCAACTCCAGCAACGAAAAAGATCAACACGATGCAATCTTCAGGACAGTGAGGGGGTAAGGGTCAACTCCTCATCCAGCCCGAGGGACTGAAAGGTTTCCTCCTCCCCTTTGAATTTTGAATCCAGGTTTTCCCAGAATCTTGATGTTGTTGGTACTACACTGATTCTGGAGTCTGATTAGCAGTTAGGGTAGGGGCCAACACAGAGCTGTTGAAGGTGGTAGTCAGGTCGTGGGTGGGGGAACCTTTCCCTGGTAGGAACAGTAGCTCGGTCTTGTCAGGGTTGATCTTCAGGTGGTGTGCAGACATCCGCTGAGAGATGTCGGTCAGACAGGCAGAGATTTGCGCCGCCACCTGTGTTTCGGACGGTGGGAACGAGAAGATCAGTTGGATGTCATCGGCATAGCTATGGTAGGAGAAGCCATGCGAACGAATGACAGAGCCGAGAGAATTGGTGTATAGAGAGAAGAGGAGGGGACCCAGGACTGAGCCTTGAGGAACCCCAGTAGTGAGAGGACAAGGATCAGATACAGATCCTCTCCAAGTTACCCGGTAAGTGAGGTAGGAAGAGAAAAGAGCGAGTGCAGTGCCTGAGATGCCCAGGTCCTGAAGAGAAGAGAGAAGGATCTGGTGGTTCACGGTGTCAAATGCAGCAGAAAGGTCTAGAAGGATAAGGACAGAGGAGAGAGAGGCTGCTCTAGCAGTGTGAAGCTGCTCAGAGACATTAAGGAGGGCCGTCGCTGTTGAGTGGCCAGCCTTGAATCCAGACTGGTGGGGGTCAAGAACGGGGTCAAGGGCGCAGGACGGGGTCAAGGGCGCAGGTGGTCGGTCGAGCAGAGGTCACCAAGCTAAGAACTTGACTGGGAGACAGGGGGGTAAACGAGGAAAGAGAGGTGGATGAAGGAGTTGGTGTAGGTGAAGTGATAGAGGATGGATTAGTAAAGGAGGAGCGTATGTCATCTATCTTGTTTGTAAATTAGTCGACAAAGTGGCTCGGCAAAAGGGAGGAAGGCGGAGGGGGACTCGGGGGATCAAGGAGGTTGGAAAAGATAGAGAAGAGTTTTTTGGGGTTAGAGAAGGAAGACTGAATTTTGGTAAGGTAGAAAGAGCTTTTGGCTGCAGAGAAGGAGGAGAGAAGAGATTGATAGCAGAGCAGGTCTTCCGCTTGATTCGATTTGCACCATTTCCTTTCCGTCGCTCGCAAGTTGGCTCTCTCGGCACACACCGAGTCGGACAACCACGGAGCCGGAGAGGATTTGCGAACCGGTCGTTTCTTAAAAGGACAAAACAAATCAAGAGATGAAGACAGGGAAGAGAGGAGAGTGTCTGCGGCAGTGTTAGACTGCATGAGTGAGAAGGAGTCAGTTGAGGGGAGAGCAGATAGGACAGAGGAGGCCAGAGAGGAGGGACACAGGGTGCAAATGTTGCGGCGTACAGGTGCAGAGTGTGTAGATACGGGTGGGTTGTCAGTACCAGAGAGTGAGAGAGAGAGTAAGAGATGAAGAAGTGGTCAGAGACATGCAGAGGAGTTACAGTGAGATTAGAGGTAGAGCAGTCTCTAGTGAACACTCTTTACATTTCTACCGGTGTTTGGCTCAGGTCCCAGGTGTGGAGCATGGGCCCATAGCATGATGCTGTGCACACACTCAGGAGTGTTTACTGTTTTTTGAAAGGCGTAATGCAGGAGATGAACACATGAGTCTTCAATGTGTCAGCAGTACTACCGCTATCATTAAAGACCTGGTTCGTTCTTTACCGTGACTACATACTCCGTTTTAATTTCATATTAATTGGATGAAATACAGAAAAGCATTACATTTTGTCATATTATACCAGCATATTATACCAGCATGTTGTTCCTCGACCGCAACGTCCAAAATGAACTAAATCTCTGGACTCGGAAATGTCGTAACTTGGACAGAGTCCCTGAGAGACCACAAGGCGCCCCTCCTCCTCACTCCTCCGCCGACTGAGGGCGGCGGCGCTCTAGAAGGTCAACATACTTTGAATAGCCGTACAGACGTCCGTTTGTCTCCTGGACGTCCAGACGAGACAAACACGGCGCTTGGTGCATGAGGACGCTTTGAGGGAAGTCATGGACGCCTCTGTGTCCTCATGGGTGACTCTGTTTTCATGGGTGACTCTGTGTCCTCATGGACGCCTCTGTGTCCTCATGTCTCATCGTTCCTCCAGCATCCTCAACAAGCTCACGCCCGACCGCTTTGACAAGCTATGCCTTGAGCTCCTGAACGCGGGCGTCGACTCCAAGCACGTCCTCAAAGGAATCATCCTGCTGGTGAGGACTGCCCCGTCCTCCTGTCCTCCTTTCCTTATGTCCTCTTTTCCTCACATCCTCTTTTCCTTCTGTCCTCTTTTCCTCATGTCCCCCGCCCTCCTGTCCTACGTCCTCCTGTGTCTCATCATGCATCAGTCCTTATTGTCATGTCTTTAATGGCCCGAGTGGTTCCCTCTGTCCTCAGATCGTGGACAAAGCCCTAGAAGAGCCCAAGTACAGCTCTCTCTATGCTCAGCTCTGTCTGCGCTTGGCAGAGGACGCACCCAACTTTGACGGCCCGTCATCTGAGCTCCAAACGTCCCAGAAGCAGAACACGGTGAGGGTCCTCCTCCTCCCAAAGCTGAGGGTCCTCCTCCTCCCTAGCTGAGGGTCCTCCTTCCTCCCAGCCGGGGGTCCTCCTCCTCCCAAGCTAAGGGTCCTCCTTCCTCCCAGCTGAGGGTCCTCCTCCTCCCTAGCTGAGGGTCCTCCTCCTCCCTAGCTGAGGGTCCTCCTTCCTCCCAGCCGAGGGTCCTCCTCCTCCCAAGCTGAGGGTCCTCCTTCCTCCCAGCTGAGGGTCCTCCTTCCTCCCTAGCTGAGGGTCCTCCTCCTCCCTAGCTTAGGGTGCTCCTCCTCCCTAGCTGAGGGTCCTCCTTCCTCCCTAGCTGAGGGTCCTCCTTCCTCCCAGCTGAGGGTCCTCCTTCCTCCTAGCTGAGAGTCCTAACCATTGTGATGTTTTTTTTGTTATAGACCTTCAGAAGACTGCTAATTTCCAAACTTCAAGATGAATTTGAAAACCGTGCCAGAAATGTTGAAAGTAAGTACCTCGTGAGACGTCAGTGTTAACCCCTACCATTGGTGGCGGCCCGCCCCCCCTGTAATTTCCGCCCGCCACCCTGAAATTTTCGTCATGACGTCATATTTCTCGCGGTGCGCCGGCATGGAGCCGCCCCTCGCGCCCCCCCCCCCCCGTCAACAACTGTGAACGCGACGCGCGTCTCGCTCAGCTGTTATGCACGCAGGTTGGTTGAGCTCCCTCGCTTTTGTTTTGGGTAGGGGAGGACATTGGACAGTCGGCGTTTATGAGATTGGAGTGAGACACGGAGAACATGCGATGTGCAATAAAACATCTTTGATGGGACACGTCGAAGGAACAGACTCCTCGAACAGGCTCAAAGCTCAGCAGAGATCACAAGTAAAACAAAAAGGAAGTTGGTTCATGAATGACTTTAACCATATTATATAGAATGATAATGTAAAGTTATTATTAGGGCCTGATCACTGAATTATTCAGAGGACCTTTTTTCTTAAAATGTTATCTAGATTTGCGGTCATAACAATCAAAAGTCTGTAGTTATAAAAGCTTTGAGGTGTCATCAAACAATGTGGATGTGGAGACAACAAAAGTCACCTGCACCCCCGTTGTCACCTTTTTCGCCCCTCATGAGTTTGCAGGTATGATGCATGCATGTACACATGTATGCATCATACATGTATGCATGTACACATGTATATACGTGGATCTCATCTGCGGTGCCTCCTCAGTCTACGACCGAGGCGACGGGCCTCTGTCCTCCGAGGAGCAGGAGCAGCGTTCCATCGCCAAGCTCAAGATGCTCGGAAACATCAAATTCATCAGTGAGCTGGGCAAGCTGGACCTCATCCACGAGTCCATCCTGCACAAGTGCATCAAAACAGTATGTGACCTCTGAGCTCGCCTTGGACACACCATGTGCTCACAGCGAGGGCCTAACCACGTGACCTGAAGCTAACGCTGTGACCTCCTCCTCCTCCTCCTGCAGCTTCTGGAAAAGAAGAAGAGGGTCCAGCTCAAGGACATGGGGGAGGATCTGGAGTGCCTCTGTCAGATAATGAGAACCGTGGGGCCCAGACTCGACCACGAGAAAGCAAGAGTGAGTGTGTGTCTCTGTATGTATGTGTGTGTGTGTGTGTGTGTCTGATGGGTCAGTATTTTGACAATGTCTGTCTCCCCTCCCCCTCCCTCCCCAGTCTCTGATGGGTCAGTACTTTGGCCGCATGCGCTCCCTGATGAAGAACCCCTCGCTGCCGGCCCGACTGCGCTTCCTGCTGCAGGACATCCTGGAGCTGCGGGAGCAGCGCTGGGTGCCCCGCTCGGCCTTCATGGACACAGGCCCCAAGACACTGCAGCAGGTCCGCCGGGACGCCGCCAAGGTGAGGCCGCCGCCCGCCCCCGCGGAGCCAGCACCCAGCAAAGCCAGAGCCCCCTGACCCCCCCCACCCTGTTCCTGCAGGATCTGGGCCTCTTCATCCCAGCGCCCGTGTCTCAGGGCGGGAGGACGGACTTCTTCCTGGAGAACCCCTTCATGGCCCACCGGCTGAGGCCGGACAGCCTGGGAGGCCTGGCGGATATGTTCGGACACATGCCAGGTGGGGCGTGCTGAATGGTTTGATCCGCTTGTTGAATGGTTTGGTCCGCTTGTTGAATGGTTTGGTCCGCTTGTTGACTGCTGTTCTGTTCCTGCTCGCCCAATCAGGCGGTGGGATTGGAACCGGGCCGGGGGTCATTCAGGACCGGTACTCGCCCACCATGGCACGGCACCGCACCAACCCGCTCTTCAACGGCCACGCCGGCCATGGCGCCGGCCCACCACAGGCGCAGTACGATGCGGGCCCGAAGTGCTTCGTCAAGTCCAACCAGGTAACGACAACAACATCGTCATTGGTCCGGTTGTTCCTCTGCACTTCCTGAGGGCCGGAGGTCGTGACCCACGGAGCCCGCTCTGCCCGCCCCCCGACAGGTTCAGCATCAGCACTTCCTCCAGCAGAGCCACATGGAGCCACTGCAGGCCAAGGACACGCCTCCACGATTTGGCAAGAAGGGGCTCCATGCAGACGAGGTACCTGTGACCAGTTTGACAGTGACGGCGCCCTGAGCCACCCCACCTCCTTGTCTTTGATCCTCCTCCTCCTCTTCAAACCGCCGGCTAGAGCCCGGCCAGCCGGCCCGGCCGTGGCGTCGCCATCGGATACTTTGGTGTTTTTGTCTGGTGCTAATTTGTAGTGTGTGTGTTGTTTCGCTTGCTGGTCCCACAGATCAGCCTCCGGCCCGCCCAGTCGTTCCTGCTCCTCAAGAACCAGATGCCCCACCCCCCCCCTCTGATGCCCCCCAGCACCCAGACCCCCTCCCCGGGACAGGTGAGAGGCCGTGGACTCGCTGGGCTTTCAGTGGAGTCTTTGGGCAAGGCATTGCTCCCGTAGCTCCTCCTACTCTGTGTGGTTGGTAGTTCCTGCAGGTGGAAGTTAAGCCCCGCCCATCAGCGTGTGAATGATGTCATCGTCTGGGCTGTTGGCCTCCGTGTTGTGAACGCACGCGGAGGCTTAGGACAGTCGGCTCCGATCTTCCCGTTGAAAAATAATTCTCACGCTAATTGTTAACATGTCAAAGTCTTCACTGTAACATGTTGATAACACGTTGGGGTTTCTCTAGCGCCTTCTGTGATAGTCACATGACCTTTGACCCCTCAGCCTCCGCAGCTCGCCCCCCCGCCCAGCCAAGAGAAACAGACAAACAAGAAACCTCCTCCGACCACAGAGGAGCTGCTGCAGGCCACGGTGGGCAGGCTACACAGACACACATGCATTCACTTATATATATATATATATATATATATATAGTTATATATATATATAGTTATATATATATAACTATTTATTATAAATAAATGATTTGTCCCATTTGTTGATGGAACTAGTTTATTTCCCACCTCCAGGAGACGCTCGTGACGGAGTACCTGTCCAGTGAGAACCCGTCGGAGGCCCTGGCCGTGGCCGTGGGCGTGGCCAGGGACATGAAGGCGCCCGCTCACTTCCTGCCGGAGCTGCTGAGCCACATCATGGCGTCGTCCCTGGACCGGCCTGGCGAGGACAGGGAGCACGCCAGCACCCTGATCCACGCACTGCGCGCCGCGGGCCTCGTATCCGGGGACGACTTCATGCTGGCCTTCCTGCGCGTCCTGGACCGCTGCCCCGACATCGAGCCCGACGTCCCGCTGTTCAAGTCCTACCTGGCCCAGTTCGCGGCCCGCGCCGTCATCGCCGAGCTGGTGGGCGTGGCCGAGCTGGCCCGCCCGCTAGAGGACGGCGCCCATTTCCCCCTCTTCCTGCTCTGCCTGCAGCAGGCGGCGCGGCTACGAGGCCGCGAGCCGCTGGCCGACCTCTTCCGGCAAAGCGGGGTCGACATGCAGAAGATGCTCCCGGGTAAGCTCCGCCTCCGCACGAGCGCCGCGCACACGCTCGCGCACACGCTCGCGCACGCTGACTCGATGTCGCCGGCAGAGATGGACCAGAACAAGGAGCGCATGCTGGAGATCCTGGAGGGGAGGAGCCTGGGATTCCTGTTCCCGCTGCTGACTCTGGAGAAGGAGTTGCTGCGGCAGATCCGGGCCGAGCCGGCGCCGCAGGCCGTGTACAAGTGGATCAAGGACAACGTGGCGCCCCAGCTGCACGCCGACAAAGGCTTCGTCAACATCCTCGTGACCAGGTAGGAGCCACCCGCCTCGCGCTGTAAAGCGGCCCCCTGACCTCTGCCTGCTGACCTCTGACCTCTGACCTCCGCCCAGCCTCCTCCAGTTCATCTCCCAGCAGCTGAGCGCAGCGGCGGCCGGCGAGGAGCCGCCCCCCAGGGAGCCGCTGGAGAAGCAGCTGCTGCTGGCCTTCAAGCCCGTCCTGCAGAAGTTCCTCCACGGCCACGCCGAGCTGCAGGTCAGCGCCCTCTACGCCCTGCAGGTGCACTGCCACGCCAGCGCCTTCCCCAAAGGTACGCAGCGCACTGCCCACCGGAGGGCGCCGACCGGTCTGATGATTGTTGTTGCTGAAGCTCGCCGTGCTCCTGCTGTCCCTCAGGCATGCTGCTGCGCTACTTTGTCCACCTGTACGACATGGAGATCATCGAGGAGGAGGCCTTCCTCGCGTGGAAAGAAGACGTCACGCAGGAGTTCCCGGGGAAAGGGAAGTCTCTATTCCAGGTACGGGACGTCTTCACGGCAGCGACGGTGTAGCGCTCTGCTTGTATGTGTGAGACTGAATGTTGTTCTCCTGTCCAGGTCAACCAGTGGCTCACCTGGCTGGAGACGGCAGAGGAGGAGGAGTCGGAGGACGAAGCCGATTGAGGAGGAGGAGGCGCTCCGCCCCGCGTCCTGCTCTTCTCAGCCCACGAGCGCCACCCCGAAGCTCCTGGGGGCTGATGCATTGTGGGTCTCTGGCCCCGTCGGCGACCCCAGTCCTTCAGTCTGGAATGTGTTCTCCTCTTCTTCTTCTTCTTCTTCTTCTTCTTCACTGTAGTTCCACTTCCCCATTGGAGAGTCCCCATCCTGACGATGTTAACGAGTGTTCCTCTAACGATGAACGCCGACGCATCGAGAGCTTCTCTAACGAGCCTTCAGGATGACGTGGATCATCGTTTGTGTTTAGTCAACATTCTGCTTACAAAACTGTTTTTAAATAAAAGTGCTCTTCCTAGTCGCTGATGAGCATCCTCCCTTATTTTGTGACTCCTCCCCTTTTGTCGGAAACCTGGGTTTCATTTACTCCGGGCTTGATTACGCAATAAATGTCCTGGAGACACCAGGCTCGGTGTACAGGTAGACGCCAGGCTCGGTGTCGTCCTGTTTTACTTGTCTTTGTGCGTTCTCATTCACCTGGATTCTCCTCTCATGAATCTTTCCCTGTTCAATAAGCTAGAGGGCCTCAGCTCTACGGTCTCCTCCCTGATGGCCAGCCGCCCGTCAGAGGTTGTGACGGCCAGAGGTCAACTGATCAGGAACTCTTTATTATTACAGAGAAACGGGCAGGGAAACATGAAGGGAGGGAGAGAGAGACACACAAGGTTTACACAGAGAGAGAGAGACACCTGGTTTAGGAGGTCAGGTGGTCTGGCGTGGTCAGGGCGACGGGTCCCAACTCGAAGCTCCCGTCACCTCGGGTTGGCCCAGACAGGTCGTTCTGCTCACACAGACAGCTTGTAGTTTGAGACTTTTATTGACATGTCTCTACCACTGTAGTCACACATTAGGCCACTCCGTCTCCATGGAGACACCCTCGTGGCCTCACCCACAGGCTTGGTGCTCGAGGAGGAGGAGGAGGCCTGCTGGGGGTTACTGTGCAGCCTGTGACGGAGGTCAACCCGCTGACCTCAGCTCACTCGCTGTCGGTGGGGATCCAGAAGTAATCCACCACCTTCCTGCTCCTGAGAGGAGGCGTGGAGTCCGGCCGCTCGCCTCCTCCTGCTCCTCCTCCGAAGGCCGGCAGCTCGTGGAAGCGACCCGGGTCGCTCCCCGTGTGCGGGACGGAGACCCGGGCCGCGGTCCTGAAGGAGGTCCGTCAGAACACAGTGAGTTCTGCTCCCTCTGAAGGGGGCGGGCTCTATCAGTGGACCTTTTCACCTTTGTGATAAAAATCCTTTTATTTCATTCTTTTAGTATTTAGTTACATTTTATTTTTGTTAATGTGTGTACTTGTGGTACTGAAGTCTCATAGTTTGCATCTATTGGAGACGGTCCAGAGACTTTCTAAATTAACTCATCAGTGAGGACGCTGCAGAATGACTGCGTCTTCAAAGTAAACATGCTATTGAGAAAAGGCCCCGTGGCTTTAACCTGGGGACGGAGACGAGGATCCTGTCCTCACCTCCATGAACTGCTGTCGGTGTCCTCGGGGCCGGAGACGAACACGGGGGCGTCGCCCTCCTGGATAGGACACGGCTCTTTCACTATCTTTATATATGTTATCTATATCATATATTTATGTATATATTATATATAGATATATAAAATATATCTATATATATATATCTTATATATTATAAATAAAATATATATGTATATATATATATATACACATATATAATATATACATGCATATACATATATATCAAATAGATATATTATATATATATAAAATATATATGTATGTATATATATAATATATATATGCATATATATATATAATCCCGTGGTTGTGGTCGTCTCACCGTAAAGTTCCTGGCGGTGCCGTCTCGGTTCTTGAGGATTCTGACCCGCTGGTCGCTCTCCGTCACGCAGAGGAAGTAACTCTTGATGTTAGCTTGACACTGAACACACACACACAGACATATACACACACAGACAGATACACACACACACATCAACATGTGCGTTGGCTCTGGACTTGTGTGAAAGGAGGAGGAGCCTCTTACTCCTTTGTCCCTCCTCAGGGCCTTCAGCTCCTCTTGACCTTTGACCCTGTCGGCCATCTCCCGGTGCTTCTCCCTCCAGACGAGGCTCTCGGCCACCGCCTCCCGCCACTCCTCCTCCGCCAGGCGCCGCTGGGCGTCGGCCTCCCGCTGAGCGCGGCCGGCCTGCGCCGCCTCCTGCTCTGCCGCCGCCGCCCGGCGCCGCCAGGCCGCCTCGCTGCGAAGACAGGACGTGAACTCACTACTACCTCTCTACCTCTACCCCCTCTACCTCTCCACCCATCTACCCCTCTCTACCTCTCCACCTCTGTACCTCTCTATACCTCTCACCCTCTCACCCCCACCGCCTCTACCCCCACCCTCTCTCTACCTCTCTCTACCTCTTTACCTCTCTACCGCTCTCTACCTCTCTACCTCTCTACCTCTCTCTACCTCTTTCTACCTCTCTCTCTCACTACCCCATCCACCTCTGTTTCAGCTGGAGGTTCTCTCTCCCCCCCCCCCCATCTCTGTTGGGTCTGGAGGTCCCCCCCCCCCCACCTCTGTTGAAGCTGGAGGTTCTCCTCCCCGGTCCGGCCCAGCTCCCGGCGGAGGTCCTCCCCGGCGCCCCCCAGGCTCTGGTTCTCCTGCAGCAGGACCCTCCTCTCCCCTGAGAGCCGGTCCAGCTGCCGCCGAGCCTGGAGGCGGCCCTCCTCGGCCCGGGCCAGGGCCTGCTGCAGGGCTGCGTGCTGCCGGGGAGGGGGGGTGGTTAGAGGAGGCGTAATATCACTTACTGTGTGTACGTGAGGCTCCACCTCTTCGCTCAGCGCCAGCCGCTCGGCCTCCGCCGCCTCCCGGTCCCGCCGGCTGCCCAGCGCCCGGGCCTCGCTCTGGGCGCGGCTCCGCTCCGCCTCCCCCCGCAACGCCTCGGCCTCGTCCGCCGCGCGCGAGTTCAACGTCGCCCTCTGCTGGGTGAGGTACAGCTTCTGCTTCAGCTGGGGGGGGTTATATTATACTGATATAGAGTTCAAACACGTGCCATTAATACAGGTAACGAGTGGAGAATAGAGAAGCCTCTTGAAAAATAAGTTACAGGTCTGTGAGAGACAGACATCTTGCTTGTTTGTTATTGACCAAATACGTAGTGGAATTTACCAGTAAATTCTTTAAAAATCAGACAAAGTTTTTTTTTTTTCTCATGTTGTCTCTCATAGTTGAGGTCTACCTATGATGAAAATTACAAGCCTCTCTCATATTTTTAAGTGGGAGAACTTGCACAATTGGTGGCTGACTAAATACTTTTTTCCCCACTGTATGTGTATATATATACAGTGTGTGTGTGTGTGTGTGTGTGTGTGTGTGTGTCTGTGTACCTCTTTGGCCTGGTCCTGTTGAGGGAGGCCCGGTCTCTGAGCCAAGCCAGTGTGTGTGTGTGTGTGTGTGTGTGTGTGTTTGTGTGTGTGTGTGTGTGTGTCTGTTGTGTACCTCTTTGGCCTGGTCCTGTTGAGGGAGGCCCGGTCTCTGAGCCAGGCCAGTGTGTGTGTGTGTGTGTGTGTGTGTGTGTGTGTGTGTGTGTGTACCTCTTTGGCCTGGGCCTGCAGCTCCTGGTTCAAGCTCCGGAGGGTCCTCATGGTGAGCTCGCTCTCCGTGCGCATCACGACCCGCTCCATGTGGATCTCACTGGACAGATGCTTGTTTTCTCTCCTCAGATCTTCACATTCCTGGAAACGTATCAACGCAGACTTTTTGTTCTGGTTGTCGTCTCTGTCTCATAAATACTTTGTATTGTTTGAGGAACATTTGAACTTTAAGAGTGATTTTTAGTCAGTTATATCTTTATTTTATTATATTTAGATTTTTTAAATTTAGTATATTTTTAGTATTTTATGTATTTTTTAATTTAGTATATTTTTTGTATTTTGGTTATTTTTTATTTTATATCTTTCTTTTAAAGTATTTTTTTATTATATTCTTCGTTTTTCGTTTAGTACATTTTCAGTATTTTTAGAATTTGTTTACTATATATATATTTGTTTATTTTATTATATTTGTTTATTTTAAAGTATTTTTTTATTATATTTTTCGTTTAGCATCACGGTTGACCTTGACCTTAAACTCTCATGTATGCCGCAGGCTGCAGATTGTCCACTAGAGGGAACCGTTTGCGTTGCCGGAGAACCAAAAAGAAGAAGTTGGGGTGGGGCTGAGGGTGGGGCTGAGGGTGGGGGTGATGAATGCACACTGTGGTTCTTACACTTGGTGGTGATTATGATCTGCTGGGCTTTATTCTTTTTTTAATCCTAACACATGACATTCACCTCATAACTAAACAATTTAATAATCCCGTGATTTAGGTTTATTGGGAAAATATCCGAAAATAAATCTGAATGTGGAGGATTCCTCGTTATTTCTTTCTTTCTCATTTCTCTCCGTATAATTCAGGAGTAAAAACGGCTACAGGAAGTCAGTCGTACGCGTCTGAACGTTTGGTTGTTGGACCAAATCATTTAATTCATTTAACTCATTTAATTAATTTAATTAATTAAACTCCTTTAACTCATGTAACTCATGTAACTCATTTAACTCATGTAACTCATGTAACTCATTTAACTAGTTTAATTCATGTAACTCATGTAACTCATGTAACTCATTTAACTCATGTAACTCATTTAATTAATTAAACTCCTTTAACTCATGTAACTCATTTAACACATGTAACTCATTAAACTTATTTAATTCATTTAACTCATTTAATTCATTTAATGTATTTAACTCATTTAATTAATTTAACTCATTTAACTCATGTAACTCATTTAACTCGTTTCATTCATGTAACTCATGTAACTCATGTAACTCATTTAACTCATTTCATGAGGTCCCTCCTATGTGACCCCAGAGTCCTGAAGGCGAGTACAGGTGTGTTTCTGGGCCGTGCTCACCTTCCTCTTCCTCACCAGCTCTCCCTGCAGGTGGTTGATCTGGAAGAAGGACCCGTCGGAGCCGCCGGCGGCGCTGAGCGGCCGCACCGCCCTCACGGGCCTCCGGGCTGCTCTGGCGGGGATCTTGCCCTCCTCCGCCGGCTCGGCGGGGAGCCAGCGGCCGCCCCGGCCGCTCATGGAGAAGGACCTGAAGGGGCCGCGGTCCGCCGGGGGCCTTGCCGCCGCCGACAGGTCGCTGTGGGATTTGGCCCTCAGGGACATGGTGGAGTCTCTGCTGAGCGGCGGCTCCGTGGCGAGCAGCCGAGCAGCTTCAGGGATTATTCATGAGGTAAGGCGAGAGCAGCGGCTCTCCTTTGTGCTTCAACTGGGTCACGGGGGGCGGGGCCAGGTGGGACTCCCTTTGTCAATGTGTGGAGACACAAGGTGTTTACTTACTGACGCCTCAGTTTCTACCCAATGTCGTCATATCATCATGTACAATACGATACGATACGTTACGTTACAATACAATACGATACGTTACGATACGATACGATACATTACGATACGATACGTTACGATACGTTACGATACAATATAATATAATACAATACATTACGATATAATACGATACGTTACGATACAATACAATACGATACGTTACGATACGATGATACGTTGAGATTGCAGTGAAACGCAGAGAAAATGTGGGGTGGTGCTCTTCGCAATAGAACATCTTTGATGGGACGTGTCGAGTCTCAGCTGGTTCGTTTACACATGAAACCCATGTTACCCTCCACGTTGGTGTTGGTTGAGTTAATCTGATTGCACTGTAATTCTTGTTCATAGCCGACTGTAGGACTGTAACAAGGGAAGAGCTATGTTAGAACATATAACATGTCTTTACAATTAAATACACCGTGGCTAACTTCCTTCTATGTTTGTCGTGTTCTGGTTTAGTAAATGTAATCACATCTTTTGTGCTTCACCACACTCTAACATTAATGCCCTGCAGTGGCAATAAGCTTTAGTTTTGTGTTTGTTTTGATAACGTTGTTTAAGTGGAGATTTACACAAAGTATTTATTTTATTTAACTGCTACTATATACAAATGCTGATGTTAAGTGTTTGTTTGCACAACAGATTGTACGGCACTTTAGTTCATATGGCAGAACATTTAAAATAAGTGTCAAGTTCTAGTAATTGACAAAATGCCCTGAATGTGTTTTCTGGTCTCACTCTAACAAGACAACACATGTTATGGCACTATCATTTATATGGCAGAACATTTAAAATAGAAGTGCGCTATACACTACTTTTGAATTAATTATTGGATTTTGCCTATACAAATGCGATTAATCGGGGATATCATGAGATTAATCGCGATTAAAATTTGTAATCGTTGCCCAGCCCTAGTTGCGATACAATACGATACGATACAATAAGTTACGTTACGATACGTTACGATACGTTACGATAAGATACGATAATTTACGATACGATACAATGCGCTACGTTATGATACAATATGATAAGACATAATATGTTACAATATAATAGGTTAAGTTACGATACGCTACAATACGATACGTTACGTTACAATATGATACAATATAATACGATACAATACAATACAATATGATAAGTTACAATACAATACAATATGTATCAGGTCTCATGCCTCTACCCGTGGATTCCCCCCCCACCAGCACCAAGGACAAGCCAAACTCCCAGAGGTTTCTTCGAACGACATGCTTTTATTTCTCGCGCACACTGAGCAGACCGCAACACGCGTCTGCTCACTCTCCCTTCTCCTGCAGCTCTGCCCTTCTTATACCTGCACCATTGGCTGCTGACTGATTGACAATCAGTGAGATCAGCTGACTGATTGTCAACTGGCCAGATTGGGGAGAGCTGCCACACAATACAATACGATAAGTTATGATACACTACAATACGATACGTTATGATACATTACATTACGATACGTTACGATACGTTACAATACGTTATGTTACGTTACGTTATTTTACGTTACGTTACGATACTTTAAGTTGCGATACGCTACAATACGATACGTTACATTACAATATGTTACGTTACGATACGTTACTTTACGATACAATCCATGAATCCATAACCAAAGTATCAGACATGTGACACCATGAGAGAACGTAGCGGTGCCAGAGGACGAGCTCTCTGGTCTGCAGCCGTCTCCTCGGTTTGTGTTCAGAGCTCAGTTACGACTTGAGGGCGACTCGGAGGAAGAACTCGTACTCTCTCACCACTGAGCTCCGCCTCGTCTCTTGGGACTCGAACTCTTCCTGACCAGGAAAGTGTGACCAATTAGCTCGTCTTCCGGCTCCTCCCCCCCTCGGTCCTCAGAGGGGAGCTCCATCATGAAGAGTAGGACGCGCCCCAAAAGTACCTTCGATATGTGAATACGTCAAGATTGCAAACACTTGATTGATGCTAAGCTAAGCTAACCTGTTGCTTCAGATTCAACAGATATGAGGCTGTCGTTCCTCTTGCCTCAATAATCGGACTCATCTTCATGTATAGATATACATATTTATATGTATATATCTTTATCTTTATATATTTGTACGCGTTTGTATATATATATATATATATATATATATTCTTTTAAATCACTTCTTAAAACCCACTTTTATAGAACTGCTTTTAAGTGATGTCGTCCTTTTAAATTTGTATTTTAATTGCCTATTTGTTTGGTTTTACTTGTATTCAATGCTTTTATGGTATGGTCTTTTTTTGTTTGCCACCATTTAAGTTTGTTTATCTGTAGAGCACTTTGTAAACTTTGTTTTTAAAAGTGCTATATAAATAAAGTTATTATTATTATTATTATTATTATATATATATATACAAACACACACGTATACACACACATTTATATATAAATATACACATACTGTACACACTCTCTCTCACACACACACACACACACACACACACACAGGGACAATGTGGAGGAAGTTTTCTTCCTGACAGAACAAACTCGGCTCTGGAGGATAAATGCTGATTAGGCAGGAAAAAAAGGTCAAAACCATGTTTATTAAACATCCCTGTTGTTGTTGCTGTTGCTGTGGTTCTTGTTCTTGTGTATCCAGAAGAAGAGGAGTGACTGTCTCTTAGCCACCCGGCTTTCATATTTCATGGAAATCCTCCCATCTCTGTAACTTGAGCCGGTTGATTGCCTCAGGTCGTTATCTGGTGAAGGGGCATCCAGCAGAGTGACCCCCCCTTCCTGTTTCCTCGCCGTGCCCAGCAGGCTTTTCCCCGTGCGTCGGCTTTCTTTGCTTCCTCCACCTCCAGCAGCGTCGGTCACACGTCCACATGAGTGTCCACATGAGTGTCCACATGAGCGTCCACATGAGCGTCCTCCAGAGCGTCCTCCAGAGCAGCGGGATGGCCGCGGCAGCGCTGCTCTTCTCCCTGTCGGCCTGGGCGGCGATGGCGGGCGGCGAGCCGGTGAAAGGTACGTTGTGTCATCGTCATGGGTTGGCATGAGGAGGAGCTTCGGGAGCTCTCTGCCCCGCGCAGCAGGCACTCAGCCGGGGTTGGCGGTTCCACGCCCTGCTGGATGCGTCCTTGACCCTTGACCTCTGTGCTATGTTGACATATCCTGATGTCATATGACCTGTGACCTCCAGGTCCGGGAGCCGCCGGCGTCTTCTTGCTCATCGAAGACGGGCGCTACACGCTGGACGCAGCGGCGGCGGCGGCCGCCTGTCGGAGGCTGAGCGTCACCGTGGCGACCAGAGCCCAGATGGAGCGGGCGCTGCGGCGTGGACTGGAGACGTGCAAGTAGGCCGACCGCTCGCCACCGTGGCACGCAACCTGCAACATTAAAACTAACCGGCTGTTATCCCGGTGCCTACGCTACCCACAATGCAGCGCTTCAGTTCACGCCTGAAGCGTCTGGTCTCGCTCCTTAATGACTGAAGACAAGTTTTAGTGAGCAACGTCCTTCAAAACTTTATTGACCGTCCCAGGTTCGGCTGTTTAAACTTTATTGACTGTCCCAGGTTCGGCTGGATCTCGGAGCAGACCGCCGTCATCCCGCGGCGCTCGGCCGACCACAGATGTGGACAGGGCAAAACGGGCGTGGTGACGTGGTCCGCCAGAGCAGACCAGAAGTTTGGAGTCTTCTGCTTCAATGCGTCAGGTACTGTCACCACCTGTTGTCTCCACTGGAGGTGCTCTTCATCCTGTTGTCTCCACTGGAGGCGCTCTTCATCCTGTTGTCTCCACTGGAGGCGCTCTTCATCCTGTTGTCTCCACTGGAGGCGCCCTTCATCCTGTTGTCTCCACTGGAAGGGCCCTTCATCCTGTTGTCTCCACTGGAGGCGCCCTTCATCCTGTTGTCTCCACTAGAAGGGCTCTTCATCCTGTTGTCTCCACTAGAAGGGCTCTTCATCCTGTTGTCTCCACTAGAAGGGCTCTTCATCCTGTTGTCTCCACTGGAAGAGCTCTTCATCCTGTTGTCTCCACTGGAAGAGCTCTTCATCCTGTTGTCTCCACTGGAAGGGCTCTTCATCCTGTTGTCTCCACTGGAAGGGCTCTTCATCCTGTTGTCTCCACTGGAAAGGCTCTTCATCCTGTTTTCTCCATTAGAAGGGCTCTTCATCTTGTTGAATGAAACGTTTTCTTTCTCGCCACTTGCAGATTTAGAAATAACAGCAAACAGAACCACAACCGGTCCACACAGCTCCGGTTTGCCGCCCACGCAGACCACACGGCCCACACGGCCCACGCAGACCCTCAGACCAGCATCCAGCTCTTCACCTTCAATGCAGCCAGTAACAGCAACGCCCGAGGAGACCTCTTCCTCCGCCGCCTTCCAGACCAGCCCTTCGCCTTGCTGCTCCTCCTCCTCCTCCTCCTCCTCCTCCTCCTCCTCCTCCTCCTCTCATGTTCCCACCTCTCTTTCTCCACCCCTCGCCTCGAAGCCCTCCGTCGTCGGCGTCGTCGTTTCAACTTCTGCCTCCAGCTCGTCTCTTTCCTCTGAGTCGGGGAGGCTGGGCACCGCCACCCCCCCCCAGAGAAGTACGTTCTTGTCCTCGTCTTCGTGCTCGTCTTTGTCCTCGTCTTCATCCTCGTCTTCATCCTCGTCTTCGTCCTCGTCTTCGTCCTCACGTTGTTTGAGGTGTCGTGTGTTTGTGTTGCTCTGATGAACTACGTTCAGGTCTTTTTGTCGATGTGGTTTCATGTGACGCTGGTTGTGGCCACCAGGGGGCAGACCGAATGCAACCAGCTGACCGCCGCTTAAAACACTCTTTTCACAATTGGATACGAGGCATTATGATTTATGATTAATTATTTATGATTTATGATTAATGATTAATGATTTATGATTAATGATTCATGATTAATGGTTCATGATTTATGATTAACAAAAATAAAATTAATGTAAAACAAACAAACATGTCGTAGTGGAACTACGCCTCTGTGCGATGGAGTGAGTGTAGTGAGCCTCCGTCAGGTGTGGAGTGATTGTTCTCCACCTACTTCTTCCAGGAACTCCCACGGCCCTCTTCCTCCTCGGCGGCTTCGCTGTGCTGCTGGCGGCGGCCGGTGGCGCCTGGTGCTGCAAGCTGTGAGTCACGAGAGAACACAGAACACAGAGAACACAGAGAACACAGAGAACAAAGAGAACACAGAGAACACAGAGAACAAAGAGAACACAGAAAACACAGAACAGAGAACACACAGAACACAGAGATCAGAGAACACAGAGAACAGAGAACACAGAAAACAGAGAACACAGAGAACACCAAACACAGAGAACACAGAACAGATTAGAAACAAACAGAACACTAAGAATGATTTGTTCCAGGATATATATATATATATATATATATATATATATATATATATAAATATATATATATATGTATGTATATATATACATATATATATGTATATATATAAATATATATGTATATATATGTATGTATATATATGTATGTATATATATATACATATATATTTATATATATATGTATATATATACATATATATTTATATATATGTATATATATGAATATATATATATAAATATATATGTATGTATATATTTGTATATATATATTCATTCTTAATACTTTGTAGGCGGAGGCTTAACACTGATCTCCTTTTTTACAAAAAACGTTATAAATGTAGTATAATGAGTATATTAAGTTTTCTAATGTTTTTTTCATTATGTCTCTTCCTCTTCTTTTTCCCCTTCTTCCTGTTCTGTCCCTTCATCTTCTGTTTTTGTCTCTTCTTCCTCTTCTACCTATTCTTCCCCTTGTTTCTCCACTTCCTATTCTGTCCCTTCATCTTCCTCTTCTTCCTCTTACTGCTCTTCCTCTTCTCTGTGGAACAGGAACATTTTGACGTTGTGGTCTCGGCCGCCGCAGCCGGACGACGTGGAGGCGGAGATGTGGACACTCGGTGACGGAGAGATGGACCTGCAGAGTCGACACGCTGGAGGAGGAGAAGAAGAGGAGGAGGAGGAGGAGGAGGATGAGGAGGAGGAGGAGGACAGGAAGTACTCCAGTGACGTGACTCTGTGTGTGAAGCCTGACTTCAGAATCCCGGCCTCAGAGTCGCTCCCTGGGTTGTGAAGAGGAAGATGTGAAGCCGGTCCACATGTTATGCTTCCCTGGCTCATCACCAGAGGACTAAATACTAGACGCTAGTACACTTATGGATACTTGTACTTAACGTGAGTAATTCCATTTAAGCGTGTCATGTTTTATACTTCGTACTCCAGAATATGTCCGCGGCGAACGTGAAGCTGCACGTCCTGGCATCGACTGGATGAATGTACTTCATATTCCTGAGCAGCAGAACGTTGTCTACATGAAAATGTTCTCCGACAGATGAAGAACCAAAACATGTTTAACGGAGGAACATGTTCATAAATCAATAACTGGAACCGGATGTCTGCACCATGCCACACAGCCCTGTTGCTGCTTTACTGTGATGACAATACTTACACAACGCTTGCTTTAGTATTTCCACACCGAGGTATTACTACATGTATACAAGTTAAACATATATTTAGACTTCTTCACTGCTTGTTATAATATTTGATTTAATTAATATACAATGGTTTGACTGAATAACACACAATTTCATTAGTGCATCTTTAAATGTTGAATGAATAAAATTGGTAGAAAATAATTTAACTTTTTCTTACCTACCAGAAGATAAATATATTCGGTCTTTAGTCATTTTAGAGAATATAAAATACAACTTAACCACCACAACAACAACAACAACAACAACAACAACAACAACAACAACAAGGTAAACCCTGTAAATAAGAGCGTTGCAATGAGACAATGACATTGTGATTCCTGACTTTCCCAAATACAATCAAATGTGATTGTAATTATTGCCAAGAATATTACTGTTCCACTCTCGATGCTAAGCTAAGCTAACCGCCTCCTGGTTGAACAAAAACAATCAACAAAATAAAAAAATACATATTTTGTTTGTCAACAAGATGTAAAAAAAGTATTGAGCGTTACATTACAATTACAAACATAAAATACTGCATTTCGTGATATAATCGGAGCGATCCGCCGCCGCGCCGCACGGTGGCGCTAACGAGCCATTTGATGGTTTTGCGAGTCTACAATTAAAAAAGCAAAGAAGAAAAAGAATGTCACGTGACCGGAAACATACACACATCCCCCTCCCTCCTGAGCGCTAGCCGCGATGATGCTCCGACGCTAGTATGCACACCGAGGAGTCTGAGACAACACGCGGACAACAACAATAATAACAACAACAACATGCGGCGCCTGGGCGCCGTTCAGCAGAAGATACCGTGCGTCTTCCTGACGGAGGTGAAGGAGGAACAGTCGCAGAAACGGGACCGTCAGGTGAGACGTTCATGAACCAGGTGCCCCTGAAGGCAACAGAGCCGGTGTTTCAACGCAGGTGCGGACGGGTTGTTAACTTCGGGTTGCCATTCACCACCATCCCCCTTTGCCACTACCCGTTGCTGAACGGACAGCTGCACACAAACCCGAATGTTGGATCCATTAATGAATGTGTTGTTTACATCTCGTCAGGTTTTAAATGTATTCATTTGCATCTACATCGGAACATTCTGCCAACAGCAGGTTCTGGTCCAGGCTCTGGTCATTTCGCGCCTCGACTACTGCAACTCCCTTCTGGCTGGTCTACCTGCTAAGGCCATCCGGCCTCTGCAGCTCATCCAGAATGCAGCAGCTCGACTGGTCTTCACCCACGGATCGGGCCCCGTCTACATCCGGGATATGGTCACACCGTCCACCCCGGCACGTTCGCTCCGCTCGGCAACAGCCAACCGACTTGTGACTCCGTCACCTCGAGCTAATCACTCTACATCCAGACTGTTTGCTTTCCTGCTCCTCAGTGGTGGAACGAGCTCCCCACTGACATCAGGACAGCAGAAAATCTCTACATCTTCCACCGAAAACTGAAAACGCACCTTTTCCGACTATATCTGGATTAATCACAGACTTGCACTTTGGTAGCACTTGAATGGCTCTTATTATGGTACTTTTGTAGTTTGACTATGTTGAGGAAATGTTACTTTCTGTATTCTTGTTGTTCTTAGTTTGTACTCTAGGTTGAAATGCACTTATTGTAAATCGCTTTGGATAAAAGCGTCTGCTAAATGACATGTAATGTAATGTAATGTAACAGTCACAACTACAGTCACAACTACAGTCACACCTACTGTCACAACAACAGTCACACCTACTGTCACAACTACAGTCACAACTACAGTCACACCTACTGTCACAACAACAGTCACAACTACAGTCACACCTACAGTCACCACTACATTCACAACTACAGTCACAGCGGTCAGAACTGCAGTCACTACAACAGTCACCGGCAGCTCTACAGCCCTCTGTATGAATGGCGGTGACGTGTTGAGCTGCTGATGAAACGGCCTTTGAGGTGTTGTTACGGTTCAGACATGTTGAAGACTACCAGGTAAAACTGTGTTAATAGATATAAATCTAAAACATTTTTTATGCGTGAGGTTTTATTGACTGCATTCACCGATGCAAAGAGAAAAAGTAGTTAAATAAACTACGACTTTGTCTTTTAATATGTTAGAGAACAAAAAAAAGCTTGAAGTCTAAAATAAACTGTCCAATGCAAGAAAGAGATAAAAGATATATATATATATATATATATATACTTAAAAGTACTCGACAGATGTAGATTGTGTGTGTAAGTATGTGTATATTGTGTACATTGCGTTACCTTATTATAACTTATTTAAAATAAATACACGGGTGGATTTCTGATGATGAGGGGTCTCTCTCTCTCTCTCTCTCTCTCTCTCTCTCTCTCTCTCTCTCTCTCTCTCTCTCTCTCTCCAGCAATTCCAGGTGGTTGCCACGGAAACCGTGAACCCGGTTGCCGTGGAAGCCAACGTTGACCGCGCGCTCGCCACCGAAAAACTGGACGGCACGTGCTGCTACGTGACGCTCTATAAAGGTGAGCGCTGGCCACCGCTTTGCCTCTCTTGTGCAAGGCACCACAGAGGGTTGTGTTTGCCTCACATTTCGTATTATTGATCCATGTAACTTATATCTGGCATGTAAATCACGTGTTGTTAACATGTTCCTCACGTGTGATTAACATGTTCCTCACGTGTGATTAACATGTTCATCACGTGTCATTAACATGTTCATCACGTGTCATTAACATGTTCATCACGTGTCATTAACATGTTTATCACATGTCATTAACATGTTCATCACGTGTTCTGCAGGCCGACCTCACCTGTGGGCTCGACTGGACCGCAAGCCCAACAAGCAGGCGGAGAAGAGGTTCAGAAGACATCAGCACGCTCACAGCTGTGAAGGTAGAGGCTCATGTATTTGTGTATATATATATACATGCAGCCCATACCAGCTGCCCCGTAACCATAGCGACGCAGAGTAAGCGGGACAAGTAAAGTCCTGACTCGTGTTAAATAGTCTGTGGCATCAAAATATCAATAATCAAATAAATGAGTCTATAGTCTCATTATATATATATATATATATTTACTTAATGTATATAAATATAATATATTTAGTATATTTATAATATATATTTAGTACATTTAATGTATATAAATATAATACACATTATATACATTTATAATATACATAAATATATGTATTATAAATATATCTAGCTGTGAGACTCTTTGAGACTATTTTATATATATATAAAGATATATATATACATAAAATGTATAATATGTCAATACAAAATCTCTCTCTATATACACACATTTATAATATATATTTTATATATGTAAAGTGACTGTGGCCGTTAAAGTCGTTAATGGCGTTCAGGTTTCTCGTGGAGCGTGGAGGACGACTTCAAGGCGGTGCCGAAGACGTGGATCCCGGCTCACCGGGTCCGGTTCCAGGACGGGCTGCCGGTGCCGGACCCTCACGGACACATTCCAGGCTGGGTGCCGCTGGACAAGGATAACAAGCAGTACTGCTGGCACGCCGCCGTGGTGGACGCCGAGGCCCGGCGGGCGCTAGTCCTCCGGCCCGGTCCGGCCGAGGAAGACGAAGAGGCGCTGGAGGTCGCGGCCGTCCCGCTGGCCGACCTCCTGGAACAGACGCTGGAGCTCATCGGCACCAACGTCAACGGGAATCCGTACGGTGAGGAAGTGGGCGGAGCCCCGCCAATGTTACAGCACCGGGTTTAACCGGCAACGCTCCGTGGCTCGGATAAATGTCTCTAATATAGTCAAATAAATCATAAATGTCTAATATAGTCAAATAAATCATAAATGTCTAATATAGTCAAATAAATGTCTCTAATATGGTAAAGTGCACCGAAACAATCCCTGAACATTGATTGGCTGTCAGGTCTGGGCAGCAGGAAGCAGCCACTCCACTTCCTGGTGTCTCACGGGACCGTCCCCATCAAGGCCCCGCCCCCTCTGGACCTCCACCGGCTCCGGTCCTGGTTCCTGGAGAGACCAGCAGGACGAGTGGAGGGCGTGGTGTGGCACTGTGACGACGGCACGCTCGTTAAGGTGAGTGAGTGAGTGAGTGAGTGAGTGAGTGAGTGAGTGAGTGAGTGAGTGAGTGAGTGAGTGAGTGAGTGAGTGAGTGAGTGAGTGAGTGAGTGAGAGAGAGAGAGAGAGAGAGAGAGAGAGAGAGAGAGAGAGAGAGAGAGAGAGAGAGAGATATATTTCTAATTGGCCGCCCGTCTCTCCAGGTCCACCGGCACCACCTCGGACTGAGGTGGCCAGACGGGGGGGTGGCCCTCGCCAACCGGCCGGTGGTCGTTACCGTGGACGACAGCAGCATTAGCAATACTAGCAGTAGCATCAGCATGGACTTGTTCACCTTCTTCTCCAGGCTCAATGGACATCGCTTCAGTCGACTGCTGGACATCAAGTAGCCTCTCTCTCTCTCTCCTTCAAGTATTCCTCACTTTAATAATTCCAAATGTGAGTAAACAACAGCAGCCGCCGTGTCGACCAGCCCGCTGTTCCACTGAGCGGTTGAATAAAGGACGTGAACATGTGTGATGATGTCTACTCAACACTTTATTGTCATGTTCGTATAAAACTAAGTTCTCACACACACACGCTGAGCGGTCGCCCCCGACCACCTCTTAAAGGGACAGTAACCGTTAGCTGGCGGGTGAGTCGGGCCGGTGGTCTCTCACTCCGAACTGGTGGCACACCTTCCTCAGCCGCTCCTCCAGCAGGATGTTCTTCTTCACCTCCGCCCTGTAGTTGAACTTCAGGTCTTCCACCTCGTCGAAGAACGTGGGGTCGAAGTTCTGCAGCTCCGCCTTCAGCTTCTTCACCTCCGCCTGAAGTTTGTCCTTCTTCAAAAGGAGACAATACAAATATATTATTTTTTATAAAACACATATATATATACATTATAATATAAATGTATAAATTATGTATTTTATATATATTATAAATAAATATATTATAAATATAGTTGTACAGTCGTATGCAAAAGTTTAGGCACCCCTGATAATATATATATATATACACATATAATACATATATATAGTACTTCATGGACACAGTGATATTTTAGCAGTGAAATAAGGTTTATTTGATAAACAGATAATATGCATCATAAGAGAATTAGGCAGGTGCATAAATGTGGGCACCACAACAGAAAAATCACATTAATATTTAGTAGAGCCTCCTTTTGCAAAGTAACAGCCATTAGACCAGGGGTGCTCAATACGTCGATCGCGGCGTAGTACTGGTAGATTGCATGACAGAAAAATAAATTGGCCCGCCCCCTGTAACTTTCTCTATAGCGCCAGATAACGGCAGAAGCGTGTCATTTCTGTCTCCGTGGCTCGTTAACAGTCCTCTGCTCGCCGTCTCACAAGCCGCAGAGCTCCGCTCAGCACAACTTGCCATTGGCTACCTTAAATACCTTTTCTAATGACTGGATGTACCTTTCTATGGAATTGAAGGCTTAATGAGTTATTCAGACTAATTATGTGTTGCAGTTAATCAGCATTTAGTAGGTACAGGTATTCAAATCAACAAAATGATAAGGGTGCCCAAACTTTTGCACAGACTATTTTTCACATTTGATTTAATTTTACACAACTAAATATCTTTATCTGGAAAACAGCCCATCACTCAGTGTTAACTAGAAAATGAATATTACACAACTGTGATCTTTTTTTGGTGAAGAGTAAATTATCATGCAGCCTCAGAGGGGTGCCTAAACTTTTGCATATGACTGTATATATTATAAATATACATAAAATAATATATATTTAATGTATATATATATTATAAATATATATTTAATGTATATTTATAATATATATATATTTTAAATACAGTGGGGGAAAAAAGTATTTAGTCAGCCACCAATTGTGCAAGTTCTCCCACTTAAAAAGATGAGAGAGGCCTGTAATTATCATCATAGGTAGACCTCAACTATGAGAGACAATCCAGAAAATCACTTTGTCTGATTTTTAAAGAATTAATTGGTAAATTCCTGGGTACAATAAGTATGTCTCACTCTAACAGGACAACACATGTTATGGCACGTTCATTCATATGGCACAACATTTAAAATAGAAGTGCGCTATAAACTACTTTTGAATTAATTATTGGATTTTGCGTATACAAAGGCCATTAATTTGCGCGATTAAACGGGGACATCATGCGATTAATTGCAATTAAAAATTGTAATCGTTGCCCAGCCCTATATAGTAGCCCTATATATATATATATATATATATGTATGTTTGGGCCTGTACCTGATCCTCTAGTAGCCGGACGCTCTCCTCGGACTCCTTCAGCTCCTCCTGGAGGTCCCTCAGGCTGCTGGTCTTCATGGAGAGCTCCTCCTCCAGCTCCTTCATCTTGTTCTCAAACATCCTGCGGATTCAAAGAGCAGCTCAGACTTCATCCTCTCTTCTCTACTGCCACCTGGATGGAAGGACAGTGCGGCGCTCGGACCGGGTCACCACGGCGCCCTTGCGGTTCATGCCGCTTGCTCCTTCGGCGAGGGGCGTGGCCAGAGCGTCCTGCAGCCTCCGCTTGGTCTGCTTCAGCTCCGCCTCCAGCTTCTCATTGGTCACCTCGGCGCTCGCCTTGCTCTCCCTCAGCCGCTGGGCAGCTTCCACTTCCTGGAACACACACAATAATGCAGTTGTTGGTCCGGGAGCACCAACTGCATTAGAACACCTGCTGCAGCCACGGAGCCCACCCGCCTGCCCACCCGCCTGCTCACCCGTCTGCTCTCCTGACGCAGACGCTCGTACTCCAGCGCTCTGGACTGACCCTCCAGCCTGGAGCTCAGCTCGGCTTCACGCTGGCTCTTCAGTCTCTCATAGTCGCCCTAGAAACATGCATAGATTTATAAATATATATATATATATATATATATATATATATATATATATATATATATATATATATATATATATATATATATATATATTTATTACACAGATATAGAATATATAACATTCATAAATATATACATATATAATATTTATAATATATATTATATTATTATATATATATATATATATATATATATATATATATATATATATATATATATATATATATATATATTTTTTTTTAATACAAACCTTTAGTTTGGCGTGTTCCTGCTCCAGCGCCGCGTCGCGTTTCTTGAGCGCCTCGTTCTCCCTCTGCAGACGCTCCACCACCTTCTTCATCAGGCCCACGGTCTTCTCCAACTCCGGCACCGTCTTGCCGCTGTGACCGGCCTGGTGATTACAAACATGTCAATCTGCTGCTATTCAAATCCCTGTTGTTGCTTCTCCTCCTGTGTGGTAGGGTCAGGGGTCAGGGTCAGGGTCATGTATCGGTGACTGGGTGAACGTACTCCACGTATGTGCGTCAGCTTCTTCTCCACCTCCACTCGTTCCTTCTTCAAGGCGCCGCACATCTCCTTCAGGTCTGCTACCTGATCCTGAGAGAACAAAGACTTCAGATAGAAATACTGGAGTAAAGTTACATCGGGCTTCAACCCTTCACACACACACACTGGAATACCTCAGAATGTCAACACTACAGGGCTGTTGGAGGACCTAACACACACATATACATATTGTTTATCAAGAATCAACATCAACTAAGTGTTTTGGTGCCTTGCCTGTTTGTGTAAACAAATCAAGTTACCGTATTTGGTTCTATGCCCGTTTGTGGTCAAGACAACCCAAGAAGTGTCTGTTAAAGAAGGTCATGACAACATTGAATTCTCTTCACTGTCCCCTTGGGCCCTGATGCTAAGCTAACCGTTAGCCTCGGCAGGTCTCGCCCGCTCTGCTCCAGCTGGAGGCGGAGCTCCAAGTTCTCAGAGGCCAGCTGGAGGTTCTCCTGGTGGAGGTTCTTCTGGTGGAGGTCCTCCTGGTGGAGGTTCTCCTGGTGGAGCTCCTGGTCCCTCTGGGGGCCCGAGGCCTACGGGAGAGACGAGAGGAGAGAGGAGTAAATCCACCTGAGGGACGAGGGAAACGCAGCGGAGAGGAGAGGAGGAAGGGAGGGAGGAGGGGTGGGGGGGAGGGGAGGAGAGGAGGAGTAGGGGGGAGGAGAGGGGGAGGGAAGGAACACAGGAGCTCTGATGGAGGTCAACGACACGCCTACTGCAGGGGCCTGCTGGTCTACAGGGGCCTGCTGGTCTACAGGGGCCTGGGGTACCTTCACAGAGCTCAGGGGCCGAGCGTTCCTTCTGCTACCCATGAGCCTCTCTGGTAGTCTGCTCAGCGTGGCGTCCACGTCTGGTTCGGGATTGCCTTCCTCCACCTCTTCGTCGTTCAGCTGGGCCTCTTCTGGGCCTCTTCCCCCTTCCTCTTTGTTGGCGGTTGCCGTGGACGACGTAAGCGATCCCGGTGTTCCTGAAGGATCCTCGGTGTGGGACCCTCTCGTGGTTCTCGTTTCTCCTCCTCCATCTTCGTCTACTCCTTCTTCGTTTCCAGCAACGTCTACGCGACTCGGTTGTTCTTGTTCGGCGCTAGCGTCCTCCGTTCCCCCGGAGCCGGTTTGGGGTTCTCCGGCGGCGTCGGCTGCCTCAGAGAACGCGGCGTGCGCGCAGCGGCGTCCGGCCAGAGGGGGCGCCGCTCTGCCTTTCGGCGAGGCAGCCGCCACACGGACAGTGATGGACGAGGAAACGCGTTTCCCCTTCACGGCCAAAAAGCAAGAGTTACAGCCAGTGAAGGAGAACCACAGAGAGAACGTGAAGCAGGATGAAGGAGGCCACCAGAGGGGGGACGCCATGGAGTCATGCATTGTGGGTGCTGACTAAACAACCTGCCATCAGAATGCAGGCGGTGGGGACTCACCGAGGCTCTGGAGGCCGGCTCCTTGGGGAGGAGTCTCTCCTCCAGGAGGCGGTTCCTCAGGGTCAGACTCTCCAGGGCGGCGTCACGCGGTAAAGCCTGGCGCTGCCTGGTGGTCACGTTGGGTATTGTTACTCATTTCATGTGTGTGTAGGTATATATATAATAAATATATAATTATTATATATAATGTACATTATTTATACAATAATATATTATTGTATAAATATAATATATGCAATATATAGTAGGAGACTCCTCTGGTTGTATAGAAGTCTAATGCTTCATGTGTTAACGCTGCATTCTCCCTCCTGACCACCAGGCGGCGACGTACTTGATGTTGAGGACGAGCGCCTCCAGCTCAGAGTTCTTGTTCCTCAGCTCCTCGAGCTCCGCCTCCAGGTCGCTGCACCTGGCCCCCATAACCTGGTCGGAGGTCACGCCGTGACCCCTCACCTTCCTTTGGAGGGCGCTCTTCTCCTGCTCCAGCCTGAGGAGCACAGACCCTCGTTGCCATAGTTACCATAGATACAACATGACAGGTGTCATATCCACATGTGAATACGACATCGCTCAGACTTTGACATCTTAGAGGCCTCGAAATAACTTTGAGAAGCCCATGACCTTCCAGGTTTCCCTGGACCATGCTGATGGAGCTCCGCCCACTGACCTGGCCTGGTGGTGGCGCAGCGTGGCCAGCTGCCTGCTCTGGGCCTGGTTCTCCCGCTCCTTCTCCTTCAGGGTGCTCCGCACCTTCTCAATCCTGGCCTGCCACTTCTTGCCCTCCTCCCAGCGCAGCAGCTCGGCTTTGACCTTGAGGGACGAGGCGTAGAGGTCAGGCGTAGAAGCCCACGTGTCCGACGAGGACGCCTCGTCTGGAGCGAACCTTTTGGGGGTCGTCCTCGAGGCCTCTGGGCTCGGCCCGCTCCTCCAGGCCGGACTCCGGGCACCGGCCCCTCCTCTGCAGGCCCCTCGCCTCCGGGTCCGGTTGGTTCTGAGGCTCGGCAGAAGAGAGGAACGCCTCCTCAACATCAGACTATGAAGTCTTCATTTAATGACTCCTCCCCCTCTTTGACCCTGTGACCTCTCACCACAGAGGTCAAGGAAAAGTGGTGAGCAAAGGAGGCTAGGAAGCAGCCATTGGACTGGGTGACATTCCTCAAGAGGTCAAGGGACCCGTCTAGACTCATCCCCCACAATGCTCAGCGGCGCTCACCTGCAGGGCGCCGCTGAGCCTCTGGACCTGCTGCCGCAGCTCCTGCGCCTCCTGCTGCGCCTCCTCCCGCTCGGCCTTCAGGCGCCTCTGGGCCTTCAGGCTGCTCTGCAGCTCCTGGTCCAGGCGCTGCACCTCCTCCTTCAGGGCGCTCTCCCGGCCTCGGGCGGCTCTGGGGAACTCCTTCGCCGCCTGGAGCTCCTCGTTGAGCTCCTGCACCCGCAGCTGTGGAGGAGGAAGAGGAGATGATGAAGGAGACTTCTCTGAGTTCTCTTTATGCTGAAGGAGACTTCTCTGAGTTGTCTTTATGATGGAGACTTCTGTGAGTTCACTTTATGATAAAGGAGACTTCTGTGAGTGTGTATATATGAGTTTGCATGTTGCTGGATCGGAAGTGGGCGGGGCCACCTTGAGCTCTCGGGTGTGGCGGTCCAGCAGCGCCTGCAGGTGGAGGCTCTCCTCCCTCTGCGCAGCGCCGGTGACGACCTGCTGCTCCGCGGCCGCCGTCATGTCGGCCCGCAGCTCCAGCAGCGCCCTGCTGAGCGCCTGGGAGGAGGAGGAGGAGGAGGAGGAGGAGGAGGAGGAGGGGAGGACCGATGAGAGGAGGGAGAGGAGGAGGACCGATGGGAGGAGGAAGAAGAGCAGAGGGAGAGGAGGAGGTGAGCGCCATTAACTTCTTCTTCATACAAACAACATTAGATTGTTTAACAAAACACTTTCTTGTAAGTGTTCCTAAAAATTAGATTATTTTCTTTTCTCAAAACCACTTTCAAGTTCTGTCATTTTTAACGAAAAACAAAAAAAACACCTTATTCTTTTCTCAAAAGCATTTTTTTTTTGTGACAAACAATATATTTTATTTAATTATTATTAAAAGTTAAACTTTTTTTGTTTTGTTTTTGGTAAAAAAACAACAAACTTGAAGTGGTTTTGAGAAAGGAATCAAATAGAATTAATATTATTTTATTGTTTTTATGCAGTAAAAGATGGAAAGTTTCAGGAAAGAGTTTCTAAAATATACTCGTTTTAAAGTAGCGTCGTCCATTTGTTCTTTGCCATCTATATGGCATATATATATTAGGGCTGGCCAACGATTACATTTTTAATCGCATGATGTCCCCGATTAATCGTGCGATTAATCGCATTTGTATACGCAAAATCCAATAATTAATTCAAAAATAGTGTATAGCGCACTTCTATTTTAAATGTTGTGCCATATGAATGAACGAGCCATAACACGTGTTGTCCTGTTAGAGAGAGACACCAGAAAACACTTTCAGGGCAGTTTGTCAACTTGACACTTATTTTAAATGTTGTGCTATATGAACTAAGAGCATAACATGTGTTGTCCTGTTAGAGAGAAAAAACAGAAAACACTTTCAGGGCAGTTTGTCAACTCCTAGAACTTGACTCTTACTTTAAATGTTCTGCCATATGAACTAAAGTGCCATAAAATCTGTTGTGCAAACAAACACTTAACATCAGCATTTGTATAGCAATTAAATAAAATAAATACTTTGTGTAAATCTCAACTTAAACAATGGTATCAAAACAAACAGAAGTAGAATGGGCACTCGGTAGAGCGCATACCTTCGCATATCACAAGATTGAATTATGAACAATTTGGCACTAGTTTCACGCAAATCGGATGCCAATTAACCGAGATATCGCAAATTTACGTTTTTCACCTTTTCGTGACCTTGACCTTGACCTTTGACCCAATCACTCCCAAAAACTAATCGATTGTTCCTTGGGTCATGACCAATCATCCCACCAAGTTTCATAACAATCGGCTGAGTTTTGTCTGATTTAGACGAATAACGGTCGGACGGACAAACGGACGGACAAACATATTCACAAATAAATACACGCCGGCCAAAACATTACCTTCTGCATTTTCAATGCGAAGGTAACTAAAGCTTATTGCCACTGTTGAGTGTTGATAAATGTATGGATGCATGTCATATTTGTTCAGGAGGAGGCGCTGTTGCGCCTCATATGGCGTGACGTCACAATGACACCACTTCCTTATAAGGGGGTCTCTCTCTCTCTCTCTCTCTCTCTCTCTCTCTCTCTCTCTCTCTCTCTCTCTCTCTCTCTCTCTCTCTCTCTCTCTCTCTCTCTCTCTCTCTCTCTCTCTCTCTCTCTCTCTCTCTCTCTCTCTCTCTCTCTCTCTCTCTCTCTCTCTCTCTCTCTCTCTCTCTCTCTCTCTCTCTCTCTCTCTCTCTCTCTCTCTCTCTACAACTGATAGAGCGAGCATTTCTCATATCTCATTGATCTATATGTATTGTCTGTTATGTCTATCCTCCATGTACTCCATGTACCAAGTCGATTTTCCGAGTTTTTTTTGACACGCCCATAATGTTTTGCCACCCTGTCGATGCACGTCTGATAACGGGGAGTAACATCCTCAAAATTCCGATTATTTCCCTAGTTAAAAGTACATTCAGCATGTATATTGTACAGGTAGTAATAATATGTAGTAATGACATAGATTAATGAGTGATAAGCAGTTGCTATTTCTTTTGTGTCAACAAATTATTGTAAACATGAGTTTGTTCACATTATCATAATAAAGCACTGGTTTATTATTATGGTATTTAGTGTTGAAGATAAACACTTTAACAGTGAAAAGTGAAACATTGAACTTTGAAAGAAAAGCATATTTTGATAGTATAATAACATCCTATCAGATAGGGTAGCATGAATCGATACACACCTATCAGTTTATGCAGCGGGTAGCAAATTTTTACAAGGCAGCAAAAAATGACAGAACACCGGCCTGCTGACCTTGAGCTGCTTCTCCTTGTGGCCCAGCTGCGCCTTCAGCCGTTCCACCAGCTGCTTCATGGCACTGCTGGGCGAGCGCTCGCTGGCCTCCGTCTGGGCCGCCAGCGCCGCCCGCAGCTCGCCCGCCGCCTCCTCCGCCCGCGCCGCGCGCCGCGCCTCCTCCTCCGCCTGAGCGGCCAGAGCGGCCAGCCGGGCGGCGTGGCGCTCCTCCAGCCTGCAACGCCCCACTGGGGTCACTTCAGGTCGTCACTGTGTGGGGGGGCTATGTTCTGCAGCTGGTGTAAACTATGTTCTGGAGCTATGTTCTGCAGCTGGTGTAGACTATGTTCTGGAGCTGGTATAGACTATGTTCTGCAACTGGTGTAGACTATGTTCTGGATGTTCTGGAGCTGGTGTAGACTATGTTCTGGAGCTGGTGTAGACTATGTTCTGCAGCTGGTGTAGACTATGTTTTGCAGCTGGTGTAGACTATGTTCTGGAGCTGGTGTAGACTATGTTCTGGAGCTGGTATAGACTATGTTCTGCAGCTGGTGTAGACTATGTTCTGGAGCTATGTTCTGGAGCTGGTGTAGACTATGTTCTGCAGCTAGTGTAGACTATGTTCTGAAGCTATGTTCTGGATGTTCTGGAGCTGGTGTAGACTATGTTCTGCAGCTGGTGTAGACTATGTTTTGCAGCTGGTGTAGACTATGTTCTGGAGCTGGTGTAGACTATGTTCTGCAGCTAGTGTAGACTATGTTCTGAAGCTATGTTCCATCGTTAACACGAGTCTCAGACCGTCACCTGGCCGTCTCGTCGCCGTGCTTCCTGGCCAGCATTGCCGTGGCGACCCTCTGGCGCTCCAGCTCTGCGGTGGCCAGCCTCAGCTTGTGGGAGGCGGCCTCCAGCGACTCGTCCTGCTCGGCCAGCGTCTGCTGCAGCTCGGCCAATCGCTGCAGCTGCTGGGCGGCGGCGGCCGACGGAGGCCGGATGGCCGGCTTCCTCATCAGCTCCTGGACAAAAAAAGGAGAACACATGAACGCTGCAGGACTCAGAGACACACACAGAGACACACACACAAAAAGAAGAGAAAGGGTGCGTTCAGGGCCCTGGACGAGGACACCGGGCCCTGAACGCACCATGGCCGTCTGCTTGAAGCGGTCCAGGGAGGAGTCTGTGTGCAGGTCCAGCTTGTGGTGCAGCGCTCTCAGCTCCACCTGGTGCCTCTGGATCAGCTCCTCCTGGTCCTGGTCACAAGGAGCAGCATCACATAGACTCAGTGAGTCAGCCAGAGCATCCATGTGCTCCACAGACTCACCTCCATCCACCAGATGAGGAGAACCACGAGTCAAGAAGTTATACATCATGGTGTTTATATTCAATATGTATGTAGTCCTTCTCCTGGCTCAAAGGAAGGCCAGTTTTATAGCTTCACCAGCAGCACAACTGTTTTCAGCTGCGCTCACATCAAAAGGGTTTAAGGGTTTTCTACCCCTCCGCTAGTCTTCTAAGGCGATAACACAATGTACCACTAGAACATGGAGATGGATCTACACACCTCTGTAGAGACTTATCACCAGAGAATAGTCACTACCACATTAACTATGAAGACTTCATTACACCAGAGAATAGTCACTACCACATTAACTATGGAGAGACTTCACTACACCAGAGAGTAGTCATCCCCTCTTTAGCCGTACCTGTCTGGCCTGAGTCAGCTGCTGCCGGTACTTTTTCAGCACCTCCTCCTTCTGGTCGAGTCTCCCCTGGAGGTCTTTGATGGTCTGGTGGGCGAGCACCGTGGGGGGGGGGCGCTCCGCCCGGCCCTCCTGCAGGTCGGCGAGCAGCCGCTCCCGGTCGGCGGAGGCCGGCAGCCTCAGCCTCAGCTCGTTGATCACCCGGTCCCTGGACACCACGTTCTGCTCTGCCTTCCACAGAGACGCCTCCTTCTCCTTCAGCTTCTGCTCAGGGGGTGGGGGTGGGGGGGGTTAAAGACAACGTGTGAACGCAGCTTGGTTGGGGGGCTCCCTCTCCACACGTTCCCATGTACTCTGCATGTGGCGGCCCTGAGCACTGTCCTCTGTTCACAGCGGCTTGTGATGCTGACATGTTTCTATTGACTCCTGTCACCGCACTGCCACACTCTGTCTGAGAGACGTGCAAAACAAATACACTTTACTACTTTCTACCTCCCCCCCACACACACACCTGGTGGAGCTGGCTGCAGGTGCGGCCGTGCTCTGCGGTCTGAGCCAGAGCCAGGTCCAGCTGCCGGTCCAGAGGCAGGCTGGGGTCGGGCCGGGCCGCCGGGCCTCCGTCAGTCTGCAACACAGGAGAGGTGTCACGCCCAGGAGAATTTACAGCGGCTGCCCTGTAGGGGGCCGCGGCTCACCTGCTGCTCAGCGCTCAGCACCTGGTCCTGCTGGGACTGCTCCAGCTGGCGCTCCAGCTCCACCTCCCTCTGGTCAAACAGCACCTGACCTTCTTCCTGAAGCTGGAGGGGGGGAAGAGGAGAGGGAGGGAGAGAGAGAGGGGAGAGAGGAGAGGGGGGAGAGAGAGAGAGGGGAGAGAGGAGAGGGGGGGAGAGAGAGAGGGGAGAAGGCTAGTGAGGTTAGCGCTGAGCTCCCACGGCTCCTCCCAGAGGAGCTGGTGCCCCGCCTCCTCCTCCTCACCATGTGGAGCTGCACTGTCTCCTCCTCCAGCTGGCGGATGCTCCTCTCCTGCTCCTCCACCCGGCTCTTCAGGTATCGGATCTCCTCCTTCTGCCCCCCCAGCTCCCTCCCTTTCCTCAGCTCCTGCAGACGAGCCTCCTCCATCTTGCGGTGCCACTCGGTGACCTGCGGCAGACGAGCTTCAGGACGGCCGTCCCGCGACCGCACGCTGCGGCGCTCTGGCACTACGCACCTTCTGGGCACCCTTGGCATCCTTCAGCGTGGAGACGAGCTCCTCCAGGCCTCGCAGCCTCAGCTCCAGCTCCTCCGCCCGGCCCTCCGCCCTCCTCCTCTCCTCCTCGGCGTTCCTCTTCTCCTCCCGGGCTCCGGCCCGGTCCTCCCGGAGGCTCGCCGCGTCCCGGGAAAACGTCTCCAGCCGGCGGAGCGGCAGCGCTACGGCCAGCTGCCGCCGCAGCGCCTGGATGCTCTGCCGCAGGTGGCGGCGACGGTCGCTGGCCTCCTGGCGGGCGAGGAACAGGGCGCGCTCGGCAGCGCCAGCCGCCGCTCGCCGCGCAGCCGGCCGGCCTCCAGCCGCCGCTCGCGAGAGGCCGCCGCCTCCCGCTCGGCCAGAGACGCCGCCTCGCCGAGCCGCAGCGCCACGACCTGCCGGTGGAGCTCGCCGATGAGGGCCTTCTCGTCCGAGTGCGACTGAGGGCGGAGCCAGAGACACGTGAGCACCGCTCCGCTCAGGAGAGAGGGCGCGTTGAGCCGGCGGCAGCTACCTGGTAGTCCAGCACCTGCCCCCTCAGAGCCTCCAGCTCCTCGTCCTCGGCCTGCCGTCTGGCCTGCAGAGCAGACGCCTGCAGCAAGGCCACTTGGGACACCTCCTGGAGCCTGGCGGCGCACAGGGCCCCCTGTTATGTCAAGCCCCTCAGAGCCTCAAGGGCTGTCTTTTCTTATGTATAGATATATCTATAGATATATATATATATGTACATATTTCTATATCTATATTAAGCCCCGCCCCCTTTGTGTGTAAACCTACTGAGAGACCTCCCAGCGGAGCTCCGCCTCGCTCTTCTCCAGCTCGGTGATCCTGGCCCGCTCCGCCTCGCTCAGCACACCGCCCGCCAGCTCGTCTCTCAGCTGCTGCTCCACCTGCTGCGCCTCCACCACCACCTGGGTCAGCTGGGGGGGGGGGAGCTTTATGAATGAATGCATACAGGGAGGCTTCATACGGTGGGACTGAAATAAAACATTGACACACACACACACACACACACACACACACACACACACACACACACACACACACACACACACACACACACACGCACACACACGCACCTCGGTGACGTGGGCCTCCAGCTCCGCGCTGCGCTGCTCCGCCCCCTCCAGGGCGCTCCGGGTGTGCTGCAGCATGCGGGTGGCGTGCTCCGCCCGCTGCCTCTCATTCAGCTCCTTCATCTCCAGAGCGGTGAGGCGCCGGGCGCCGGACGCCACCTCCTCATTGGCCAGCGCCTTGCCTGCCTTGTCCATGTTGTTCTCACCGGCTGAGGCCAACAGAGGGGACACCGGGTCAGCCTGGAGGTAGACTACAGTAGTACGCACTAATGTACACGCTAATGTACACGCTAATGCACATGCTAATGTACACGCTAATGTACACGCTAATGCACACACTAATGTACACACTAATGTACACGCTAATGTACACGCTGATGTACATGTTAATGCATACGCTAATATACATGCGAATGTACACGCTGATGTACACGCTAATGTACACGCTAATGTACAAGCTGATATACATGCTGATGTACATGCTGATGTACATGCTAATGTACATGCTAATGTACACGTTAATGCACAAGCTGATGTACACACTAATGTGGGGGGACTGTGTGTCTCGTCTTTTCATGGGGGGACTTTATGTGTCTCGTCTTTATTCTCGAGACTCCACTCGGAAGGCGGCAGAAATCAAACGGAACATTCTAAAACGAGAAATTAATTAAAGTCAGTGAGGACGTGTGACGCCATTTTTGTGTCCAGAGCCACGCGGTCAACACCCACAATGCAACAGTTTTAACTTTCGGCCCTGCAGCCAACGACGTGACCAAACCCATGAAGCGTGTGATGGGACGGACGAGCTGAGGGCAACTGAGACGCGTTTGTCCTGTTGTCTGTAAATAGACCAGCAGCAGCAGCAGGGTCAGGGTTAGGGTTAGCAGCAGGGTTAGGGTTAGCAGCAGGGTTAGAGTTAGCAGCAGGGTTAGAGTTAGCAGCAGGGTTAGTAGCAGGGTTAGGGTTAGCAGCAGGGTTAGTAGCAGGGTTAGGGTTAGCAGCAGGGTTAGGGTTAGCAGCAGCAGGGTTGGAGTTAGCAGCAAGGTTAGGGTTAACAGCAGGGTTAGAGTTAGCAGCAGCAGCTAGCTTACCGGAGGCGTGGCTGCTGCTCCACGCCTGCTCCAGCGTGTTCAGCTTCTCCTTCGTCGTCTCGAGTTCTTTATTTGTGGCTGAGATCTGCTCCCGAAAAGACTCGTTCTCCCTCTGAGGGACAGGAACAAGCTATTTAATACACATATACACTATATATATATATATATACACACATACATACATACATACACAAACCACATGTCCATGACCCAACATGTCTCTAAATCTCGGTGTAACCATGTAAAGTACACTTTGTATTAACTAACAAAGACAATTCCAAGTTTAAACCTTAAAGCCTCAAATGAGAGACAACAGTTTAGATTGAATGAATAACCCTTGAAGTCTTCCCGTTACGGTGCGTTCCCTTGCGGCGCGGACCAGGTGAGTCTGAATGAGCTAAGCGTTACACTCGGAGCTCTTTCTGTGAAGCGCATGTTGGTTATTTAAACTCTGTGTGAATGAACTGATGAACACAACATGCACAGGGCTTCCCCGGCCGTTCCCGTGTGGTCATGTCCTACCTCCAGGAGGAGGGCGGTGCCATGCGCCCGGCCGCCCGCCTGCAGCAGCAGCAGCGCCCCGTAGCGCCCCGTGAGTTCCGCGTACTGCCCGTTGGCGGCCTGCAGCGCGGCGAGGGGCACGCTGTGGTCCAAGGCCTTTTGCAGCGCCGCCATCCGATAGGCCGCCATGTCCTGCAGCGAGAGAACCCTCTTACCAAGCACCTGACCAGGTCAGAAGACCCGGACACGACATGCGTCGAGGCCGGTGCCAAGTGGCCGTGGAGGGAACTGCAGCGTTCGGCTCGTCCTTTGGGGCGAGCTGAACGCTGTCTATTGTGTGTGGCTGCAATAGACGCCATATTACTACTATTTCTATCACTTTGCACTTTCCTCGTGGACATCAACACTGACACGATCAATGCACACTGTAACATCGGTATAACATCTGTATACACCCCCCTCCCTGGGAACATGTCCTCCCCATGGGTATTGCTTTTCTACTGTGAGTTGTGTATGTATGTTTGTGAGTGTATAAGCCTAAATGACCTAAGTTTCCCACGGGATTAAAGCGACACTATGTAACTTTTCCCCTGTTGCGCCCCCTTCAGGTATTTAACGTCTGGCTCTCGAGCCATATATGGCTCTTCCGGCTCATGAGCTCCCAGCTGATCGATGCGCGCTACCGGCAGCGCGTCTCGGCAGCCGCAGCGAGCCGTTCAGCCGCGGCATGTCACTCTGTTTGTACGCGTCGCGTAGCGGAGCAAATGAAAAGTCACCTGCGAGCTTGGACTGGCACTATATGACGTTGCATAATCATTGCCAGACAGCAAGTTGAAGTACTTCCGCCGGAAGCACCGGGCCGGTCCCCAACATCTTACATTCAGCAGTTTTCTGGCCACAGACCCCTGATGGCAGTGGCGGAGGCGCAAATCAACATATTAAAAGTCATTGTAGCGGCACAATCTTTTCAAGCTGTTATTTTAAGTTACATAGTGGGGCTTTAATAAAGTATCCATCTATCTATCTATCCATCTATCCATCCATCCATCCATCTATATTCCTCCGGGCGGTGCGTTTGTGGCGTTTCAGGCAACGCGTTGACAGAGAACAATATCACCCAAGTTCAAACATTTAAACTGAGGAGGTAACTAGGGCGAATCAGCTCTCGAGTTGCTCCACACGTCATCGCCATTATGAACACAACAACATATATTATATATTATAATGTTATGAACACAACAACATATATTATATATTATAATGTTATGAACACAATAACATATATTATATATTATAATAACAGCATTAGATGTTCTCGTAGCGCTGGAAGTCTTTCAGACGTAACAGTAACTTCATCAGTGGAAGTGACCGAGCTGAGTCAGTCTACGGGTGATGTCATATACACACACACACACACACACGTATATATATATATATATATATATATATATATATATATATATATATATATATATATATATATATACACACATTATATATATATACACATACACACACACATGTATATATATATACATACATACACACACACGTTAGTATATATATACATATACACGTGTATATATAAATATATATATATACACACACACACACACGTATATATATATATATACACACATGTATATATATATATATATACATACATACATACATACATACATATATATATATATATATATATATATCAACCCAGTCAGGAGGGCGTTCAGACGTGTGTGTGACGTCCTCAACACGTCTAAAGCAGAACTCGTGAGTTCTTCTGGTGGATGGAGGAGATGATGACGGTCTTCAGGGAGACGAGACACGGAGATAAGCCTCGCCCCTCGTGGAGCGTCGCAACGCTTATGGCGAGAACACGGCGAGCGGTTGAGCGATTAAACTCAGAGGTGGTGGTGCGCTTCACTCTGTTGTGGCCCAACGAGGTATTACAACAACAAACAAAGACATGAAGCGTGACAAAAGAGGTTTTCTTTTGTTGTACCTTGGGTTGCCGTGTGGGTACCTTGTGTCTCTGCAGTATGTGTCTGTGTGTGTACCTTGTGTCTCTGCAGTGCGCCCGTCCTCTGGGTGACGGCGGCCTCCACCCGGCTGCTCTCCTCCCTCAGCGTGGCGTTCTCTGAGCGGAGGCGACGCTCGCTCTCCAGCAGGGCGGCATGGCGCCGCCTCAGCCTCGCCTCGTTCACCTTCAGCAGCGTGACCGAGCGTCGCGCCTCACCCAGATGGCGCCGCGCCTCCTCCGGGTCCTCCTGCAGCGCGGCCAGCAGCTCCTGGGCCACAAGACAATGCTCAGCGCTGCATACCTCCTCCTCCTCCTCCTCCTCAAAAACTCCAACTCTCAAGGGTCTCAGTCAGCATCTTAAACTAGGAGGCTGAGTTGACTGGATCATCCCGTCCCTGAGCTGCTGTTGCTATGGCCACCGAACTGTCCAGTTAAGGTGCGGTCAGTCAGTGCGTTTACATGATGGTATAATTTGATTTTTGCTTTAGTCGGACCATGCTATCTTTTGGGGAATCTTCTATTATCCCAATATACATGGCAGTGAGTAATTCGAATCATTGGCCGAAAGCATGTCACCTCCGATACGACAGGTGGCGCTGTTTTCACTACAACTCCAGGGCTCAAGTTTTGAAGACATTGGTTCATTGGTTGCTGGATTAAATGTTACCCAGATACAACAGATAGTTTTTCTCATTGGCTGTTGTGTAGCCCATTTCCTTTTTGATTGGCTGATAAGCGCCACGTCACAGCACAACTCCAGGGAGCGCTTGGTTTCTCCACAGGGAGAGCGGCGGGGCTCATGTTGGCGCTGTGGCACATTAAAACATTAAATAGCCGAGAGTTGTTTTCAGCGTGAAGAAATACGATGTGTGGCGGGAGTGCGGGAGTTAAGACCGACATGCGTGACACTTGAGAGCCCTGCAACTCGTTGCGATGCTCATGCCGATACTCGTTGCGCTTGCGTGCGCATGGGCAAAGACGCAAAATCTGGTTTCTAATCCAATTCACCGCTACATGCCGCGATGGTCGGATTATCAACCGGATCGGATCGAGTAATCCAGGGGTGTCAATCGGATCATTCGATTTCAGTCCGACTAAGCCAGTTATTCGAATGCATGTAAACACGGTCAGTGGCATCGCCGCGGGGACGAGAGCATCAGCTTATAATAATAATAATAATAATGTATCCTTTATTGATCCCACAATGGGGAAATTCTTCTCTGCATTTGCACCTGCAGCCCATCAGCTAATGAGAGACAGAGTATATCTTCCCTCCACTAGAAGGCATCAGGGGAGAGCTGCTTGAAGGAGAAGGAGCGTTGGAACCTCAGGAGAGGAGTCGCGAGAGACCAGAGGTAACTGGACCCTCTCTCCTCTCTCCTCTCTTCTCCTCTACCCATACAGGAGCTACGAACCGTCTCACAGCAGGTGTGAGACCAAAGACCAAAGACCCCGACCGGGAAGAATCCGTTGTTGCCGTTAGATGCCCATTCCCCCCTTTTTCCTATACGTTTTATTAAAAGACCCTTTATTTTGCACTACGTCTCTGAGTCTCCTGATTTTATTCAGAATCTCACTGTGTATGTGTGTGTGTGTGTGTGTGTGTGTGTGTGTGTGTGTGTGTGTGTGTGTGTGTGTGTGTGTGTGTGTGTGTGTGTGTGTGGTCCGACTCACGTTGAACTCCTGGACCTTCACAGCGTCCACCTGCTGCTGTTCCTCCAGCTTCCTCCTCAGGTCTCTGAACGCCTCCTTCTCCTTCTGCCATTCCGTCTTCTCGCTGAGCAAACACACAGATCGGGAACTGAGCTCACAGCGGGACCGCCTCTCCTCTAGGACCCCCAAGGGCCCCCTGAGGTAGCCCTTGTAGAGCAGCCCCTGAGGACCCCCTGAGGTAGCCCTTGTAGAGCAGCCCCTGAGGACCCCCTGAGGTAGTCCTTGTAGAGCAGCCCCTGAGGACCCCCCTGAGGTAGTCCTTGTAGAGAAGCCCCTGAGGACCCCCCTGAGGTAGTCCTTGTAGAGCAGCCCCTGAGGACCCCCCTGAGGTAGTCCTTGTAGAACAGCCCCTGAGGACCCACCTGAGGTAGTCCTTGTAGAGCAGCCCCTGCTGGTGGCTGCTGACAGAGAGCTGCATCTTGAGCTGCTCCAGCGCGGCGGTGAGTCGGCCGCTCTGCTGCTCCTTGTTGCTGAGCTCCTGGAACAGAGCAGGGCGGTTCATACCTGCAGGGTGCTCCTCTCGCTCCTCTCACTCACCCACCTGGAGGAGGCGCACGGCGTACTCCTTCAGAGAGTCCACGGCCTCGGCGCCGCCGGGGTCCGGGCCCTCCGGGAGGGTCGAAGTTCGCGGGACGACCCCCAGGCTGCCTGGCCTCCTCCACGCCTCCACCGGGCCTTCCAGGGGAGTCACCTGAGGACAGGTGGAGCAGGAGGCGCCAGAGCATCGTTAGGGAGGAGCCAGTCCATGGGAACACGCTCTGTGTGTGTGTGTTTCTCCTGAACCAGTCACAGCCTCCAGCTGTCCTCCATCAGGTCGTCTCCAGGACACATTCATTATTACTGAAGCACCTTTCCTGTGGCGGCGGCTTCCTGTCGGGCCGATTGCAGCTCCTGCCTCAGCTCCTCGTTCCGGCCCAGCAGCTGATGGATTTGGGCGGCGAGGTGCGGCGTGGACCGCCCGCTGGGGTCGCCGACGTTGGCCGCCTGCAACGTGGAAAACATTGGAGGATAAATAACGTTCCCACATCGGGGAAATATAAAAACACCAACAGCATATAGTGACCGTATACGTGTCCTCCTGGCATGTAGTGACCGTATACGTTTCCTCCTGGCATGTAGTGACTGTATACGTGTCCTCTCTTCTTCAAGGCGCTCTATCTGGAAACCACGGGGAGAAGGTCCGAGGTCTGAAGAGGCAACCCTTTGTTGGCCAGAGGTCAAACGTTTTCACAAGTCTTCACAAGCGTTCCACACACTGCTGCAGGTATTTTGGCCCATTCCTCCATGCAGAGCTCCTCTAGAGCAGTGATGTCTCCTCTAAAGCAGTGATGTCTCCTCTAGAGCAGTGATGTCGCTGGGCAACACTGACTTCAACTCCCTCCACAAATTGTCCATGGGGTGGAGATCTGGAGACTGGCCAGGCCACTCCAGGACCTTGAGATGCTTCTTCTGAAGCCCCTCCTCCGCTGCCCGGCGGTGTGTGTGGGGTCACTGTCCTGCTGACAGACCCAGCCACGGTTCATCTTCTTTGCCCTTGCTGATGCACGATACACGGCACCATTCAATCTTTCCTTTACACGGATCAGTCGTCCTGGTCCCTTTGCAGAAGAACAGCCCCAAAGCACGATGTCTCCACCCCCATGCTTCACTGTAGGTATGGTGTCTCCACCCCCATGCTTCACTGTAGGTATGGTGTCTCCACCCCCATGCTTCACTGTAGGTATGGTGTCTCCACCCCCATGCTTCACTGTAGGTATGGTGTCTCCACCCCCATGCTTCACTGTAGGTATGGTGTCTCCACCCCCATGCTTCACTGTAGGTATGGTGTCTCCACCCCCATGCTTCACTGTAGGTATGGTGTCTCCACCCCCATGCTTCACTGTAGGTATGGTGTTCTTTGGATGCAGCTCAGCATCCTTTCTCCTCCAAACACGACGAGTTGAGTTTTTACCAAAAAGTTATATCTTGACCCCACGGGGGGAGATCTTGTGTGGAGCACCAGATCAACGGAGACCATCAGTGGTCTTGTATGTCTTCTATTTTCTAATAATTGCTCACAGTTGATTTCTTCACACCGAGCTGCTTACCTACTGCAGATTCAGTCTTCCCAGTCTGGTGCAGATCTACATGTTGTTTCTGGAGTCCTCTGACAGCTCGTTGGTCTTGGCCATAGTGGAGTTTGGAGTGTGACTGTTTGAGGTTGTGGACAGGCGTCTTTTATACAGATATGAGTTCTAACACGTGCCATTAATACAGGTAAGGAGTGGAGGACAGAGGAGCCTCTTAAAGAAGAAGTTACAGGTCTGTGAGAGCCAGACATCGTGCTTGTTTGTTATGGACCAAATACTTATTTTACCAAGGAATTTACCAATGAATTCTTTAAAAAAAATCAGACAAAGTGATTTGCGTTTTTTTTTCTTCTTATCTCGTCTCATAGTTGAGGTCTACCTATGATGAACATTTACAGGCCTCTCTCATCTTTTTAAGTGGGAGAACTTGAACAATTGGTGGCTGACTAAATACTTTTTTCCCCCACTGTATATAAAAAGACGTGAAGACTTTTACTGAAACTACTTAAAGTGAACTCTTGGACCAACAACACATAAAAGCGTCTTACCTTGGCCAGCCTCTCCAGGCTGTGCATATCGATGGCGGGTGGCGGGAGCTCCTGATTGGCCCTCAGGGCTTGGAGGACGTCTCTCAGGGCACCCTCCAGGTCTTGCTTCACCTTGGACAGTTCTTCCACTGCGAGTCGACAAGACGGAACACCATGACCGGGAAGACGAGGCAACGGCTCGGCCTCCTCACACAGAGGCGTCCTCGTGAGACTCACGCTCCGTGTGGACCGGGCTCTTCTGGGCGCTCTGCTTGGCGCTCTGCTTGGCGCTCTGCTTGGCGCTCTGCTTCTCCAGAGGCTCACTCTGCAAAGCCAAACAGTTTGGACCGACACTCACAGGGGTCAGACACATGTTGACCAATGGAGTTACATGACCTTTCCATGACCTTTCCTTAACTTATTCATTACATTTCCTTAACTTTTCCATGACATTACATGTCATTTAGCTGACGCTTTTATCCAAAGCGACTTACAATCCTGTTACATACATACACCGTAGACGCAGCTACAGGGAGCAATTCAGGGTTAAGTGTCTTGCTCAAGGACACATCGACTAGGGTGGGGTTTGAACCTTCAACCCTGTGATTGAAAGACGGGCCTGCTGGCCCATAGTCGCCCATGACCTTTCCTTAACTTATTCATGATCTTTCCTTAACTTGTCTATGACCTTTCCTTAAAGCAACACTATGTAACTTTTCCTACCTTAAAATAGCAGCTTGAAAAGAATTGTGCCGCTACAATGACTTTTAATATGGCGATTTGCGCCTCCGCCACTGTCATCGGGGGTCTGTGGCCAGAAAACTGGCGAATGTAAGATTCTGGAGCCGCCCGTTCCCAGCCGGATGTACTTCGACCTGCTTTCTGGCAGTGATTACGCAATGTCACATAGTGCCAGTCCACGCTCGCAGGTGACTTTTTATTTGCTCCGCTACGCGTAGAGACAGAATGACATGCTGCTGTGGAGACGATCAATAACAGACGTTTAGTTTAATAAAAGAACAAAGACGTCTTTCTGCTGTCATCTTGAGCAGTGGTCCCCAAACACCGGGTCGCGGCTGTGAGGCGCGCACACGGGGAGCAAACTCTCACTAGCCCCTCTCCCCGGTCCGTGAAAATAATTTCTGACACGGAACCGGTCCGTGACTCAAAAAAGGTTGGGGACCTCTGATCTGGAGGATAGAGAAAGTTACACGGGGGCTGGCGGAAATTATAATTTTTTTAACTCAAACTCAAAAGAGCCATATGCGACACCAGAAGAGCCAGAGGTTCACGACAACTGATCTATCGTAACTGGGTATTTACGACACTGAAGTAAACGTTAAATACCTGAAGGGGGCGCTACAAGGGAAAAACGACAGTGGGGCTTTAACTTATTCATGACCTTTTCTTAACTTATCCATGACCTTTCCTTAACTTATCCATGACCTTTCCTTAACTTATCCATGACCTTTCCTTAACTTGTCCATGACATTTCCATGCATTACTTTAAACTTGTCCATGACCTTTGCGTGACCTTGAGGCCTTACCCTGCGGCGGCCCTCTCCGTGTGAGCGCGTGCCGTCCTCCTCCTCTGCAGCCGGCCTGGCGTCCCCCCTCGGCTCTGTGAACACTTAAAGGTCACGACCACCGAACCGGAGAGTTATCTCGTTTGGAGATGATATCTCACTTCCCCCAGAACAACAACGGTGTGATCCTCAAGAGGAACTGTCTGCCAGCAAGTATTTGTATATTTATTTATGTATACATATTTATTTATATATAGATATATACACTGTATATATGTGCCTCAAGGTATATAAATATGTATACATTTATTTCTAAATAAATATATATATGTGCTTCAATATATTTAATTCATTATTATATATTTATATATAAATATATATATTTAAATAACATTATATATGTATATTTATATAAATAAATATGTTTATATATTGAGTCACATATGTAATATATATATATTATAAGTATTTATACAAATATACATTTTGAGGAATATATATATATATATATATATATATATATACTTGTTGCATTAGTGATTTTTCTAGGCAAAGGTCAGGCTGCTAACATTCTGACCTTCGTTGACCTCCAGCTGAACATGCGTCACATGACGTATTATTGAATTCACCTGGTTCCTTCACCAGGCGCCGGACATGCTGCTTCAGCTCCAGCCTCTCTTCTTCAAGGCGCTCTATCTGGAAACCACGGGGAGAAGGTCTGAGGAGGAGGAGGCGAAGACAGAAGAGGAGGAGGAGGAGGAAGAGCAGGAGAAGACAGAAGGAGGAGGAGGAGCAGAAGACAGAGGAAGAGGAGGAGGATTAGGCCGGTGTGTACCTCCTTGGTGAGGACCTGGTTCTCGGCCCGGTAGCTCCTCTGCCGGCGGTCCTTCTCCCTCCTGAAGGCGCTGAGGTCCACCTCCTGCTGGGGGCCTAGCCCTGCAGAGAGACGGGTTCAGGTCACAGGTCAAAGGTCAGGACAGGAGCAGGGAGACGCGCCCCCACCCAGCTGCTCCCTGAAGGCCTGGTTCTGGTCCTGCAGGTCCATGGCTTCGCCCTCCAGCCGGTTGATCTCCTTGGTGGCGGCCCGGGCCTCCAACTCCCTCGCCCACAGCTCCTGTTTGCAGCCTTTGATCTCTGCGATGGCGGCTTCCAGCCCGTACGTACCCTGTTGAGCACAGAGCGGCCGTTACCCCCCAGCAGCCGGGCTCCGCCCCCTTCTGGGACACACGCTTATCTAGTGGCCGCTGTGTCTCTGGGTCCTGTGGTGGTGAGGCCACGCCGCTGTGTCTCAGTCCCCTCACCGCCACGAGACCCTGAGGACTCACACAGCGCCTCCAAGAACCACATCATCTACTGCTCTGAACACACTCAAGGAAGACAACACACAGAGAGAGAGAGAGAGAGAGAGAGAGAGAGAGAGAGAGAGAGATAAACAGACAGGCAGATAGACAGAGAGACAGACAGGTGTCCTCAGACGGACCTCCTCGTATCCTCTCAGGCGGCCAGAGGCCTCCATGAGCTCCTTGTCCTTCTCCTCGGCGTGAATCTCGGCGAGCGCCACCATGTGCGTCGCCTCCGCCGCCCTCGCCTCCGCCGCCTCCAGCTGGGCCTCCAGCTGCTCCACCTTCCTCTGCTGCGCGGAGGACGGGAGGCCTGGGGGGGGGGGGGGTTATGTTTCTCTCACCGCATCACAGACACAAGGTCATACTTTAGAAGGTTGGGTGATGGAGATTCGTGAGGAACAAACCACTCGGCCTGTTAGGGCTCAGACACATCATGACCACTGAGTTTACATCTACATGACCTCTACATGTCCTTTAAATGACCCCTACAAGGCCTCTACATGACCTCTACATGACCCCTACATGACCCCTACATGACCTCTACATACCCTCTACTTGACCTCTACATGACCCTTACAAGGCCGCTACAAGGCCCCTACATGACCTCTAAATGACCTCTACATGTCCTTTAAATGACCTCTACATATCCTTTACATGGCCTCTACATGACCTTTACATGGCCTCTACATGACCTCTGCATGACTTTAAACCAGAATTGTAAAACAAAGTGAGAAGATGTCTCTAAACTAACAAAGAGAAATCCAAAGCATTCAGTTTATAACCTTGAAGACTCAAATGACGGAGAGTCTCTCATCAGGACCTCATCAGAACCTCTCCTCCAGTTACTGTAAACCACACTCCATCATCTACTCGTAGCTCTTCTGTCTTGAGGTCGTTGTGTGATCTCGGGAAGGGGGTTTTGGGCTACGCCCCTAGTGGGCGGAAGCTCCTCCCAGTCTGCTTGCCGCTCTTCCCAAACACAAGCCCACCTCGGTCCTTCTTGGTGGTCCTCAGCTCCTGGATGAGCAGCGTGTGCTTCTCCATCTCCCCCGTGTACTGCTCCAGCTCCGCGCTCAGCGCCTGGATCTGAGCGTCCCTCTCCTGCACGGCCTGCAGACATGCACCACTACGGTGAGGCTCAAGGGGGCGCTGAGGGGTTACGGGGTCACCTGCACGCCAACGTGAAGGGGAGCTATGGAGGGACGGGGGGTCGGTCTGGAGGTCTGGGGGGAAGGGGGGTCTGGAGGTTGAGAGGACACAACACAGATGGAACTTACACTGCAGAGCTCAAATATGACCTGGAACCACAGCAGCGAGAGAAAGATGGGAGGAGGAAGAGAGGTGGAGAGAGCATGTCAGAGGCAACGAGAGAGAGAGAGAGAGAGAGAGAGAGAGAGAGAGAGACGGAGAGATGGAAGAACCCCCCCCCCCCCACAGACCTGTTGCAGGGCCATGCTGCTGCTCCGGTCCTGGTCCAGCTGGGCTGAGCGCAGCTTCTCCCTCTGGTCCCGGATCATCTGCTGGTACAAACTGATCTCCTCGTCCTTCGCCGAGAGCGCCGCCTGCAGGAGGAGGAGGAGCCACAGGGTGGGGAGAGCATCATGAGTGACGCAGGAGAACCTTCCTGCTGCAGGAGAACCTTCCTGATGCAGGAGAACCTTCCACCCAGTAACTCCTGGGCCATCACAAAGCATTCCCCCATCAAAGGTCAGAGGGTCAACATTCCTCTCCGTCACCTCTGGAGATCAGACGCTCACCTTCCACTGCTCCACTTTGGTGTTGACGGCGGCCATTATGGAGTCATCCTCCTCAGCAGCGCTGTGGACCTTCTCCATCAGCTCTCTGACCTGAAGAAGAACAAGAACAAGAAGAACAAGGAGGAGGAGGAGGAGCAGCAGCAGGAGGAGCAGGTACCTGCAGTCGGGCCAGGTCGCGCTCCTTGCGGAGCGTGTCCATGATGGCGTCCGTCTGCTGCAGCGCGGCCTTCATGGCGTTGTACTCGTCCGTCATCTTGTCCATGTCCCTCACCGACTCCTCCAGGCCGCTCTGCAGCTCCTGGTTCTGCAGGTCCAGGTGGGCGCTGTGCTCCTCGGCCCGCTGGGGGTGTTACTGGAGTCCGGGCCCGGGGCCGGCGCTGGAGGACCTGCCGTACCTGCAGGTCCTCCAGCGCCTGGTAGAGCTGGCGGTGGGCGGCGCTGAGCTTCCTCTGGGCCTCGGCACCCTGGTCCCTGCAGGCCGCCGGCTGCTGCTGCTCCAGCTCCCCGCGGTAGAAGTCCACGTCCTGCTGCAGCTGCTCTTTCTGAGGGCGTCTCATGGTTATGTACAGCCCACAGCCACGCAACACACACACAGGGAGGAGCTGCTCTCGATATGTATAGAACAATATATAGAGATATATATATATATATATATATATATATATATATATATATATAGATAGATAGATAGATAGATAGATAGATAGATAGATAGAGAGAGAGAGATCCTCCTCTGTTCCCTTTTTCCCCCTGAAGGGTTATTTGGGAGGTTTTCCTGGTCTGATGTGAGGTTTTGAGACAGGGATGTCTATGTGTACAGATTGTAAAGCACTCCGAGACAAATTTGTAATTTGTGAAATTGGGCTATACAAATAAACTGAATTGAATATATATATATTTTCGAAAAAGAATCCTGTATGTCAAGTCTTTGGATCTCTCTGCACGACCACCTTTAAAGCCCCACTATGTAACTTTTCTACCTTAAAATAACAGCTTGAAAAAAATTGTGCCGCTACAATGACTTTTAATATGTTGATTTGCTCCTCCGCCACTGCCATCAGGGGTCTATAGCCAGAAAACTGCTGAATGTAAGATGTTGGGAACGGCCCGGTACTTCCGGTTGGGCAACCTGAAGTACTTCAACTTGCTTTCTGGCAGTGATTACCAACGTCATAGTGCCAGTCCACGCTCACAGGTGACTTTTTATTTGCTCCACTACGCGACGCATAGAGACAGAATGACATGCCGCTGTGGAGAACACCGGCCGCGGCTGAACGAGGCTCGCTGCCGCTGTGAACTCACTAGCCGGAAGAGCCATATATGGCTCAAGAGCCAGAGGTTTTACGACACTGAAGTAAACGTTAAATACCTGAAGGGGGCGCTACAGGGGAAAAGTTACATAGTGTCTCTTTAACTTGAATGAATCTCCATTTAAATAGATTTAATGTGTACTCTACTACGAGGAGATCTACGTCACCTCCTACAGGACCAGAGGGACGCTCCACTACTGGTGTCTCCACACGGTCGTCTACGTCAGGGCGAGGACTGTGTGTCCCGATGAGGTCCTGAGGGTAGGCCCTGGTCTGTATGCCTATCACTGATGACCCCCCTGATGACCCCCTGATGACACCACTGGCTCTCTGCACTCTGCGTACAGTGGACTAACTTTAACCAACGCTTACCTTCTTCTTAAGCTTGTTGAGCTTTTCCAAGAGAAGAGGAAAGAGATGGAGAGACAACGATGGAGAGACAATGAAGGACCGAGAGCACGGTGTTATGAGACCTGATGGGCGGAGCTTCAGCCACGTACCTCTCTCTTCAGCCTCTTGGCCTCCTCCTTGGCCTCCTTTGCTCGTGCAGCCAGCTGGAGAGACGGGAGAGAAGCACACGCCGGTCACACGGCGCATCGGCGACACCGAGGCGTCCGCACGCCGCCAAGGGGTTGGAGACGCTCTCGAGGGCGGCCCTACAAGTCACCTGAGGACGGCCCTGAAGGTCACCTAAGTACGGAACCTACAGGTCACCTGAGGACGGCCCTAAAGGTCACCTGAGGACGGCCCTGAAGGTCAACTGAGGACGGCCCTAAAGGTCACCTGAGGACGTCCCTGAAGGTCACCCGAGGACGGCCCTGAAGGTCACCCGAGGACGGCCCTAAAGGTCACCTGAGGACTGAAGGTCACCTGAGGACGGCCCTGAAGGTCACCTGAGGACTGAAGGTCACCCGAGGACGGCCCTAAAGGTCACCTGAGGACTGAAGGTCTCCTGAGGACTGAAGGTCACCCGAGGACTGAAGGTCACCTGAGGACTGAAGGTCACCTGAGGACTGAAGGTCACCTGAGGACTGAAGGTCACCTACCTCCTCGCTGCTCTGCTTGTCTTTGCCCATGTCCCTCTGGAGGAGGCTCAGCTCCTTCTCTCTCTGAGCCAGCTGGCTCTCCAGCTGACGGATCTCCTCCCGGAGGAAGTGGGTGTCTGGCCCTTTAACGCCGCCGCCGCCGAGCTGGAGACGTTGGGAAGAAAACAAATTACTAGAGGACCACGACTAGAGGACCACAACTAGAGGACGACTAGAGCAGTGGTTCTCAATCTTTGTTCAGTGATGTACCCCCTGTAACATACTTTTTTCATACAAGTACCCCCTAACCAGCGCGAGTAGTGCCGGCGAGCGTTGTCGACGAAGCTCTAGCGGTGCGAGCAGAGGAAAGTTGGAGACGGGGTGTGTGCTGGTGAGAGGCTCACCCGTGTGCGTCCGTGTTTCAGCAGCGTTGCTGCTAAGAGCCGGCAGTGAGAGACGGTCGGTGAGCGTGTGCCACGTTGGGTCAAACCATCCTGATATGGTGGGGGGGGACTCTGGGTTTTTAGGTTAATTAAATTGCCTACTTAATATACAATTCAGTTTATGAACTTACACTTGTCTTTTATTAAATATTTATTAAATAACAATTTTTAAAAGGATTTTTTATTGGATGCTAATTTTAAATAGATTTTTTTTAAATCTCACGTACCACCTGGAGTGCCTTCACGTACCCCCAGGGGTACGCGGACCCCCATTTGAGAACCACTGGACTAGAGGACCACGACTGGAGGACGACTAGAGGAGGACGACTAGAGGACGACTAGAGGACGACTAGAGGACCTCTCAGCTCAACCGCAGCCAGAGTCTCAAAGCTGCAGAGGAACATGAGTAGTGATGAAGACGAAGGAGAGGGAGCAGAGGAAGGAGACAATGCTCCGTGGGCATGAGAGGGATTAGCTGTAATCTGCTTAGTGTCCACCTCGACCAATCAGAGGGCGCCAGGGTCAGCCTCTGATTGGCTAACAAGACTTAGCACCGTGTCCGGAGGTAAACACACCAGATGTACAGACACACACACACACGCGCATGTGTATACGTGTGTGTGTGTGTATATGTGTGTGTGTGTGTATGTGTGTATGTGTGTATGTGTGTGTTTAAGACATTCATCACAGTGGTAATAAAGAGAACCTCAGTAGCTCAATGAATAATGATACAGACAGACAGACAGACAGACAGACAGACAGACAGACAGACAGACCCCGTATTACCTTGAGCTCTTGCTGCAGCCTGGTCACCTGTGTGAGGAGCTCGTTCTCTGCAGGGAGATCAACAGTCAGCACCTTCACCAGCTACACCTTCACAAGCTACACTGTCACAAGCTACACCGTCACCAGCTTCACCTTCACCAGTTACACAAGCTACACTATCACCAGCTTCACCTTCACCAGCTACACCATCACCAGCTTCACCTTCACCATCACCAGCTTCACCTTCACCAGCTACACCTTCACCAGCTACACCTTCACAGCAGCAGACTCACCGGCTTTGCTGTGTTCCTCTCCCGCCTGCTCCAGGAGGGCGGTGCTGAGCGCAGCTTCTCGGTCTCTGATCTGAACCGGGAAGGAACACGAGCACACGTTAACCACTAAACAACAACAACTACAGTCAGAAGTTAGAAAGTAAATGTGATTTCTGATTGAAATACGTTATACATCCGGGTGGGGTTGTTGTTGTTGTTGTTGTTGTTGTTGTTGTAGTACGTGTTAGATACCAGAATAAAACAATAACAATACGGCATACCTTCAACAGGGTCTGAAGCAATCGGAGGACTTGAGTAATGTTCTCTGGGGTTTTATTCTTCACCTCCCATTCTTCTGTCTTTAAGGGTTGAAGTGGGGAGAGAACAAACAGTAAGATGCAGGTATTTAACTCAAAACAACGAAACAGCAATAAAAAAACTGGACGTAAACCAACAGGTAAACATAAGTATATGAAACCGAAGGTTGTAGGAAAGCCCGATGGCCGCAGCAGATGACAGCCTCCGTTTGGAGTTCATGGGGATGAGTACAGATCATAATGATCCGCCGTGACGTCACACTGATCTCAGACCAGCAGGACACGTGTCTTCTTTCAGCGAGTAGAGCCTGTAACCCGCTCATTTGAGCTGTGATTCATGATTATAGGCAGTGGTTAAAAACGTAATTACCCGAACCAGCATGTGGACGACCTCTTCCATTTGGGTTTTGTCATATTCGAAGAGGCTCGCCGGGTCGATCCAGGTCACTTTGTCCCACTGCAGAGCCGCGGGCATCTTGGCGCCTTGGTAAAGATGTTAGAGCTAAACTAAACCAGTGGAAACCGCATTCCTACGTTACGTTACCGGGTGGCGTTACGTTACCGTGGGACGTTACGGTGAGCTAATATTCGGACCACAGAGTGCTAAGCTAACGTTAAAGTCGAGATGTATAGTGAGTGAAGCTGAATGACCCGGATGCAAAATATAAGGCTAACGGCTCATCCGGAGGTATCCATGACGACGAGCTGGTGTTCTGTCATTTCATGCTACTTGTCAAGAACCGATACCTTGTGGTATTGCGCATGCGCCGAGTCGATTTTCCGAGTTTTTTTGACACGCCCATAATGTTTTGCCACCCTGTCGATGCACGTCTGATAACGGGGAGTAACATCCTCAAAATCCCGATTATTTCCCTAGTTAAAAGTACATTCAGCATGTATATTGTACAGGTAGTAGTAATATGTAGTAATGACATGTAGATTAATGAGTGATAAGCAGTTGCTATTTCTTTTGTGTCAACAAATTATTGTAAACATGAGTTTGTTCACATTATCATAATAAAGCACTGGTTTATTATTAGGGTATTTAGTGTTGAAGATACACACTTTAACAGTGAAAAGTGAAACATTGAACTTTGAAAGAAAAGCATATTTTGATAGTACAATAACATCCTATCAGATAGGGTAGCATGAATCGATACACACCTATCAGTTTATGCAGCGGGTAGCAAATTTTTACAAGGCAGCAAAAAATGACAGAACACCGGGCTGCCGCTGACAACTCACAGGACCCAAAATACACGTTTAACGGCCACTCAGACACCGCGTGGGGACACGACGGGCAGCAGCACCGTCAGAGCAAAGGACAGGTGACGTGCACCTGTAAACAGCTTCGCGTCGGAGCCGCAGGCGAGCCCTCGGAGACGTTTTGACTCGCGCGCTCACCTCTGACCCCGGAAGTGATAGTGATGACGCGCCGTTAGCCGTTAGCATTCTGACGAGAGGACCACCGCTGTCCGGACACTTTACTCCGTCAGCGTGTGAGCTGATACCGCGATTCAAAGTGTATGATACCGCCTCTGCAGTCACCGGTCGCCCTTTTTATAGACACGGTAGGTAGGAAATAACAATGATAAAATCATGAAATGCCATTTTGTTCGTCTCAAAGACGCCTATCAGCCCGGTGAGCGTCAGCTAGCTGCTGTGCGGCTAGCTGACGCTATGCAGCAGCGGCCAAACTGAAACAGCGATTTGAGGCTTTTTAACAACTTTTATACCACCGCGAAAACAAAGTGCATGTCTACGTTTGCACAGATGCCTGAAGCTGTGTATCTGAAGAGGGTATCGCTAACTGCTCTGTGGCTCCGGCCCGCAGCCCGCTCATGGGCTCTGAGGCGTCTCCTGACGTCAGGACGTCTCCTACGCGTTGTCTTTAGTGTTTGTGATGTCTGTTTGCTGTTCAACGCGGGCTGTCCTTGAGCCTGTCCGGGTCCCCTGGTCCACACAGCGGTGTACCCTAAGCAGGCGGCAGGCTGAGGGCACCGACAGGAGCGAGTCTTACCGCCGGTGTGGAGCACGAGTATTGAGACAGGACTAGAGGAGCAGGACGGCACTAACGACATGTCCGCCCTGGCGGTGACGCGCTTTGACAGGTGAGCTGTCCTGACCCGCCCAACAGGTGCTCTGGAGAGCTGTCGGAGCCCTGAGGGTCGGTCAGGTGAGCGCCGCCCCAGGTGTCCCCTCTGACCGGCCCCTCTCGTCTCCCACAGTGATCAATGACGGCTTTGGTCGGCCATGGCTGTCGTGTCGTGGAAGGAGATGTTACTTTTGACTGGACTGGTGGTGGGCTGCTACTGGAACAGCGTGTCGTGCGGCTTCGTGTTTGACGACGTGTCGGCGATCCTCGACAACAAGGACCTGCGGCCCTCGACGCCGCTGGGCGACCTGTTCCTCAACGACTTCTGGGGAACGCCGATGTCTGAGGTAACTCGGGGGGCCATGCCCTTCTGGGCTGCGTCACAATTACTTCCTCACGCTTTTACATTTAGCTCAGTTTAAGTTTTATTTCACTGAACTTCTCATTTGCACCTCCTCATGTTCACTTGATTTATTTTTTTTTAATTGCAAAGATTGGGAGCAGTGTGATTGCCTCCGAGTTTTCTATTTGCTCTCAAAATGGCCAAAACTAAGCCGGCAACTCTTGAGGGGATGGGGCAGCAACTGCTGACGCCACAAACCATTCCACAGCGCCAACAGTGGGTGCTACTAAGACATTGTGTGAGATATATATATATATATATATATATATATACTACCGGTGAAACGGTTGAGAACATATAATAATAAATTATAATAATCATTTTAGACTTGTATAGTGCTTTTCAGTACACAAAGAGGCAGAACACCCCCATTGTTCCAGTGGTTTTTGCCATGTCAGCAGGTGAAGTCCAGTAACTCACCTGACATGGAACAAAGCTCAGCGGCAAACTGCCAGAGGTTAAACCCAAAAGTTTTGGTTACCAAAACCTGAAAAATAATGTCCGTTTCAGAGTTCTACAAAGGACTTTTTCAGGGAACAAGGAATTACGGGTTAACAACTTGCTGCTGTTCTGGAAGTAAATTAAGCAATTTGGTGCTATTGGTCCTCCAGGTGTGTCGGCTGTATCATTACATTACATTACATGTCATTTAGCAGACGCTTTTATCCAAAGCGACTTACAATAAGTGCATTTCAACCTAGAGTACACACTAAGAACAACAAGAATACAGAAAGTAACATTTCCTCAACATAGTCAAACTACAAAAGTACCATAATAAGAGCCATTCAAGTGCTACTAAAGTGCAAATCTGTGTTTTAATCCAGATATAGTCGGAAAAGGTGCGTTTTCAGTTTCCGGCGGAAGCTGGTTCCCAAACTCAAGAATGCCGCGGCCCAATTTGAAATCTGAAAATCTTCTGCGGCCCACCACGTCCCCAGTACCGCTACGTCGAAAGGGGGGGGGGGGTTGTTGTCAAAGTGCCTCGGTATTGTGTGGCAAAAACGTTGCGAACAAGCATCGCTAAACATGTTTCAAAGTGTAAATATCCGCTCAATTTATCCGCTCAAATTTCCGCCTCTCCTTTCATCGCTCCAGCGGGATACAAGACACGTCACGGATCAAAAATAGGTCCGATAAAAGAATAACACGTAATTTAAATCATAAATAGTTTTATATTAATTTCAAACTTTTCAAAATTGAAAATTAAAAACATTTTATTTATTTATTTATTTATTTATTGTAAATGACCTCCGCGGCCCACACTTTGGGAATCGCTGCTGTAGAGACTTTCTGCTGTCCTGGTGTCAGTGGGGAGCTCGTTCCACCACTGAGGAGCCAGGACAGCAAACAGTCTGGATTTCGAGTGATTAGCTCGAGGTGACGGAGTCACAAGTCGGTTGGCTGTTGCCGAGCGGAGCGAACGTGCCGGGGTGGACGGTGTGACCACATCCCGGATGTAGACGGGGCCCGATCCGTTCAGAGCACGGTACGCAAGAACCAATGTTTTGAAGCGGATGCGGGCCGCCACCTGTAGCCAGTGAAGAGAGCTGAGTGGTGTGGGTGAATTTCGGGAGGCTGAAGACCAGTCGAGCTGCTGCATTCTGGATGAGCTGCAGACGAAGGCCATCCGGCCTTAGCAGGTAGACCAGCCAGGAGGGAGTTGCAGTAGTCGAAGCGAGAAATGACCAGAACCTGCGCTGCCTTCTGGGTCAGAAGAGGCCGTATTCTCCTGATGTTGTGCAGCATGTACCTACAGGAACGCGCTGTCGCTGCGATGTTGGCCGTCAGGGAGAGTTGACTGTCTAGCGTCACCCCGAGGCTCCTGGGAGTCAGGGTAGGGGCCAACACAGAGCTGTTGAAGGTGGTAGTCAGGTCGTGGGTGGGGGAACCTTTCCCTGGTAGGAACAGTAGCTCGGTCTTGTCAGGGTTGATCTTCAGGTGGTGTGCAGACATCCGCTGAGAGATGTCGGTCAGACAGGCAGAGATTCGCGCCGCCACCTGTGTTTCGGACGGTGGGAACGAGAAGATCAGTTGGGTGTCATCGGCATAGCTATGGTAGGAGAAGCCATGCGAACGAATGACAGAGCCGAGAGAATTGGTGTATAGAGAGAAGAGGAGGGGACCCAGGACTGAGCCTTGAGGAACCTCAGTAGTGAGAGGACAAGGATCAGACACGGATCCTCTCCAAGTTACCCGGTAAGTGCGGTCGGTGAGGAAGGAAGAGAAAAGAGCGAGTGCAGTGCCTGAGATGCCCAGGTCCTGAAGAGAAGAGAGAAGGATCTGGTGGTTCACGGTGTCAAATGCAGCAGAAAGGTCTAGAAGGATAAGGACAGAGGAGAGAGAGGCTGCTCTAGCAGTGTGAAGCTGCTCAGAGACATTAAGGAGGGCCGTCGCTGTTGAGTGGCCAGCCTTGAATCCAGACTGGTGGGGGTCAAGAAGGTTGTTACTGTGGAGATAGGAGGACACTTGGTTAAAGATAGCTCGCTCCAGAGTTTTGGAAAGAAAGGGAAGAAGAGAGACCGGTCTGTAGTTGCTGACTTCAGACGGGTCGAGGTGGGTTTCTTCAGGAGAGGGTTGACTCTTGCCTCTTTCAGAGAGTTAGGGAAACAGCCAGTTGAGAGGGAGCTGTTAATAAGATGGGTGAGAAAGGTCAGAAGGTCAGGAGCAACAGCCTGGAGGATGTGAGACGGGACGGGGTCAAGGGCGCAGGTGGTCGGTCGAGCAGAGGTCACCAAGCTAAGAACTTGACTGGGAGACAGGGGGGTAAACAAGGAAAGAGAGGTGGATGAAGGAGTTGGTGTAGGTGAAGTGATAGAGGATGGATTAGTAAAGGAGGAGCGTATGTCATCTATCTTGTTTGTAAATTAGTCGACAAAGTGGCTCGGCAAAAGGGAGGAAGGCGGAGGGGGACTCGGGGGATCAAGGAGGTTGGAAAAGATAGAGAAGAGTTTTTTGGGGTTTGAGAATGAAGACTGAATTTTGGTCAGGTAGAAAGAGAAGAAAGAGAAGGAGGAAAGAAGAGATTGATAAAAGAGTAGGTCTTCCGCTTGATTCGATTTGCACCATTTCCTCTCCATCGCTCGCAAGTTGGCTCTCTCGGCACACACCGAGTTTGACAACCACGGAGCCGGAGAGGATTTGCGAACCGGTCGTGTCTTAAAAGGACAAAACAAATCAAGAGATGAAGACAGGGAAAAGAGGAGAGTGTCTGCGGCAGTGTTAGACTGCATGAGTGAGAAGGAGTCAGTTGAGGGGAGAGCAGATAGGACAGAGGAGGCCAGAGAGGAGGGACACAGGGTGCGAATGTTGCGGCGTACAGGTGCAGAGTGTGTAGATACGGGTGGGTTGTCAGTACCAGAGAGTGAGAGAGAGAGTAAGAGATGAAGAAGTGGTCAGAGACATGCAGAGGAGTTACAGTGAGATTAGAGGTCGAGCAGTTTCTAGTGAAAATGTAGTCAAGGTGGTTGCCGGCTTTGTGGGTAGGACGGGAGGGACTGAGTGAGAGGTTAAAGGAAGACAGTAAGAGTAAAAGATCACATGACTTCTCTGTCTGGATGTTCAAGTCACTCAGAAGGATGAGCGGGGGGCCGTCTTCCGGGAAGTTGGACAGGAGGACGTCCAGCTCTTCCAAGATGTCACCTAAAGAACCAGGGGGACGGTAGAGAACAACAATGTGTAGCTGGACCGGATGAGTAACCGTCACCGCATGAAACTCAAAAGTCAGTGGGGTAAAAAGTGGAAGTGGGTAGAGAGAGAAACACCATTTGGGGGAGATGAGTAAACCTGTATCTCCACCCCGACCGGAGGGTCTGGGTGTGTGACTGAAGGAGAAGGCAGAGGAGAGAGCAGCCGGGGTAGACGTGTGATCCAGGTCTCAGTGAGAGCCAGGAAGTCAAGCGACTGCTCGATGGCAAAGCCAGAGATGAAGTCGGCCTTGCGGTTGGCAGACTGACAGTTCCAGAGGCCTCCTGTGACAAGGTGCTGGGTGTGAGTAGAACGGGTAGGAAGCAGTGTGGGAACAGACGGTGCTACTACACCCTCTTCATCATGACGTGAGCAGTGTTGTCGTATCGTGCTCTTAGCATGGCAGAACCAGGTCATTCACAGAAGAGGCCATTAGAACCCTGAAGCGTCGCTCTTTGCTTTAGAGAATTGGTTCTCAGGCTCTCGACCGGTACTTGGGGACTTGCGGTCAGGGGAGGCAGATAATGATGATTATTTTAGTATTTGTCCACCGATCTTTATGAATGACTAATATCGAATATTTTTATAGTCAAAATCTCTGAATTTGCCTCCTTCCTGTTCAAACAGATGAAACGAGAGCCGAGCCTCTGATTGCAAAATCATCACCAGCTGTGTTGATGGATTGTCCCGTGCGGGTTGCCGTACCTCTGCATGTCACCAAGATAATGTGTAGATATGTTTGTTTGCATGATGTTCCCCAGTCTGGCTCAGGTCTTTAACCTTTACAGCTTCATGTTTGTAAGAGACGTATTTAGTGTTGCTGATGGGAAATAGACCCGAAGTGAAAGCCTCAGGGTCAGGTGGTGGTCCTCTGCCGCCCTGCAGGGGGCGCTCTGAGCCAACACGGACTTGGTGCAGACATGGAAGACGATTATAGAGTTAAAATATGTCTCAAAACTGCACTTTCAGTCAAAAGTGGACGTGATGAACAGGTAGAACGCGGAGATAACAGGTGTGCTTCACACTCCGGAGAGAAGTGTGTGTGTGTGTGTGTGTGTGTGTGTGTGACCAGTAGAACCCCTTCTGGGTTTCTATATGTACATCTGACACATAAACATAAGGATCCTCCCCTGCCATGCACCTCGCGGTCCTGTACGTGTTGGTGGACGGCTCAGGAAGCTTGAGGAGTCATCGTCCCGTCCCCCACAGGAGCGGAGCCACAAGTCCTACCGGCCGCTGACGGTGCTCACCTTCCGCCTGAACTACGTGTTCAGCGAGCTGAGCGCCGCGTCCTACCACCTGCTCAACGTGTTGCTGCACGCCGCCGTGTGCGTGCTGTTCCTGCGCGTGTGCCGACTGTTCCTGGACCGCACGACCGGCCTGGTGGCCGCGCTGCTGTTTGCCGTGCACCCCATCCACACCGAGGCTGTGAGTACATGTGTGTCTGTGTGTTAGAGCCCGCCCCTTGGGCCTGACCATGACACGGCGTCCCGCAGTGCACTGCGTCTACATGCGTTCTTTTAACTCCCTTCTAACGGGATCAAGTCAACTCTAGTTACCGTTTACTCTCTCTCTATGTCCAGACTCTCTCTCTCTCTCTATGTCCAGACTCTCTCTCTCTCTCTCTATGTCCAGTCTCTCTCCCTCCCTCCCTCCCTCCCTCTCTCTCTCCCTCCCTCCCTCCCTCTCGGTGGTATCTCCGTCTGGAATCCTTCCCTCTGAACGGATCATTTGTTTAATAGTTATGCTCTGAGCACTGAAGCTCCCTTCATGATTAGTGCGTACAAAGGGTCCCTCTGTGCCCCCATGTGTGTGTGGGGGGGGGGTCTTTTTTGAATGGAAACTTCAGGTTTATAAGGATCTTCCAATACAAATTATTTACAGACATTTCACACACACATCAAACATGGATTTTGTTCAGATTTCTTTGATACGTTTGAATCTATTTTGTGTGTGTGTGTGTGTGTGTGTGTGTGTGTGTGTGTGTCCCCCTTCATCTTCACCACCAGGTCACAGGTGTGGTTGGCAGAGCTGAACTGCTTTCCTCAATCTTCCTCCTGGCTGCTTTCCTGGCCTACACCAAATCCACAAGCGCAGACCACTCCATCGGTAAGTCTCTGGTAGTCCACGGCCCCTCAGCCGCGGGGTCTGGACCCGACCCAACATCCTGGGGTTTTGGAGGCTAATGAACCCCAACATCCTGGAGTTCTGGAGGCTAATGAACCCCAACATCCTGGTGTTCTAGAAGGTGTACCCCACTGCTCAGGGCAGCTCGAGTTCGTTGCTTGAGGTTGACGTCGTTGTTTTTACCGACCGCATCTGTTTGTCGTGCGGTCGGGAACGTGTTTCGCGGTTCTTCGGCTCGGGAGACCGCAGAGAGAGAAAAGAAAAGCACCCGTTTGAATTCATTCCTATAATTGCACCTTGAAAAAAACCTCCACGCTGCATTCGAGGCCTCGTTTCAAGTGTATTTCTCCCAGTGCAATATATGGTAACCATCTACACTAAAGGCCTGTAACCGTTACATGGATTCACATGTAATGCTCCCTTTCTGTCAGCCTCTTTACAGCTAATGGGCCGTGAGTATAGGCTGCGAGCGACCCGCTATGGGTTTAATGGCGGGCCGGCGTTCTGAGTTCAACAGCACTTCCCAGGGCTCCGTTCAGAACAATGGCCTCACTGACTCCAAGACTAGTGAGGTGGTGCATCTCCGTGCTGCCGCTCATCGCTCAAAGGTTTCTGGATTCCGCATCGTGGATCTACGATGAGCCGAAGCTGGGGACGTCAGCTCCGGCTCCAACGTCGGTTCCTTCTTTGGCGTGACTTGCAAAACATTTGCGCGGAGGGTTGTCGAGTTGTTTGTGCCAGAGGAAACGGAGATGCCCCCCCGCCTCCCGCCCAATTCAGAGGCTGAATTTTTTTTTTTTTGAAAGACTTGAAAGGCCCTTCCTTCCTTTTAATGAGCCTCACCCGAAGAGACTGAAGCCCGTGATGCGTTCAGGAACCGCTCATTAAGTCAGAGTCACATGTTTCAAAGTGTGCGACTGGGTCGTGGTATTAATAGCTCCGCCGTCATGTTTCCAGGCTCGATGCAGGATCCGTTCATCCATGGCCGACGTGGTCGTGGCGTCCTTCCGTCCGCATTGAGTCTGCTGTAGTGTTCTGAGTGGCGATGGCCACTGACGTGCCGTGAGATATGATGATGTCTCACGTAATGTTTTTTTGTCTTCCAGTCTGGGCCCCCATCGCTCTGACGGTGGTCCTGGTGGCAGCAGCCACGCTGTGCAAAGAGCAGGGTGTCACCGTCATCGGCATCTGCTGTGTCCACGAGGTGTTTGTTGCGCAAGGGGTAAGGCTCCGCCTCCAACTCGTGACCCTGGCGTGAACCCCAGTGGCATGTCGAGTGTTGGAGAAACTTGGTTTTAAGTCTCTCCCACCCCCCCCCCCCCAGTTCACCTTGCCCGCGCTGCTGACCACGTTGCGCCGGACGCTGCGCGGCAAAGACGGCGTCCCGTACGCCGTCCTGCAGACGCTGCTGAAGCTCATCGTGCTCGTCATCAGCACCCTGCTGCTCGTCATCGTCAGAGTGCAGGTCATCCAGTCGCAGCTGCCCGTCTTCACCAGGTAACCCGACCAGGTCTACGGTCTTCTGGTGGTCTACGTTAGGGTATGGTGGTCTACATTATTGTCTGTTGGTCTATGTTAGGGTTCTGATGGTCTACGTTAGGCTCTGGTGGTCTACGGGTTACGGGTCTAGTGGTCTACGTTAGGATCTGGTCGTCTACGTTAGGATCTGGTGGTCTACGGTAGGGTCTGGTAGTCTACGGTAGGATCTAGTGGTCTACGTTAGGGTCTGGTGGTCTACATTAGGGTCTGGTGGTCTACATTAGGGTCTGGTCTACGTTAGGATCTGGTGGTCTATGTTGGGGTCTGGTGGTCTACGTTAGGGTCTGGTGATCTACGGGTTAGGGTCTGGTGGTCTACGGGTTACAGGTCTGGTGATTTCCGTTAGGATCTGGTAGTCTACATTAGGGTCTGGTTGTCTACGTTCGGCTCTGGTGCTCTACGGGTTACGGGTCTGGTAGTCTACATTAGGATCTGGTAATCTACATTAGGGTCTGGTGGTGTACGGGTTAGGGTCTGGTGATCTACGGTAGGGTCTGGTGGTCTACGGGTTACAGGTCTGGTGATTTACGTTAGGATCTGGTGGTCTACATTAGGGTCTGGTGGTCTACGTTAGGATCTGGTTGTCTACGTTCGGCTCTGGTGGTCTACGGGTTACGGGTCTGGTAGTCTACGTTAGGGTCTGGTGGTCTACAGTAGGGTCTGATAGTCTACATTAGGCTCTGGTGGTCTACGGGTTACGGGTCTGGTGGTCTACATTAGGATCTGGTGGTCTACATTAGGGTCTGGTGGTCTACGTGTTACGGGTCTGGTGGTCTACATTATGATCTGGAGGTCTACATTAGGGTATGGTGGTCTATGTTAGGATCTGGTTTTCTACGTGAGGGTCTGGTGGTCTACGTTAGGCTCTGGTGGTCTACGGGTTATGGGTCTGGTGGTCCACGTTAGGATCTGGTGGTCTACGTGTTAATGGTCTGGTGGTCTACGTTAGGGTCTGGTGGTCTACGTTAGGCTCTGGTGGTCTACAGATTATGGGTCTGGTGGTCTACGTTAGGATCTGGTGGTCTACATTAGGGTCTGGTGGTCTACGTTAGGATATTGTGCTCTACGTTAGGGTCTGGTGGTCTACGTTAGGGTCTGTGGTCTATGTTGGGGTCTGGTGGTCTATGTTGGGGTTTGGTGGTCTATGTTAGAGTCTGGTGGTCTACAGGTTAAGGGTCTGGTGGTCTATGGGTTACGGGTCTGGTGGTCTACGTTAGGATCTGGTGGTCTATGGGTTAAGGGTCTGGTGGTCTACGGTATGGTCTGGTGGTCTACGTTAGGCTCTGTGGTCTACGGTAGGGTCTGGTGGTCTTTGGGTTAAGGGTCTGGTGGTCTACGGTAGGGTCTGGTGGTCTTTGGGTTAAGGGTCTCGTGGTCTACGTTAGGGTCTGGGGTTCATCTGGCAGTCGTGTGGACATGTAAAGTCTGGTCCACGTCTCTAAGCGTCTTCACATGTGCTGCACAGCGAGCCTCTTTACGGCCGTGTTGTTGTTTCCTGCTATCGGGATCAAAGGCTACGCGTTTGGGTTCGCTACTACCCGGCTAACGGGAAGAAGGAGCGCCTTGAAGGCTCTGCAACGCTGATTCATTGACAGACGGGGTCGGGTGGGGTCGTGTGGGGTGGGGTCGAGTTGGGTGGGGTCGTGTGGGGTGGAGTTGGGTTGTGTGGCGTGGGGTGGAGTTGGGTGGGGTCGGTTGGGGTGGGGTGGTCGGTCTGCGTCTCCCCTCTGTCGGCCTTGTTCTTTGACCCTCTGCCTCTCGTAGGTTTGACAACCCGGCGGCCGTAAGCCCAGCCCCCACCCGGCAACTGACCTTCAACTACCTGCTGCCGGTCAACGCCTGGCTGCTGCTCAACCCCTCGGAGCTGTGCTGCGACTGGACCATGGGCACCATCCCCCTGGTGGAATCGGCCCTGGACCCCCGCAACCTGGCCACGCTGGCGTTCTACGGCGCCCTGGGCCTGCTCGCCGCCCACGGCCTGCGGCACCGGCACGCCTCGGCCAGGACCGTCCTCATGGTGAGAGACGCCGGGGGGGGATGCGGCACGAGGCCTGGGGGGGAGGGGGGTTCAGTGATGTTGAACCATATGGAGGTCACAGTCCCGTCTCAGTCCTCGCCGCCGTCCCTCTCGGGATCACAGGTGTAACTCATCCCCAGATCCAGGCTCGCAATATAGATTAGGATTCTATTTCTGAGAGGGCTGCGCTCTCCATGCGACCGGCCGACCTTCGGGCGGTGTCCGTTCCCGGCTCGTCTCGCGCTGAGATAGACAGATCTCGGTCCCAGGATCTCGTTTCTGATTTAACCCCCGATTCAGCATTTCTGTTTGAGAAGCTAATCTGTCCACTCGAGGTTCGTGATGCTCAGGGCCTCCCGAGCCAGACGGGACTTTAACTGGAACAGTTGGGAATCGTGAAAGTCTCCTTGGGCGCGGTTGGGTCAGATGAACAGAACCGTTGCCAGTTGTGTCTCCTGGACGCAGCGGATCAAGTGTTGCGCAACATCTGTGCACCGTAACGAGCGCCTGGGCTCCTTCTCCTTCAGGCCCTGTCCCTCATCGTGCTGCCCTTCATCCCCGCATCCAACCTCTTCTTCCCCGTGGGCTTCGTGGTGGCGGAGCGGGTCCTCTACGTGCCCAGCATGGGCTTCTGTGTGCTCGTGGCCCACGGGTTCAGGATGGTGTCCCAGAGAGGGTGAGCCTTGACGCCGCTCCCGTGGCCGTCGATGCCGAGGCTCCCGGCCGTGTTCTTCATCAGAGTCTTCGTCTGCCCTCTGCAGGCGCCTGAAGAAGATGTCCTGGTTGGTGATCGGCGTGCTGCTGGCCACGCACGCCGTGAAGACGTTCCGGAGGAACTGGGACTGGGAGTCGGAGTACACTCTGTTCACCTCGGCCCTGAAGGTAAAAAAAGAAATAACTGAAAAAGTAAGAAGAAAAATAACTGGAATAGTTAAATAAAAGTTATTTTAAAAACTAGAAAGAAAAAGTTAAACTACAAAAGTGTTTTGTAAAAACCAAACAAATGGAAATGTAAAAGAATAACTGGTAAACATTTTTTTTGAAACTAGAAAATAAAAGAAATAAAATGGAAATGTGAAAAAACAAAATTGAAAAGTTTTAAAAATAAAACTTCTTTAAAAGAAGAAAACTATTTAAATTTGGTGGAAAGTCCTGGATGAATCCTGGAAAAGTCTTGGAAGCCCATTGGTCAACGTGTATTAACCCAGTTTTCTTTAATTCTTCTTTTCAGGTGAACAAGAACAACGCCAAGTTGTGGAACAATGTGGGCCACGCCCTGGAGAACCAGAACAACTATCTGAAGGCGCTGCAGTACTTCCTCCAGGCCACTCGGGTGCAGCCAGGTGAGGCGCGGGGGTGTTGAACAACTGGAAAAGTGTTTTTTTTTTGTGGAAAAGTTAAAAAAGAAGGACATGCATTTTTTTAAAGTCTTCTCATGTCTCTGGTTTCTAAAAGACGTGGGTCTTGAGTATTACATGTGGGACCAGCCGGTTCTTTGTCTCACCTCACGATCCTAAACGTCTCAATCCGATTGGTTGCACCTTCAGCTGGAGCAAGTTTTGTTTTTCCTCCCGTGAACCGAGACGACCGCCGACTTCCACCGGCTCGCCACCATGAGGGTGTTTCCCCGAGATCACCGGAGGAAACACTCGCCCTGCAAGCGCTTCCTGCTAATCATCCAGCGCCACTTCCTGAAGATTCATTTTGCTTCTTTAGTTCCTTTTCCTTGGAAATGCAGCTTTAATTTCTGTATACTTACCATAAGTTTACTTGTGGAACGTTAAAGTAATTTTTCTCTTCTCAACACAGATGACATCGGGGCCCACATGAATGTTGGAAGAACCTACAAGAACCTGAACAAGTCCAGAGAGGCAGAAGACGCCTACCTGGTCGCCAAGTCCCTGATGCCACAGGTATGTCATCATGTCACATGACCCACCTGGTGGATCTCCTCCATCCAGATACGGTTTTAGTCTACAGCGGACCTGATGGTGGCGGGTCACATGATCCACGTCAAGTCTAACTTAAAATATATATATTTAAATATATTTTATATATATCGATGTATTTAAACTATATATAGATTTAAATATATATTTTATATATATATATATACAAATATATTTATATATATATATATACATATATTTAAATTTTCATATATATATATATTTAAATTTTCATATATATATATATATATATATTTATTTTTAAATGTAGACATATCTTTTTTAATATATATATATTAAAAATGTGTATTTATTATTTTTATTAAACTAGATAAATTCTAAACAAAAGATATCATAATAACTAGACTGGGCACTCGGTAGAGCGCATACCTTTGCATATCACAAGATTGAATTATGAACAATTTGGCACTAGTTTCACGCAAATCGGATGCCAATTAACCGAGATATCGCAAATTTTACGTTTTCACCTTTTCGTGACCTTGACCTTGACCTTTGACCCAATCACTCCCAAAAACTAATCGATTGTTCCTTGGGTCATGACCAATCATCCCACCAAGTTTCATAAGAATCGGCTCAGTTTTGTCTGATTTAGACGAAGGACGGACGGATGGACGGACGGACATATTCACAAATAAATACACGCCGGCCAAAACATTACCTTCTGCATTCTCAATGCGAAGGTAATAAATACACGATACTCTCATTTCAAGTAAAATAAAAACTGGATAATTGTTTTTATAAAATACATTTTAGAAAGCTTTTATTAATTGTTATGATGCATCTTGAATTAAAATACTGCACACTTGAATGAAGTGAATTCAAAGTTTAGTTTATTCTTTCTAAATGAAGAGATGTGATTGGATGAGACGGTGCAGTTCTCAAGGGAATCAGCAGTAAACTGAAGCGCTCCGTGTGATCCATGGTCCTCGCTGAGACGTGTGTTTGCCGTGATTCAGACCGCCTCCAGCCGGTCACACCGATGCCTTCTCCCCGGCAGATCATTCCCGGGAAGAAGTATGCGACGCGCGTGGCGCCGAACCACCTGAACGTCTACATCAACCTGGCCAACCTGATCCGGGCCAACGAGTCGAGGCTGGAGGAGGCCGACCAGCTGTACCGGCAGGCCATCAGCATGAGGCCGGACTTCAAGCAGGCCTACATCAGCAGGCAAGAGGCCGATGGCCCCGGAGACCTGGAGGCCACCGGCCTCTCATCATTCTGCTCTCACCCCGGGGCAACCGGCACGTGGCCGTTGCCTTTCGAGGGTCTCGTGCCTCTTGGTGCCGTTGGGACGTCTTTCACCTCAATTTCCGCTCTTTCTGGTTTGATTTGACCTCTGACCCCGCTGCACCAACACTTCCTTTGTAGTGTGTCTGGACCCAGGCGACTGGGTCAGCGGTCAGCAGCTGTGTGTCCACGGTGTGGGATTGTTGGTCGCTCTGTATTAAAGCGTCAGATGAAATGTAAAGGGAGGTGCTGCTGGATTTATTATCACTGATAATCTTTGTTTGATTAACTCCAGGATTTAAGGCGTCACCACCGCAGTTCAGACGAGTCAGTTACAGCTTTTAAAACGCATTTGAATGAATAAGATGTGTGTGTGTGTTTATTTATTTATATATATATATATATATATATATATATATATATATATATATAAATATGATGTGTTAATTAATATATATATTTTATTATGTATTTATCTAAAATATATACACATATTATGTATTTAAAATATCGATAATATTATATTTATGTATTTATTAAAATAATATATATAAATATTATGTATTAATTCAAATATATATATATTTTTTAATGCATTTATAAAAAAAGATCTATACAGATTATTTATATATATATATATATATATATATATATATAATATAGATATCTATTTATTAAAGTGTATAATATATCATTATGTTTTTATTAAAATGTATAACCTTTCATCTGTAGTGTAAGTCCTGTATTGTTTGGTGGTTAGTTTCCCAACCTGTGATTGGATGATGATGATGTCATGGCCTCTTAGCGCCTCTGTGGTGCGTCTCTTCTCTCCCTCAGAGGGGAGCTGCTCCTGAAGATGAACAAGCTGTCGGAGGCACGCAACGCCTACCTGCGCGCACTGGAGCTGGACGGCAGCAACGCCGACCTGTGGTACAACCTGGCCATCGTCTTCATCGAGATGAAGGACCCGCCGGGCGCCCTGCGCCACTTCAACCGCGCACTGGAGCTGAACCCACGCCACAAGCTGGCCCTGTTCAACTCGGCGCTGCTCATGCAGGAGTCCGGTGAGCACTGCTGCTTAACTTTTTACAAGTTGCACATTACCAGACAACAAACAACAACAACAACAACAACAACAACAAAGAAATGAAAATTACATAACGGCAAAACAACACAATCAGACACGGACAGAACAAAGAAACACACGGACAGAGATCACCGTAAATCATTAAATCATCGTAAATCATTAAATCATCGTAACTCGCCGTAAATCATTAAATCATTACATCGTGGTAAGTCATTGCATCATTGGCTCCTCCTCCACGTGGACGTGACCTTGTGGTTCTTGTCCCCGGTGGGTCCGATGTGTGAGCGATTTCCCGCTGTCGTCCATCCCAGGCGAGCAGAAGTTCTGGCCCGAGGCCAACCGGCGCTTCCTGTCCTACGTGGAGGAGGAGCCCGAGGACGCCAACGGCTACTTCAACCTGGGCATGCTGGCAATGGACGCGGGCGAGAGCGCGGCGGCGGAGCGCTGGATGCGGCGCGCCGTGAGTCTGCAGGCCGGCTTCCGCAGCGCGCTCTTCAACCTGGCGCTGCTGTACTCGCAGCAGGCCGGCCGCGAGGAGGAGGCGCTGCCGGCGCTGGACGAGCTGCTGCGGCACCACCCGCGCCACGTCAAGGGCCTGATCCTCAAGGGGGACATCCTCATGAACCACCGCAAGGACACGCGCGGCGCCAAGGCCTGCTTCCTCAGCATCCTGCAAGCCGACCCGGGCAACGTGCAGGGCAAGCACAACCTGTGCGTGGTGTACTTCGAGGAGCGCGACCTGCCGCGCGCCGCCGCCTGCCTGGAGGAGACGCTGGCCATGGCGCCTGGCGAGGAGTACGTGCGCCGCCACCTGAACATCGTGCGCGGTAAGATGGCGGCCATGAGCGCGGCGGGTCGGCCGCTCGCTCCGGAGGTCGGGGTTGCGGAGGGCGAGGGGGAAGCCGAGGAAGAGGAAGAAGGGCGGGACGCCGAGGAGAATGCCAGGAAATCCTCTGCGGAGAGCCTCGGAGGCGAGGGCCAATCGGAGGCCCCGGACGGTCGCCATGCCGACGAGCCGCCGCCGCCACCGCCGGCGGGTAAGTCCACCGAGGAGATTAAAGACATCGAGAACAAGAGGGCTGCCGCTCTGAGGAGGCTGGAGGAGATCGAGCGCATACTGAGCGGCGACTGACTCCTCTGGACCACACACACTAACCATGGACACTAAAGAGAATCCACAACAAGAAGCACAAGAACCGCTGCAGAGTATAAGTGTTCCTCCTCATGTGGTCATTGTTTATCAGGGGTACCCCCGCCCCCCCTCCTGTGTTTATTGTTTAAAACAGATCGATTGTACCGGAGAACAATTAAAGGAAATGATGTGACTTTCCCCCTGCGCCTCCTGCCCGCCTCCTCACTGAGAGACATCTAGAGGCCCCCCCCCCGTACTGTAAGCCACCCGCTATGCATCCACCTCTTTGTGCTATGCAGTTCATGTACATACATTTATATATTTATTATCTTTATATTAGCACTGCGTTTACCACTCTAATCTAACACGTGTGTTACTTTGTCTCCCGGTGATCATATATGATCATTATATCATGACTTGTGAACCACTAGTGATCATATATGATCATTAAATCATGACGTGTGAACCAATAGTGATCATATGTGATCATTATCATGATGTGTGATCATATATGATCATTATATCATGACGTGTGAACCACTAGTGATCATATATGGCTCCAGGTGGTTCTGTATTCCGTCATGTCTTCATTTAAACTCTTTAATAATAAATGTTTTTTGCACCACCTGCTGTGAAACATTCCTGGAGCTGTGATGGTCCAACGGTCCCTGAACGCATCGCGGCAGCAGAAACTAAAACCAACTGTTCAGGTTCAAAGGATTATTTTAGGTTTCATCAAAGAAAATAAGCAGGTGAACCAGATGTATGAGGACATCAATCAGTACACACACACACACACACACACACACACACACACACACACACACACACACACACACACACACACACACAAACAGACACACACAAAGAGAGAGAGAGACAGAGACACAGGTCTACAGGAGGTCTACTGGAGGTCTAGAGGAGGTCTTCTGGAGGTGACCTCCAGTTCCCCAGCAGCCTTGAGCCTTTACACGGTGGCGGTGTGGTGCGGCGCCCTGCCCCGTGACTTTTGACCTTGTGGGCCTGCAGCTCATCTGGAGCTCTTTGAAGTCCTGAGATGAGAGACTTCGCACCGCAACTCCAACAATCACCCAGAATGCTGAGCGAGGCCGATGGCACAACTCTGGCTTTAGAAACCAGAAACCCAGAGAAATAGTATTAAAATAATGAATTAATTTTTTTAATGTAATTTCTATTTGGTTTTCATATATTTATTTAGTCAGATTAACTATATTTATAATTTTATTTCTATTATTTGTTATATATATATATATATATATATATATACACATATATTTTTTTTTTTATAATTCAAGGCTTGTTATTTATTTGCGGTCTGGAGGATGTCTGGGTACCTAGGGGTAACGGGTCATGTCGATGTTCTCCTGCAACCTTTCTACCTGCAGCCCGGCGCCCCGAGGGTCACTCAGCTCTCACAGGCGTGTCACCTGTTCGGCCCTCGCCATCAACCAGTCCAGAGCCCACATGAGCCCACAAGAGTCCACATGAGTCTCTGGTCTGCGTTGGGTTGTTGTGCGTTCACAAGATTTAAATGTCTATAAACGGTGTTGTGCTGCTCATAGCTCCTCATTCGATGCTCCTCAGCTAGCATAGTGACGTAGCAAAGCGTCGTAGCATAGCATCGTAGAAAAGTGATGTAGCATAGCGACGTAGCATAGCATTGTAGAAAAGCGTTGTAGCATAGCAATGTAGCGTGGTGACCAGTGTTGCCACAGTTACTTTGAAAAAGTAACTTAGTTACGTTACAAGTTACTTGATTTTAAAAGTAACTAAGTTAGATTACTAGTTACTTTATTAGTTACATTCAGCAGCTGCCAAAAAAAAACGCTGCCTCGACATATGACAACAAATGACAACCGGTTTTGCCACCACTGACTTTAGTGCATTTTTAACAGTAATGTGCAATACAACAATGTACAATGTCCTCACATTTTAAGTTGAACTATTTGAAAACTATGAAACTATTTCCAGAAAAAATACAGGTTTTTATATATATATATTAGGGCTGTCAATCGATTAAAAATAATTAACTAATTAATCGCACATTTTGAAATTCTTTAATCGCGATTAATCGTTTATTTTTCTTCTAAAGACTAAGTCTTCTAAATGAAGCAGTAATCACTTCAGACAGCATGTATTTTAGACACTTGATTAATTGTATTTGTTTTTAAAGACACCTTCACACAGCTGTCTCAGAGAGGCTCCTACCTATAAAGGGCCAGCCAGGGATTTAATATCGTGGAGGATGAATAGTTTCTTCAGTGAAACATCAGATTAGTAAACAAGGTGCATTAGAGACACATTGGTCCTGTCATCTTTACCACTGAACAGCAGAACCAGTGGACTGATTCAAATGTGTCACTCTGGAGGCTGGGTGCATTTTATACATTTTACAACAAATTGTAATTCACTTTTTAAAGTATTTTGTATATGACACACAACCCCACATGTTCTACATCAAACATTCCAGAACAATCTCAGCTCTATAGAATGAGTCTCCCTGTCCTCGTGTTTTCTGATTCTTTGACCGACGGATTGCTAATGAGCCTCACTTGGGAGGGGGGCGAGTCCTCTGTGATTTACTGAGTGTTCAATGGTTGTTTTCTTCGCAAAAATGTTGACAGACAAACGGATTGACAAATCACAGTGACGGGTTAGTGTGACAAGATCTTTCCGCTGCGTCACCCGACACGTCGCCCTGTGTGTCTGTTGTCTGTGGAGCGGAGAAGCAGCCGGGAGGAGGAGGAAACCCTCCGGATTAATCCACGAGTTTTAACTGATTTCTGCTTCGTATTTTCGCGGAGAACTCATTATGAGTCCAGGTCGGTTCCAGCCGAGTCCCAGGGCGAGCCCAGCTTGCACCCCAAGGCCCCCCCCTAGCGCCGAGCCTGGACTTAGCGAGCTAGTTGTTGCATCGGCTAACGCTACATGACTTCACTCCCACCACGCAAGACTAAATCAAATATATATTGTATAAAGTAGTAACGGAAAAGTAACGCACAGTTACTTGTACAAGTAACTCTAATCTGATTACTGGTTTGGAAATAGTAACGCGTTAGATTACTCGTTACTTTTAAAAGTAGTCATATTACAGTAACGCGTTACTAAGTAACGCATTACTAACATCACTGGTAGTGACGTAGCATAATGATATCGCAAAGCGACGTAGCATAGCGATCTAGCATAGAGATGTAGCATAGCAATATAGCAAAGAGATTTAGCATAGCAATGTAGCATAGCGATGTCGCATAGTAACGTAGCATAATGATGTTGCAAAGCGACGTAGCATAGCGATCTAGCATAGAGATGTAGCATAGCGCTGTAGCATAGCAATGTAGCATAGCGATGTGGCATAGCGATGTAGCATAGCGAAATAGCACACGTCTGCTATATCAGTGAAGGAGCCCCTCGGGGTGAGGCTCCGTGGTCGTTGTGCTCAGCCGTCGGCGTGGCGTCTGTCCTCTGATGGCAGCGCCCCGCCACACAGGATGTTCAGGATGCTTCCGATCAAGAAGCAGGAAAGTGGAGTGTGGCGCTCTGAGCTGAAGACGCATGTCGTCCATCTTTAGTCCGCTGGTCATCGCCGTGACAACGAGCTGCAGCGCGGGACTCCTTTTAGGGAATCGCAGAAAGAATCTTGGCTCCGGGGTCCAAAACGTCATCGGAGTCAGATCGTGACTGCGGAAGAATTTCAGGGAAAAAGAAGAACGGAACGTTCGGGGCGACAACGAGAATAATTAAAACATCGTCCGGCCGATCCTCCCTCAGGAAATGAAGAGTCCATCCCAGACGACTCGATGGACGGTGGCGCCGTGGGGGGCGGGCCCTGAACACCTGGGTGCTGAAGAGTAGCCTGACCTCAGGTCAGTACCAAACGATGCCTTCATAAAAGTAGACGGCAAATAATAAATCAGCCATTATAACCATGGTTAAAATAGCGACGAGCTACGAGCTGCGAGCTGCGAGCCGCGAGCTACGAGCTTTTCCTGGTAATCAAATTCGAATTAAACTTTATTTCTCACAGGTCTGGTAGGAGCAGACGCTCCGACTCTCCCAGTGCATGCTGGGTCGTCTCGCTGCATCTGGAGGATGAAACGAACAAAAACAAGAACAGAACGGAGGCCACATGTGTGGGTGGAATGTGGAAGATCTTTGAGCAACAAGTGTACAGATCTCTAGAATCGCCCGTCAGACATCTGGATCTGAGCTTCATGAACATCCCGGAGAACGAGACAACCTCCAGTCAGAGGTCAGAGGACAAGAGATCCGACTTGTGTTTTATTTACATTAATATTAATATTAATTAAACTCAACATTAATTGTAACCATCACATAAAAACAATATACAGGCCTCAGTGCTGATTCCATTTGGACAAGTTAAGTTTGTTAAAGGGAATGTTCTGGTTTACTAATTCATGAATCATTCTCATCTTCAAGAGGTCTTCGTGTTCAGGCAGACAGACAGACACACTCACATACATACAGACAGACAGTACATGGAGCCTCCAATGAGGATACATTTATATCATTATTCTTTTTATAGGGCTTGTGTGGTTTTGGTGTTCCCCCAGTGGATCCCAGTTCCCCTAGTGGATCCCAGTGGATCCCAGTTCCCCCAGTGGATCCGGTCAGAGGGTGGATAAGGTCGGGAATGCATCATCGTATTTTAACTGCAACCCGGCCACCAACCGCCGAGAAGCCACGGGACTTACAGGTCTGTGCAGGCGCCCCCTGTTGGTGGGAACGGGTCTGGACAGGCGCCCCCTCGTTGTGGGAACGGGTCTGGACAGGCACCCCCTGGTTGTGGGAACGGGTCTGGACAGGCGCCCCCTGGTTGTGGGAACGGGTCTGGACAGGCGCCCCCTGGTGGTGGGGACGGGTCTGGACAGGCGCCCCCTAGTGGTGGGGGCGGTCTTCCTTCTCGTCATGCGATGTGTTGGAAAGCCCCGTGTGAATACCATTCATATAATGAATGCTTTTGGCCGTCATTGTTCTCATTTGTCATCGGGTTGTTTCGATGGATAAATCATTGAATCCATGGCGACGACGCACCCCCTCCCCCACACACACACACACACACACACACACACACACACACCCCCGCCCCACCCCCCATGTGGGGCTTTGTGTGAAGATGTATAGGAATGTCCGGCTCCCTGTACATCAGCCTCTGTGTGCCCTCTGAGCCGCTCACGGCTCTGGAAGCGCCGTACGAGACGGGCTCATGTGACGGTGATGAAAGAACAGATTGTTGGGGACCAGACGCCCCCCCAGCAGCCCGGTGACATCACTTTACCATTAGACGCTGGGCCGCCGCCAGCACCCGGCCACGCGGTGCATCTGTTACTGTCTGAATATCAAGCTATTAAAAAATAACTGGTTCACACTGCGGTGACAAATCCAGCCAACGGACGCCGGGAGGACACAAGACACGCCCCTCAGGGTCTGGAGGACAGCAGAGACGCACTGATGAAGAGTTGGGCTGACGCACTGATGAAGAGTTGGGCTAACGCACTGATGAAGAGTTGGGCTAACACACTGATGAAGAGTTGGGCTAGTTTTAAATCCCACCTGAATCTGGTTGGGCCCACGTGCTGTTGTAGTCCACCTGTGTGGCCCACGCGCTACAGACCGGTGACATAATGCAGAGACAGATTTGGCTGCAGTCTGAAGCTCATTAGATCACTAAATCACTAGATCACTAAATCACTAGATTACTAATTCACTAGATCAATAGATCACCAAACCACTAAATCACTACACTAGAATACTAAATCACTAGATCACTAGATTACTAGATTACTAAATCACTAGATCACTAGAGCACCAAATCACAGGCTCAACCACCCGTGATTTGGTGCTTCAGTGCTGTGAAGTTAGTCTGAATGGTCACAGTGGAGTCAGTGAGCCACCGGGTCCTTCACTTCTAAACCAGCTGGCTAAGCTAGCTGCTAAGCTGCTCATCTTCTGGCAAATAGGAGTAAAAAGCCAAATCTGTCCTTCAGAGAGGTGACGGTTGTCCTCCGGGTCTCAGTCCTCATGCTGCTCCTCCAGCGCCTCCATGGGAAGTTATGTTCAGAGAGACTGGTTCCACACTGGTTATAGTGTTCCCTACTGGTTCCAGACTGGTTCTAATGTTCCCTACTGGTTCAAGGCTTGTTCTAGTGTTCCAGATGGTTCCATACCTGTTCTAGCACACTCACTCTCTGATGCTGAGGGCTTATCGGGTTCCCTGTGTGGTCACAGGAGTTTTAGTTTCATGGGACTCAGAGAGTCCGAGAGTAACTTTGACACCCGGACTGCAACTTCTTCTTGTTTTGTTTTTGAAAAGCACAGAAGGGTTTCCCGTGGAGATCGGGACAGTTTTGTCTCAACGTGCACGTGGTCGGGTTGTAGCTAACGTTGCTAACGGTGCAAACCAAGGTGAAAGTGCTAACACGGCTAACGGTGTTTACCTGATGAGCGGCGGCTCACAACCTGCTGCTGTGACGCTTCATCACAGCGTCCTCTGAAGCGAACACGCAGCGCTCTGAGCTCTCAACGCACCGCCGGCATGTTTCTCATCGCAGCTGATTGAACACAGAGCGGCTCCGTCTGCAGAGCAGCTCGGTCCAGGGATCCTCTCCCCGCAGCCAGGCGCTTGGCGGCATTAGCGCCGGAGTGGGAGTCGTTGTGCGCTCCGCTCAGGAAGCGCAGCAGTCATGAGACAGAGGGATGGAGGGCCGCCTGGAGGGGAGGGGAAGGCTCAAAGACCTCAATCAGAAGAAAGAGAAGAAAGAGAAGAGAGACCCGTCTCTGTCCGGGCGCCTTCCCTCCAACAAAGAAGTTCTGAACAACAGACACATTCCCTCCAGAATAATGAAACAGGTTGGTCACAGACATGATTGACTTTAACCAGAGTTCTGGAGAAGTTTGACCACTTTAAAGAGAGGAGGGCTACTGCTACTTTTTAGATTTAATCAATGGTTATTGTCAATATTTTCCGAATTTGGAGCAGTTGCGTTAAGTTGTGTTACGTTACGTTAGTTAGCTGGCCTCTTTTCTTCTCATTGTTGAGTGCTATTTAAACCATGTCGCCCAACTGCGCCCCCCCAAAAAAGAATTCACCAGCTGCCACTGCTCCCTACCCCACTACCTCCCTACCCACTACTCCCCTACCCCACTACCTCCTTACCCCCCTACCCCCTACCTCACTACCTCCTTTTCCCACTACCTCCCTACCTGACTACCCCACTACCTGACTACCCCACTACCTCTCTACCCCACTCCCTGACTATCCCACTACCTCCCTTTCCCACTACCTCCTTACCCCACTACCTCCCTACCTCCCTACCCCACTACCCCCCTACCCCACTACCTCCCTACCCCCTACCCCACTACACCACTACCTACCTACCCCACTACCCCCCTACCCCCTTCCTCCTTACCCCACTACCTCCCTACCCCATACCCCATGGGATCATGCTGCTCCCAGGAGGCAGGGGTACTGGTGGTTCCTCTGCTGTTGCTTCCAGACCTCCAGCTCTAATCTAGATCTGATCGTATCCAGATTGATTCTTTTTTAGACTTGGACGTCAAAAAAATAAAAACACATGAAATGTGAGTCGTGTAAAATGTGATCTGAACCACATTTGGAGGTTTGGAACACGTCCCAAAGGGTGGAGGGCTGCTCCAATCAGCTCCAAGGAGGACCACACAAAACCCTCTGCTGGACAAGCACGTTCACTCTGCCTTCGCTTACTGCCACTTCACCCTCACAATGAACACCATCACGTACACCATCATGTGCACTGCCATATACACCGTCATGTGACCAGTACCGAGGGTGAAGCCTCATAGCAGAATACAAGACAAGCTAACGATCTATTGTTCATCTGGTCTCATGACATCTATTGTTCATCTGGTCACGTGACATCTATTGTTCATCTGGTCACGTGACATCTATTGGTCATCTGGTCTCATGACATCTATTGTTCACCTGGTCTCATGACATCTAGTGTGTTCATCTGGTCTCATGACATCTATTGTTCACCTGGTCTCATGACATCTATTGTTCATCTGGTCACATGACCTCTATTCTCATCCTCATCCTGGAGGAGTATCCTCCTCTATTCTCTAGTGAAGGGTTCCATTCTCAACCGCTTTATCCGGGGTCGGGTCGCGGGGGCAGCAGACCCAGCAGGTTGCCCCAGACTTCCCTCTCGCCCGCAACATTTTCCATCTCATTCTGGGGGATCCCGAGGCGTTCCTATGCCAGCCGGGAGATGTAATCCCTCCAGTGTGTTCTGGGTCTTCCCCGGGGTCTCCTCCCAGTTGGACGTGCCTGGAAAACCTCTAACGGGAGGCGTCCGAATCAGATGCCCGAAGCACCTCGGCTGACTCCTTTCGATTCGAAGGAGTAGCGTCTCGACACCGAGCTCCCTCCTGATGTCCGAGGTCCTTACCCTATCTCTAACGCCGGACACCCTACGAAGGAAACTGATCTCGGCCGCTTGTATTCGCGACCTCGTTCTTTCGGTCATTACCCAAAGTTCGTGACCATAGGTGAGGATTGGAACGTAGACTGACCAGCAAATTGAGAGCTTCGCCTTTCGGCTCCTTTTCACCAGACGGTCCGGTGCAGCGCCTGTTTTACTGCTGCAGCTGCACCGATCCGCCTGTCGATCTCCCTCCATCTGACCCTCACTCGTGAACAAGACCCCGAGATACTTGAACTCCTTCGCTTGGGGCAGGCACTCTGTCCCCACCTGGGACCCCACCAAAGCCTTCTCAAAGTCCACAAAGCACCTGTAGACTGGTTGGGCTCCCAGGACCCCTCCAGGACCCCTCCAGGACTCCTCCAGGACGGGACGGGACGGAATCCGCACTGCTGGTCTTGAACCTGAGGTTCGACCAGTGGTCGGAGCCTCCTTTCCAGTACCCTGGTTCTGAACCCTTTTTTTCTAATTCTTGAGAGTTGTTCATGATCCGATGTGAGCTCCTGGGTCAAAGGTCAGGGATGTCTATGTGTTACCCCCCCTGAGGGGAGTTTGTAATGTGTGATATATATTGGGCTATACTGAATTGAATTGTTGGACATGCTGTGAGACGCTGAGCTCCCCCTCCCCCCTCTGTACATGTGTTCAGGTCCACTAATCTGTGTTCTTGGCATGTTCTTGCCGTGTTCTTGGTGTGTTCCTGGAGTCTTAGCTCTCTCCATGTGTGAAGGGAACATCTGGACCGTGGCTGCTGGGTTCAGTCCCAGTTCTATGATAGGAGCTGTTGCTGCCTTCCATCTCTTGTCTGTGTTTCAGATGGATGGGTGTCCACCCAGAGGCTCTCCCGGGTCCCTTCCTGTTGACGAGGCTGTTCCAGCGCTCTTTGTGTGTCCCTCCACATTACTGTTTTAAATATAAAGACCTGCTCCGTATGAAACGTTCACAAAATAACTTTTTGACCCTCCGTTGGGGATCCCCACACTGTGGACACGTAGAGGTGTAGGTGGAGGTGGGGGATGCACATGTAGCAGCTGTGAAGGGTAGGGAGGGAGGAAAGGAGATGATTGATGCAGAAAGGGAGCGAAGGAGGCCACAGATGAGCTGAGAGGCACCTCATTCCATTAGTTCGGCCATTACACCAAATAAGTATTACATTTATAATCCATTTGTTACTTTGGCAAACTTCTTTGTTTCTATTTTTCTTGACCCCTGAATACAATAACACCTCATTCATAATCTTTTTTTCCCTGTATGATGAATTGTTGATGAATCTACATCTTTGTATGATATAACATACGAGCATCAGCATCCTGACGTTGGAGAAGCGAGAAGCAGGCAATGTGCAACGGACCAGAATCCACCCGTCAGTCCCTGTGCAGAGCGCCATCTTATCCATGAGCCAGGATACACTATATATATATATATATATATATATATATATATATATATATATATATATATATATATAATATGTGTGGCCTTGCCGCCTGATTTCATAACAACAGCTCTCTAACTCTCGGCTCAAGTATCTTTAAAAACAAATTCCAAACATTGTTCTGGCTCGAAGCAATTATAAAAAAAGGATCGGACTAGAGCGGTGACCACCGGCTAAATATATATTTTCTCACAAAACCCGGGGGGCAGGAAGCTCAACCTCTTCCTGTACACGGAGGCTGTAGAGGGATTTGACCCCTGCAGGATGTGATGGGAACCCCGGCTCCGGCTGGGGACCGGGAGTCAGAGCGGACTGTGTCCTTGGTCCTTGTGTCCTTGTTCTTGTATCCTTGGTCCCTGTGTCCTTGGTCATTTGTGTCCTTGTGTTTTTGTTCCTGTGTCCTTGTGGAGCCTCGGCGGTGCTCCGGCGGCCAGTGTTCTGTGCGTAGCGGCTCCCTCAGTGACCTAGGCTGACCTCGGGGTCGTCCACCTGAAGCCATCAGCTCTGACGATACACTACATATGGCTTTGAACGATTCATGAAAACATCCCTCTTAAAAAACATCAGAACATGGATCTCTTTGGCTCAGTCTCAGGAAAAACTCATTTCTGCATCTTCGGTGGAGCGTGAAGTATTCCGGGAGCTCCCACGGCGCTGCGGCGCCGCTCGTCTAAAAATACAAGTTCAGAGAAGTGAGGAGGAATTCTGTGAGGAACACGAGGGTGAGGCAGCCGGAGAAAAGCCTTTCTAAAAGGACGCATCGTAATCTCATTTCAGTAGCAACAAGCAGAACCGTGGACACTTTGAGGAGCTCACCAGATGCAAGATAAGTGAAGTCTGAGCACAACAACAACAACCCTCTACAGCTTGTAACAAATTTACAAATTTCCCCAGGGCGCGTTGTGCGGCGCCCAGTGGCGAGGAAGGGCCCTCGCTCGTGTTCGGGGCCTTTCGCCCTCAGCCGGTCGGACCCTGAATCGGCGGTTCATCCGAGATGCGGCAGAACTTCCCTTCAATTTGAACGTTGTCGTTCGGGTCGGAGCGCTGACTCGTCGTTCTGACGAATGCGTTGATGATTCTCTCCAGTTGCTGCTCTTGATGAATGTCTCCATGCAGCTGCCAGGAGGTCACGAGCTCCTCAGGCGCAACAAGGAGCCGCTTCTTCCATCGGGGAAGCTGGAAGCACATGACCGAGGCTCGGATTGGAGAAACACAAACCCTTAACTATAGCTACGTCTAATAAATACACGTGAACATACACGTACACGCTAAACAACAGCTATAGCTACGTCTAATAAATACACGTGAACATACACGCTAAACAACAGCTATAGCTACGTCTAATAAATACACATGAACATACGCGTACACGCTAAACAACAGAAACCAGATGATGAAACAGCAGGGTCGGACCCGGTTGCCGGGCCCTTGGCATCGGGATCGTTCATCCAGAGAACATCTGAACCTTGTTCATAGCGTTAGCGCTCAGGGTTTATAGCGCAACACGCTAGCTGGTTAACTTCAGCGTTACTCAATAGAAGTTATAGGAACCGATCGGCGGGGGCTCCCGCTTGAGGTCGTCTCCATGGCGCCACCTTGGTAATCTCACCAGATCATACAGTCTCAACATTTGACATTTAACTAGCTAACATTCGCTAGGCTAGCTTGTAGGGAACATGACCTCACCTGTGAACAGCAAGCTAACGTTGGCCAGGTGAGCCGCTTCGTGGCGAGAGCCGAACGGAGGGAGCCGTCGGTCCTGTTGGGAGCCCCAGGGAGCGGCACCCCGAGCATCGGTTTTAGAACCAGAACTCTGGGCCCCGGGTCCTGGGAGGGGACAGAGGGGTCGATAGGCAACGAGAACACAGAACAAGCAGAGAGGGGAGGGGCTGACTGGGCTCAGTGTTCAGATGATCCGTAAAATGGAAAAGGAAGTCGAGCGTGTGATCGCTCTGAAGATAAGAACTTTACCACAGCGCCACTTTCAAGCCTCATTCCTCCGTTTTAAAACAGAGCCGCACTTTTTATTCAGCCAGATGAACTTGTATCTGTCGACTTCTGTAGCCGCCGGGGGAACCTGATGCTTAAAGAACAGAGGAGCCCTCAACTCCTCCTGGTTTACTCCTCAGGCCTCCACTCCTCCTGGTTTACTCCTCAGGCCTCGACTCCTCAGACCTCGACTCCTCAGGTCTTTGGTTCTGTGGACGTTCCTCTGCTTTGGGTTCTAGTTCTGTGGACGTTCCTCTGCTTTGGTTCTGGTTCTGTGGATGTTCCTCTGCTTTGGGTTCTGGTTCTGTGGACGTTCCTCTGCTTTGGGTTCTGGTTCTGGTTCTCTGGACGTTCCTCTGCTTTGGGTTCTGGTTCTTTGGACGTTCCTCTGCTTTGGGTTCTGGTTCTGTGGATGTTCCTTTGCTTTGGGTTCTGGTTCTGTGGACGTTCCTCTGCTTTGGGTTCTATGGACGTTCCTCTGCTTTGGGTTCTGGTTCTGGTTCTGTGGATGTTCCTCTGCTCTGGATTCTGGTTCTGGTTCTGTGATGGTGTGTGACCCGTCTGAGGACAGTGTCTCCTCGGACCAGAGGGCGTCTCTTGTTTGCGTCGCTTCTTTTCTTTCAGTGTTCTCGTGTTTCCTTTGAAGTGGAGCGACGTGGCGTCCGCGACACGTTCCCATGGTAACACCCTCCACTGCTTTGTGGACGCATTACTCAGACTCTGTCTCCAGGGAGATGTTTGGTTTGGGTTTTTTGGCAGAACAATTTCATATTTTTGGAAAGTGTACAGACATTCCTGCAGTTTGAGATTATTCAACATTGTTGGAGACGTTCGTTACGAGACACGGGGTTAATACAGGACCTTCAAGAGTTAGGGGTCAATGTCCTTATTGTTCAATGAAGATCACATTTAATATGGTAGTGACTATTCTCTGGTGTAATGAAGTCTGTACATAGTTAATATGGTAGTGACTATTCTCTGGTGTAATGAAGTTTCTACATAGTTAATGTGGTAGTGACTATTATCTGGTGTAATGAAGTCTTCATAGTTAATGTGGTAGTGACTATTCTCTGGTGTAGTGAAGTCATGGCGTGGGGGCCGTGGCGTGGGGGCGAGTGATTCATCCTGAACGTTCAGGAGCCACTGAGTCACCGTGAAGCTGACCTGGGATTAGGTGACGGGCGACGCTCACTCGAGGTGACACGAACAAGAGCTCTCAAGGTTCTCTTGTCTGAACCCCCCCCCCTACACACACACACACACACACACGCACACACACACACACAGGTGGAGCTTCTTCTTCTTCTTCTTCTTCTTCCGTCTCTTTCTGGTAGTATTTAGACTCCGTCGTAGTTTTCTGGTTCGTTGGCGACAGAGTTTATAAAATACTTTTTGTTTGACTTTTAAATGCATTTATTTGTCTAATCAGAGCTTCTACCTTCTATCAGGAGATCACTTACTTTACATGTTGATAATATATCCAGTATCTCTATATCTCTATCATGAGAGAGACGTTTATAAGCCTACATATGAATTCAACCTGACTGTATTTTGTCATTTAAAGATAATAATCACATTCTCCAGAGACATTTTATTTAGGATTTATTTGTTTAATAAATTCAGACGCTGTAAATGTGTATCTTGATTTTCTGATTCTATAACAAGACAAGACATTAAACTTCTGCGCCGGCTTCATGTCGACAACTTCATCTCTGTTTTAAAAACGAGGTTCTCCACTGTTACGCAACATCAAGAACATGAGATAAAACATGAGATAAAACATGAGTTTAAAACATGAGATAAAACACAAGATAAAACATGAGATTAAAACATGAGATAAAACATGAGATAAAACAAGAGATAAAACATGAGATAAAACACGAGATAAAACACAAGATAAAACATGAGATAAAACATGAGATTAACACGAGATAAAACATGAGATTAAAACATGAGATTAAAACACGAGATAACACATAGATGCATCATCAGATCTTCACAATAGGACAAATACGTTACCTTTTCACACTAGAGTATTTGCCTGAATCAAAACCACTTCCTTTTTTCCTGTGACCGCGGAAAAACACGTTTTGGGTTGAGAAGAGACGTTCCGCGGCCGGTAGCCGGTTGACCCGCCAACAAGAATCGAGCTCACACTAGCAAACGCCGTGGAGGGAGAGTCCACCTCAGGGTCGGGGTCGGGGTCAAGGTCAGGGTCGGGTCAAGGTCGGGATCCAGACTTGTTATTCTTTGTCTTTCATTGTCGTAGTTTGACTTTATTTGGTGAACACATGCCGGCTTCTGTTTACCTGAAAGAGACGAGAATCAAACCGTCACCATGTCTAAGAGTCTCCGCTGTCTCTTCTATCTTTCGCTGACTCCTCCTCCTCCTCCTCCTCCTCCTCCTCTTCAGCCCAGTGCTTCTGGGGGGGGGGGGCTTCTCGATTTCCCTCCTGCCTAGAAAAATCAATATTGGGAGGCGGCCCTCCAGACCTTTCACAGGAGTATTACAGCCCAGCCCGGCGCTCCGATAAGCCTCCTGTTACGGCCCCCGGGACGGGGCTGGCAATGGCCGCCTCCCCGCCGGGGGGGAGGCATTCTCCTCCGGCCGCAGGGAAGAGCACCATAAAGGGCAAGACGTGCATCCCGAGTCCATCGGCTGGGCTATTAGTAACCTTAGAGCCCCTGACCTGCGACTAGGGTCCTGTGCTGCTTCCCACACACACTCACATGGACGCACACACACAGCGGGTAGCTAACGTGTGCGCCGACGCAGGAGAGCGACCACGACCTTGCCGGCATGACGGCCTTTCAGCGGATTTACCTGTAATGACACACATGCACACAAGCACGCACTTGTACAAGCACACACGCACGCACACGCACACGTACAAGCACACACACACACACGCGCGCGCGTACACGCACACACACGCACGCACAAACATACACGCACACACGCACACGTACAAGCACACACGCAAACACACATACACGTACACGCACAGTTGCACACACACACACACACACACACTCTTTTACTGAGGGAATACATCAAGAAAAGAGTAGAGTCATTAGATAGACTTCTATACAACCATAGGAGTCGCCCCCTGGTGGTCAGGAGAGGGAATGCAGCTTTAACACATGAAGCAGAGACTTCTATACAACCAGAGGAGTCGCCCCCTGGTGGTCAGGAGAGAGAATGCATGGCGTTGTGAGACGATACAGGTTGAGGAAGGATCAGATCACAGCTCGTGGAGGTGAACCCTCTCTGGCAGGAGGCCCGGAGGTAAACCTCTCCCGTGTCTTAGATGTTCGCTAAGTCAGAATTTATTTGACAAATGTGTCTCCATAATCCATTTTGCCAAAGGGGAAAGTGTAAAACGTTTTGGCTTATCTCTGCAGTCTAAATTGTATTTTTGTGGCTTACAATAATAACGTTTCGTAATCTGAAAACTAAAGGTGTAAATGTTGTGAACTGGGAAGGTAAATACTTTTTAATGACACACGCCTGAGCCTGCAGAGTCTTAAGAGAGATCCACGCTGGGAGAAGATAATTAACCACAAGTGTCAGACGTCAGTTTAACCCGGAGACTTGGAGCACGCCGCTCGGCGGCGGAAGCCACATAGAGAGAATCCTCTTAATGACTGTTTATCAGCAGCTTAGATCCCCGTGGCGGTCTGAACACGTCCCAACCGTCACAGGGTCGATTCAACTCGTGGTTCTTGTGGACTTTGGCAGAACGTCTGTGTTCGTCTCCAGGACCTCTGATCCACCGTCACATCAAACTTCACGGAGATCTCTCTATCTCCACAACGCCGGGAAGAGGCCGTCTGAGGCCGTCTGAGCCCGTGATGCCCTCAGCCACCGCGGCTTCTTGTTATTCCTGGATACGACCCTCACTTCATTAAATCTCTTCCTACTGACTCCGCTTGAACTGAGCGTTGCTCCAACTGGAACGCAAACGACAACTGGAGAAACACGAGTGGCAAACTAACCTCCTTTTCTAACTCGTACCCAAAGTCAAATTCAAGGAGTCCACGAGGGACCGAGTCATCGAAAGCCCAGAGATACGCTGCTGGTCCCAGGTCAGCTGGTCCCAGGTCAGCTGGTCCCAGGTCAACTGGTCACAGGTCAGCTGGTCCCAGGTCAGCTGGTCCCAGGTCAACTGGTCACAGATCAACTGGTCACAGGTCAACTGGTTACAGGTCAGCTGGTCACAGGTCAGCTGGCTCACAGTCACCAAAAACAACTCGCAAAAAAAGGAGGACGCTCCGGGCTGGGAAGTGACGGAGGAGGTGCAGGCATCGGTCCGGTCTGGTTTACCCACGAACTCCAGAGATTAATATTTTCATTTGTCGGCGTTCTTGCTCGCTGTTGCCATGGATACCAACTCCCTCAATCAGCCATCAGGATAAACGTCCATGCGTAGTGGCGATGTATATAATTGGCTGTGTTTGAAGTTTTATTACTTGAGGCCGAAGTACTTCCCGTTCTCCTTGGCCGTCCTGACCGGTCTGTGGCCGGCTTCCTCTCAGGAGGACAACAATAAAGACGTCCTGAGGATAGCTGCCAAAACCGAATCACTCGTGGTCACAAGAGCCTTTGAACCAATCATCTGTCTTGAGATCCTCTAAACTGGAACGGCGTGATGGAGGAGACCCGTGTGACCCCCGGGACGCATTGGGCCCCCCCGTGGAGGGTTGAACAACGGCTTCTGGCGACCTTCCTGCTTCCTGGTAGCGGGAGTCGTCATTGAGCGTGATGTCGATCCTTTGCATCCACAAAACGGTCGATGAACCAAAATCTATGGAAATCCCCAAAAAACACCGGCCCAGAAAAACAAGTCTGAGTATTGAACCCCGTCGGCAGTTTCTTTAAACGGATGAGATGCGTGAAGTGTTCGACCCGGGTGGTTCTGCCTTCAGCCGTGTTGACTTACCGTCACATTCTTTTAGCATTTTTCTCCAAACGAAAAAATTAGCAGCACTGTTTGTAAAAATAGTTTAAAAACATTTATTTTAAGGATATGACAATTAAGCAGATCAAAACATCCTTGTCTCCTAATAAAACGCTATATAGGCATTTTTATTACAGGGAATTTGATTATATGCTATTCTGGGAATATTGAGTTGAAAGAGCAATTTTAAAGATACTATCTTAGAGATAATTCAATGTTCTGTTCTCCCATTTATTTGCCCACAACAACCTTATCCATTGTTCTGTATTAACTGACGTTAGCTAAGGAATACGTTCGGTTCAATCTGGGACAGACGCGCTCATCTTTTATCTTGGAAATTCAAAATGGAAAAAGAACCAGTGAACAGGATCTATCGACCACTTCATCAGGAGAAGAGGAGCAGACATGCTTCATCCTCCAAAGACCAATCTAGCTGTCGTGTTCCCACAAGGACAGCAGCACTCATGACATTAGAACCCTTTAAGTTCACCAAGAACATACAGAATCTCTCTCTGTATGGAGGGAGACATTTCCCCCAACACCCCCAAAGGGTTTTATTAGTTTGGTCTCAAACACTCAACATAGTTGACAATCACAATGAATGAATGTCCACGGGTCTTTGCTCAAGGGCACGTCAACAAGCGGACACCTTGACGTTCAGCTGGCAGCAGAGTCGCCTCCCAAAAGCCAGACGGCAACTAAGAAGCTCAAGCTCTCCTATAAATAGCTGGGAGGGGAGTTTGATCGGAGCGCTAAGCTTTCCTCCTGAACGGCTTGGCGGCGCGTGGACGGACCTTTGACAACATTGCTGTCTTTTATTCGTTGGGTTTACTTCATCTTTATTTCTAATTTGACTGAAAACATTCATCAGCATCTGGAATGTGTGTTGAATGAGAATGGTTTGAGGGCTTTTGATAATATTCGTCCTACCCATGACATACCTGGCTCATCTTTTTTCCTATACTTACAACTAAGAGCTTCACTTGAAACATATGGGGTCCATGAAGCGACCATCTGGGATCAGCTGCATCATGAACCCACAAGAGGCCAAACCAGGGGAGTAGCGTCCAAACGAGTCTCTAACAAACCTCTTCCACTCGAACAGGTTGGGGCCAAAGACCTCGATAATGTACTTCAGAGAAAAACAAATGTATTCTATCTAGTACCCACATGTGGAAAACAAAAATAGATTACATTTGCATTTTACTTTTTAAATCCGGCAACCGCTGGTTAAACCGGAGTTGCCTTGGGACTAAGCGGCCACCTGTCACAGGTAATTGCAGAGCAATTACAGTCACAAATTATATCTGCAGCTTTTTCGCCCAACGCAAATATCTGAGCCCCCCTCCCCCCACCGCAAAATAATCCCCCTGCCAAAACAAACGACCTAGAATTAACATTTGAATACTTGTACTTTATTCATATCTCACATATGTGTCTTTACATTTATACAAAAATACAGAAAACAGTCGAGTCTTCACCCAGAAAACCAACTGGGCAATAATTACATTAGATTTTTTGGCACCCAGACTTATTTCCTGCCTCATTTGATTCACCACCGAAGTGGATCGCTGAGCGCACGCCGCCCGGGTCACACGGCGGCCCACGGGGGTGCGGCGGCAGGCCGGTCCGGCTCCGCTAGCGCTACCCGGACCGGCCTCCACGCATCGGACGGACTGAGTGGCACAGACAGGAAAATGGGGGACCGGGATGTTGTTTTTCTTTCTCTTTGTTCACAGCTTAGACCTGTTGCAGCTCATGATATTCATAGACTACGGTATATATATATATATATATATATATATATATATATAAATAAAAAGCCATTTTTTGACAGAGTATACCTTTGTTGTGGCTAGCCTAGTCGTCTCTGTCAGAATACTGGCGACTAGGCAAAATAGTCTTCATGTAGAGACGCGAAAACCATAAAGCTCAACGGACGTGAAAGCCTCAGGTCTAGACCGCCACAGATAATATGCTCCAATATTGTTCAAAAATGCATTTTAGAATGGAAACAGTTTAAATGAAAGCGCGTTACCACACTACTGATGTCAGAGATTCCTGCTAAAAGTCTGTTGTTGTGGACTATATGAACACCAATGTGGTATACGTCTTCTAATACAGACTCTAAACCGCCATAGAGAATATGACATCGTTAATAATAGGGTGTTTCTCAAAAATGCATTTTGAATGAATAACAACAAACACTACTTTACCACACAGAAGGATCCCAGCTGTTGATGCTGACAGATACTGTAGCTCTGAACTATATGAACACCAATGTGGTATGTTTTTTCTTTTTTTCTTTTCAAACTCGGATTCAATTTTGCACAAATACTCGATTCCTGAATTCCAAATACACATGAAAACAAGCAATTTGTTTTTCTAAAGGTTAGAAAGGATAATATGTCAAGTTGTGCAGAAAGAAAATCAGTTTATTTCTGCCAGAAAGAGTTCCGACATCATAACTGTGCACAGGTCGAGCCGACTCCTGAAACAGAGAGAAGCGGGGGAACCGTAACTGTTGGGATAATCTAGTGAGATGATTCTAATCTGCCCGGAGACTTCTGAGACGTTCTGCTACCACACAGAAACATAGAGAGCCTCTTTTCTTCTTCTTTTCACAAGGCACAAAACCCAGAATGGACACGGTACAAACTTAAGAGCACAAGCATGATAGAAATACTCCAACTAGATCTAGAAGCAGGTGTTTGTGTCCGGCCACCTGGTCACGTGATGGGGAAGGTCACAGCCAGCGTGCCCTGTTCCCCCTCCCCCTCCCCCTGATCTCATATCTCATCCCCTACAGTCCATCAGTGATCCACTCTGCTGCGGGCAAGGCTACGTGGGAGTTAACATCATTTGGTATGGCAAGCGTTTCTCACTTATATCTGCTCCGCCCAGTTTCACCCATCGTGATATCTGCTCCGCCCAGTTCGCCCATCGTGATATCTGCTCCGCCCAGTTTCGCCCATCGTGATATCTACCACGTCATCTCCGCCCGGTCGTGATCTAAGTCCAACTCCCCGCACGGATTATGGTAATACAAAATGTTTAGTTTAGGACGCTAATAACTGTCTCCTGAATGAAAGCTCTGATTTTCAGTTAAATTATGGGAGTATGTGCGCTTTAAAAAAAGAAAAGTTTTTGTTTTACTAGTTTACCTAAAGCTTTTAACTATGTTTATTACCCTGTCAGACACATTGAATGGCTGTGTATGAATTGTATGAACACACCAAGTTGCCATTTTATGTGTGTGTAAGAGCGACTGAAGGAGATTCGTGGCTCGGGATCTGAGAAATAAAATAATTAGTAGAAAATGGTCTCACAGACTTGGAACGTAATCTAGTCTTTCTACTAATGTTATAAAAGTAAATGTAATCAACCAGACTAGTTCTTGATCCCAGATATTTGAACCCGGTTAGCGGAGGTCAAGCGGCTCGCCATAGCCTCCGTGTCTCCGACGCTGCGGCCACTCGCCTCGCAGCTCGGACCACATCTGTCGTCGCCGAGACTTTTCACGCCGAGGAACATGCAAAAGGAACGGCGGCCGTAGCTTCATATCGAAATACTACCGCTAGCAACCCGCTAGGTACCCGCTAGCTACCCGCTAGCTACCCGCTCGGTTGAACCGCTTAGATTCGTCCACCGGGGAATGACTTCCTGCGCCTGCACGCTTGGAGACCCGGCGCACCTCCTTTGACGGCGTGTTATGGCGCAACTTTAAGGCAACATTGATATTCCGGTCGTCGCCTTGTTGGATTTGGGGGGTGAAAACCAGCCAGGCTCTTCATGAATGCACTAACTAGCCTTGTCAGATTGTCTGTAATGTGTTTTTATTATGCAAGCACAACACTGATGATACTGGACAAAGGCAGAAGAACAGATCAAACCATGAGGGAACAGTCCGAGCTCGTGTATTTGGATTTGTGAGTATAGGTCATGGAGAGAAAAGGTAAAGAGTTGTTGATAGGTTATTGAAATGTTATATTATATAGCATCTGTATAATCAGTCTTATTATTTCACTCTCTTTATATTAGATTCCATGGCCATCAAAAACCTTCGTAACAGTTTTTGCTTTGCAAGCGGGAAAAAAAGGTGAGATAATTCAAAGAACTATAATAACAATAATAAAGGCAGTATAGAGCTAATCATTAACTAGGGGAGGCCCCGTAGTTGTCTTACATCTAACACCTGCGTTCTGAATTCACCTTGAACAAAATTAGTAGAAATCCCGGATTCACAGACGTCCCTGATACTCGTGAGCAGAATGTGAGTTAGTGGAAGCAGCGTCTGGTCTGTGAGCCACACTGAGTCACGGACACAGCAACAACATCGTAACAGGAAATGTAACTTGTTCGTGAAAGGGGGGACGGGGCTACGATGTGTTCGTACACACACACACACACACACACACACATATATATATATATCTATATATATATTTAGATTGTTCTTTAAATGTGACCCATTAGTAGAGGTGCTCTTAAATGATCGCTTTAAACATCTCCGTTGCATCGATGCAGCTCAGTGCGGCCACCAAATAAATAAATACAGCATTCAACCGCCCGCAAGCTCGAGCCTCTACCTAGACGACGGGACTACGGGTCGGGACCACAATGTTGAACATTGTGGTCCCGACATTGTGGTCGCCCCCCCCCCTCAGTAACCATAGAGGACCCCTGCGGGGCTCGCTGTTGAAGACGTGAGGGTCCCTGGAGGTAGTAGATCACGCCTCAGTCCATGCGGGAGAATCAACGAGTGTCGGCCCCTCTCGGCACCGCTGGTTTGAGGGTGAACTGGTGGGTCCAAAAGAAACACCGGCAGACTGTTGCAACGTCCTGAAAGAGTTCATGGAGCAGCAGGTTCTGGAGGACGCGGGAGCCAGAGAGTCCAGTTGGGGGGGGTTGGGGGGGTCGGCTTGAATCGTAGTCTCTGCCAGAAGGATTCATGTAGTCTTACAAGAAAGGCGAGCCGATCCCCGGTGGGGGGCGGCGCGTTGGACCTCGGGCACGGCAACAACTCTGCGGCCGTGAAATCTGGAGTAAAAAAACAAGCCGCTGTCCATTTTCTTTTTTGTTCTTTTTGTTGTTGCGAGCGCGGCGGAGGCTTCAGCTTCGTGGTTTTTTGTGGGTTTTTTCTCGTGGTTTTTCTTTTTCTCACCTCTGAACACCAACAGGGGTGGGGGGGGGTCCTGTGGGAGAGAGATGTTTTAGAGCTCCGGCATTCAAGCTGGATTTGCTTTTTTAATTTTCCACAAAATGAAGTTGTACGTGGAATCTCACCGATTTACGCCGAAGGACATCGGAGGGTAGGAGCGTCGTTACACGATCTCAATGACGTTCAACATGTTTCTGCAATTGGACGGAGAAAAAGAAACGTCAGACGATGGACTGTGTTTCTGCAAACTCTTTAAACTCTTTAAACTTAGAGCTTGGCAAGGACGACGTCTGAGAGAAGAGTTCACTTACAGACAGAATCAAGACATCTACAACGATGTTAACCACAAAGCAGAGGGGCACGAAGACCAGAAGCCTGTTTTCTAAATTCTCAGCGTTCACAGGGCCAGAGCGACCTGTGGGGGCCTCTAGGGCCAGAACGACCTGTGGGGGCGTCTGGGGCCCCAATGTGCTTCGAGCTGCCCTTAGAGGGTGCAGCTGTAACGTGGGAGCTCACAACAGACCAAAGACCAACAAGGGGCTCTCAGTGCGAGCAGCACAGGGTCGAGAGGTTCTGGTTCTGGTCCTTGGTTCCGGGTCGAGTTCCCCACAGAAAACTAATGAAAACTAATGCTTGGGATACATGAATACCCATAATGCAACTGAGTAACATATTTACTTAGGCTCCCCCATGTCTGCCGAATGGCTGATTTCCTAATATTTTCCTTTGCATATTCCACATGCAACCGAGTTAAGGAGATGACGTCATCGGGCAGATCCACCGCTATAGAAGAGTTACTATTCAAATAAATTGTGCACGGCATCTTACCCACATGGACTTCATTCATTATTATTCCTATTTCTTTAAGTTTCAATCATAAGTTTTCACTTTTAACTTCTTTTATTATTATTAATAACATGGAGAAAGAAAATTGTCGTACTCACTTTTCTGATATTTCAGCATCTCGTGGCGGCACAGTCACTTCTTTGAAGAGTCCACCGTCTCCAGGGTTCTGATGCAGATCCTCCTCGTTCCTACACGATCGGACCTGTTTGGGGAGATCGTTATTAACACGTCTTGAAAAAACCCGACATAACTCACAAAGTCTGAACATCCTGCACAGGAAGTTGAAAAAGGTCCGCCGTAAAGTGCATGGACAATAAAACAGGCGTCCGACAAACAGGCCATGTCAATGCGCAGTAACAATGGGGTCAAAGGTCAGCTCACCTTCCATACGAGCAGGAATACGAGAGCTACGAGGGGAATTAACAGTAAGGAGAGAAGGCTCCGCTCCATCACCTCCGTCAGGGCGCTCGTTTTAGAATCTGGGAGCGAGAAAAGAGAACATAAAAACTCAACATCACTTCCTGCCCTCTGACCTCTTTAAATAGCTGGAAACAAATCATACAGCAGAGACTTTGAAATAGTTGTTTAGTATAGACTAGCCGTCTAGTGCCGCTTTCATTGTCGTCTGTATTTCCAGAGTTAGTGTGAAGTCTTAATCGGCTACCAGCGGACATTATTAAAGATCATCTACCCAAAAAGCAACTTCGTAAATCCCAGCCCAAATGTCATAGGACAGCGGCGGCACACGCGTCATATTGGAGCTGAGCGCCGGCATAACGTATATTTTAGGTTCAAAAGAAAGGTCCACTTCATGGTTTCAATATCTGAGAGAAAGAATTTGGAGCCCAACAACTTGTGTTTTAGTGGAGGCAGGACTTTGAAGCAGTGTTCAATGACCACGCTGTCAAAAAAAACATGACAAATAATCCCTAAAACGAACGCTATCTCTCATCAGTCGTCTTCCATCTTAATGAGATGTCGCCGCGGCGCTTTCTGAGCGAATAATTCACATTCTTTGGAAGCAGAACATTTTTGCACGAAAAAGAAAGGGTCTCGGTGAAAGGTTGTTGCGCGGAGGAGAAAAAAGCCACGCAAGATAAGACACGAGATGCGGTGAGGAATTTGCCCCGCAGAGCGTCATTACTCAAGTGACAGCTGCTCCGTGGGAAACGGGGCCAACTTTGATGTCGAATGCGGCAAAATAACGCCGCCGGCAGAAAAAAGCTGCCGCGTTGACACGCCAGCCGGGCCGGTTTCCCTGCCACCAGAACTCAGACCTGACACCGACTTATCGGGAAATGTGGAGAACATGCAAAAGAAAAGAAACCTACGTGGTTTGCAGCCTGTTGCACATTCGGTTTCTTTACTGCTGGACGCTGGAGATACTGGGGGAAGAGGAGAGTTTGTGAGTTTGGTGAAACATTTCATTGTCGGGTATCAAAGTATCGACTCGGCGCTGCCTTTTCCACACACACACACACACACACACAGGAAAAAGATCCAACCCGACCACTCGGTCCGAGCTCTTGGGAAGATTGGAAGATTGCTCTGTAAATCGACACGTACACAATCGGGTTTCGGGCCCTTTTCTTCCCGAGCGCCGCCTGGGGACGCCTCCCACTCGGCCCTGTGACTCAGCCGTGGACTCAATGGGGGCAACGTCGGGTTTTTGATCTGGCAAAAAGTTTTCTTGTGAAGAAATAATGGGTTCCTGGACTGAAAAGCTTCTGGAAGCGGCCACTAGAGATGTGTCCTAAATGGAGCCTGCTCACAATACACCAAAGAGGGTGGCGGTGGCGGCAGAGGGGAGGGGATGTTTACGGGCAGAGGTCAACTGGAATGTTGCTCGTTTGAGTTTGTAGGCCGGCTCATAAATAATGAGCGTGACCTAAATCGTCAACTCAAACAGTAAATCACTTGAAAGGTCCGGCTGAAGGACCCATCCGCCCGCTCCTCGCCGTCCCTTTCAGGACTTTCACCTCGGCCTACTTTAGAGGGGGCGGCCCCGCGGTTCTGCACCCGGCCGACTCTCGTTAGCGCAGCTTTCACAAGCGAGCCGAAGAGCTGCTGCTGCGGCCGTCAGGTGAACGTGAATATGTTGGGTTTGTCCTGGAGAAAACACGGTGGTGCAATGTGTCGACGTCAAGGAAAAGGAACTGCTCTTTATGTGCGAACACGTAGGCGACGCAAAGTGGTGACGCGAAGTGCAGTGATTTACAAATCCAGGCATACTGAGCAACAGATTACAGAGGTTTTGAGGTATCACATATATTTTATACTCGAGGCTCTTGCAGCTCCAAGGTGAAATATGAGCGTCTCTTTTGAAATGTTTGTGCAAATGTTCCTTTTTGTTTTTTTAAACCTTTTAAATCACATGCAATGTCTTGTTGGCAGCCGGTCAAGCTGCCTCTTCTTCCCCGGGTCAGCTCCAGCCTGAGCTCCATCCCACTTATCGGCACCGTGCACATGCGACTGTTGATGTTGAGTCTCCGCCCTCCCAATGCGTCGGGAGAAATCCACACTCGTCAGTCGGTGCCAGAGAAAGCTCGGACTGGCGGTTGTCTCCGCCCGGTCTTGTTATTTCTTTGTCGCATCCCGTGGCTTCCACCACCCACCAGATGGGCCCAGTGTTTGGAGTCACCGCAGGGATGAACCGCGTCACATCACTCTGGCTAACGTCTGAGATTTGACCAAAAGGTTGATGGAGGAGCTTTTCTCCACGAGAGTCAGGAACCCCAGCTGTGTCTTATTTTTGTTTTCTCCATCAGCTTGTCTCAGCCAGCCTTAGCCTTGCCCCCTCCCCTCCCCCATCTCAAATAAAAACAAACTCTCTGCACAATGTCATCTTGAACTGAAAGGTGATCAAACGAGCGTCCATTATCCCAACTGGCATGTTTTGCACATTAAAGTTGGAAAACATTCAAAAGGGCCTGCGTAGCGGTGGAAAAGGATCAGATTGTGGAAGGGGCCGTGGGGTTAAAATGGTGGCGCCAGCAGCGAAACCTGGTGTCCGCGGGGGCTGCAGCCCTCAACAAGTCTGCACCGTAGTCCATCCATCGCGAAACAAAGGGGAGGCGACCGGAGGGGGAACGGCCATTGTTCTCAAAGCTCTCAAATTCCTCCCAGCCAGAAGACTTTGAACGTCGATTCCCAGCCGATTGATTCTAAACTATATCTACCGTACGACCTGTACACCCATCGGTCTGGGCGATATGGAGACGATCAAATACAAGAATATCTTTTGATTACTACTGCAAAGAATAGAATGTCTACAATAGTAATATTACAGCCTTTGAAACAAGGAAAATACGTTAAGATTCGTATTCTAACCAACGAGTCTCGTATCGCAATATTGGCATAAAGAAACCCAAAAGGAGGGGAGGAGTTTGCCTTTTTAACTCATCTATAGCCAATGGCATGACATATTTAAGACGGGGGTCCAACACCGACTGATGTCGAATGATTGATCATTGTGGTCATAACAAGAGACCAAGCTGCTGCCCATTGATGCCACAGCTCCGATTGAAGGTGTTTTTCCTGTGCTTGCCAAATGTGTCTGACATGCTTGCAAAAACTTCAAACTCAAAGAGCAAGCCGACACACAGCGAATACACGTTGCACACAAATTAACATTCACCATTTAAATATTTTTCTGTCGCTGCTGTGTACGATGTCGTGGGACAGGGAGGAGGATCACAGTCGTCTGAATCCTCTTCATTCTGAGCCGCTATGAGGAAGTCTTTGACCAGGTCAAAGTAGCGCTCCGTCTGCCACCTCTCTTCCCGGTAGTGGCACTCGAAATCATACATGATGGGCTCCTGTGGAGGCACAAACAGAAGAGACGCTCAGCACTAGTCACGTTTTCTTCCTGTAACGATAACACAAACTCACCAACTGGTTGGAACTCTAGAGTCGTCATTGTGTGTAAACGCGTTATAGTAGTGACAGGTTTATAGATTTATAACCAGTTACAGCCAAAGAGCCATTGGTATATAAAGGAGAATGTACAACCACCACTACTGGTGAGGTCAGTGTACTACTAGTTGTAGCTTCTCCGGCTTTATCCGCGTTACTACGGTTTTGTTAAAGGGGCGTATCCTTTGCTGCGTTTTGCATCGAGCGCCCTCACCCCTCCTGCATTTATTCGTTGTCGTTTTAAGTACTTTTTATATGTGTGAGAGATAAAACAAGACTTGTAGTTTGTTTTCCTCCCACAAAATTAGTTTGTGCGAGTTTATAGAAGGAATATTATAAAATCTTTTATTATTAAGTCATGTAAGACTTGTTTTCAGGCGTGTTATCGTGGAACGTAAATGGTCCATGGAACGAGGCTGAAACAGGGTTTTTTACATTACATTACATGTCATTTAGCAGATGCAGAAAGTAACATTTCCTCAACATAGTCAAACTTACCAACTTACAAAAGTACCATAATAAGAGCTATTCAAGTGCTACTAAAGTGCAAATCTATGTTTTAATCCAGATATAGTCGGAAAAGGTGCGTTTTCAGTTTCCGGCGGAAGCTGTAGAGACTTTTCAAACGGAAGCGTATTGATTTTGCCGTAGGCTCCGCCTCCTGAAGCCAAAGTCTGTGTGTTTGCCCTGCAGGCCCATCTATTTACGAGCTTAAAGCCCCACTATGTAGTTTTCCCCTTGTAGCGCCCCCTACAAGTATTTAACGTGTGTGTGTGTGTGTGTGTGTGTGTGTGTGTGTGTGGGGGGGGGGGGGGGGGGCGCTAGTGAGAGCCTGGGAGCGGGTGGCTAAAAAATCTTACATTCACCAGTTTTCTGGCCACAGACCCCCGATGGCAGTGGCGGAGGCACAATTTTTTTCAAACTGTTATTTTAAGGTAGGAAAAGTTACATAGTGTCGCTTTAACACTGTTGTGTCTTGCGGCTGAAAAGGATGACAATTTATGTATTTCAGCTTTTCATCTTGCAAACCAGTAGTTTCAAACAACAGAAACGCTATCGAGTGTTTTTTCCGTCTTCATGGACACGTTTCCGCATTCTGAACTCACCAAAGACCCCATGTTGAGCCGCAGTTCCTGGAGCATTTGGATGAATATGCTAATATCTTTTCTGTTGGATGAAATGTTTCCAAACTTGTGCGCTAAATCTTGTAAACTCTCCTCCAAGTAGAAGACGTTTAATTTTACCCAACACATGCCTCCCTGGAAGAAAAAGAGCAGAGTTATGGCATTAATAGAGCAAGTGCTGTGCCAATCAGGTTCAAAGAACGGCCACAAAGTAGCTGTGAATGCACTGCATATCTGGCTCAGTCTAATAATCCTTCCACTCAGATGTTACTGTCACAGCTAAGACTCCACTTGGCCGACGATATAATACATTACTGTACATTAATTATAAAGTCAGCCAAAGTTGGGTGTGAAGGTGTGGCCGAGGAAAGAGGTAACCAGAGGTTCTTGCCAGTATGAGTAATGCTACGGTGTCTTACCTCTTCTTTTGTAACGTACTGTACAGGAATCCTGTAATCTTTTGGAATATTTTGTCTCTGTAAAAAAAGAAGAAAAAAGTGAATTTTCATTTCTAAATAATAGCAAAACGTGAACTTCAAGCAAATAATGACTTTGAGTTCATTGTGCAGCAATAGTCTCTTACGTCTTTGCCAATACAAAAGACTTCAACTTGGAGAGTCTTGCTGAAAATGTCTTATGTTCTGTCATGAAATGCAGAGTAAACAGGAACGCATGGACCAAAACACCAATAATCCCTCTCAATCATCACGTATCAGCACTAGAAGACTACCGGGGATTACCGAGCAGACTGGGTTTGGTCTTCTTTTTAAAAATATGTTTTTAAAGCTCCTTTATCCTTATTGATTTTAACATTATACATCCTTAATAATTGGTTTAGTAGCGACTACTCCTGATCTGATAGTTACTCATTGTACGGTGAAGTGATGGCCGGGCATACAGATATGTGAAAGGCTTCTGGGCTTTATGTTGTACTGAATGACATCATTGCTCTTACCAAAATAGAGAGTCTAGAGATGTCATCTGTCACTGGGTTGACGTCAAATCTACTCGAATGCACCCCAAGTGCGATGAACAGCAGTATATGGACACAGACGCGTATCCAAATCTGCAGATCAAAAAACACAACAGAGGACACTTCGACAATTAGTCACATCCTCTCGACACAATAAAAAACAACACATGATGGGATTGTGGCTTCTCTAGATGACAATCAACTCATTGTGACCATTGAGTGACTGTCGGGTACACCGTGGGATTGCTTGGCTCACAACAACATCAACGACGCTGTCAATCACCAGCCCGTCACGGCTGTATGAAACCATGACCTTTAATGCAACGCGAGTCATTCTGCGTGCTATGACGAAGCCTTCTTGGCTTTCAACAACGTCCAGTCAGCCCGACTCAGACGTACACACATTCGCATGGACACGCTACTTTAGACGAGAAACTTTATTAATCCCCAGTGGGGGACTCGTGTCCAGCAACAAGTCATACAGACGTAAGACACAACAGACCAGAAACAAAACCAGAAGATGCCCGAACCAAACCGCCGCTGGAACGAAAGACCTTCTGAGTGTTCAGTGGAACACCGAGGCACCCTAAGTCTTTCTAGAGACCTTCTGATTGGTTCAGTGGAACACTGAGGCACCCTAAGTCTTTCTAGAGACCTTCTGATTGGTTCATGGAACACCGAGGCACCCTAAGTCTTTCTAGAGACCTTCTGATTGGTTCAGTGGAACAGCAAGGTACCCTTAGTCAAAATCACAGATTTCTGAAAGTGACATCCTTGCTGTCCGACCTTTCGGCCACACCTAACAACCTCTAGCCTTCACTGAACCCTGAACACGTTGAGTTATACAGAACAGCAGCAGCGGATTGCATAGGCATCGCAGAAAGAAAACAGGTCAACCCTGTAACCTGGCATGATAGCTTGACAGCATGTAGCTTAATTTAAGAGTTATCCGGCATAACGCCAGCTGCCTACATGGCTAATAGTTTTGTGCTAGCACAACACCTTCTGACCATTCACAGCGCTGGACTCTACACGTCACTCACCCATTCACCCCCTGGTGGCAGGGGGCTACCATGCTAGGTGCCACTAGCCACCAGGACTAGCTGAGTGCTCATTTGTGGGGGCAATGTTCTTTCAGGGGCAGTTCTTTCCTCCACTGACTGAAGTCCAGGAGCATTTAGAAATAAATGGTGGGCACTTTTTGAAACTTTTGAAATAACATTGAACCTTTCTTCAAAAATAATAAATATACTTGTTTAGGCTTACAGTATATTAGTAACTGTCACAAATATGTCAATAATAACACTATATGGCAGTAATGAGATTATTAGGCAGTAGTCTACGGATTCAAAGTGTTTTCTTAGATTTCTTCGAACAAAGAACAAACAGAAAACATATTCAATTTTATTATTTCATTGTGGTTAAACAACTATTATTGTTGTTTCTTTTTTTTAATAATTCATAATTATATGTATTGATTTTATTTGTGTGTACTTATCTAGTACAGCAATACAGATAAGACATACACAACAAAGAACAACAGCAAAACGCTATTAAATTATTTAAATTATGGGACATATTTTGCCTCTCCAGGGGCAACATGATATTTCTCAGGGCCAGTTTTGGCCTTTGCCCTCAGTGGCATAATTTAAGGCAATATTGTACGACTCGATGCGAACGCATTGTTCTGAAGCACACGTCGAGATTCTGTATTCACATCTCATTCGTACTGAATAATTTCCATAATTGGAAAAAAAAGACTTTGAACGGAAACAACAAAAAGATCCAACCACGTCTGATGAATAATAGCTTGGATTATATGGTGATTACATTCACCCGCCAACCTCGAGTCAGAGAGGGCAACTGGCTCCGCCTCTTCCTCTGTTACGCAAGTCGGCAATAAACAGCGATTTTATTGCGACTTCGAGGGAATAGCTTAATACAAAAGTAAAAAACAGTGAGAGTCCACCGCACTGGCTCATTGTCTCTGATGACACTCGTGTTTCACAAGCACGCAACACCTTCATATCACACCAGCATAAAATAAGTGAATTATATTATATGCATGGTGTTTTTTATGCACCAACCTTCGGAAATATTATTTAAAATTAACGAATCCTTAGCCACTCAAAAAGAATACATGACAGAATGTCGTGTCTGCTCCATTTTAGTGCATTGATACCACAGGACAACGCAGGACACTTATACAAGATCCACCCTGTTAAACGTCTGCAGTGCCAACCTATGCACGTTTTGAATATGACCCTTTTTTCTTTACAGGTGAAATTGTAGATATAAAGGGAAAAGGAGACACTAATTGTTACTCTTGACACAACTGCAGGGTTCCGAGTAAAGCTCGACAGCGAGTCGGCATTGAGCAACAACGGGAACCTGCAGAAGCCGCTAAATGGAATGCAGCCATTATTCATTCGATTATTTACACCTGTGCTGCGACATGTCGAAATGGTTCCTGCGGAAGAAAGAAAAAAGGGCCTTTTGTATTTTAAGTGGGAATTCTGAGCTGGGAAACAAATGGTGCAAACTGCTGCTTGTGGGTTTCTGGGTTCTGTTGATAGACAGATTATGAAATCTGACGTGGGCTCGGCCGCACCGCGCCAGAGAGAAGCAGCTCCCTCTCGGGTTGGAAGTGGTCAGACCGGCATTTATTCATCTATTCTTCACGCCGTGTTCACTTTGCTGTCACACCGCTGGCTCTCTGCAGCTTCAGGCCGTGAGAAAGGTAAACTTTCAAACAACCGGTGGTCGTGTCGCAACACGGCGTTGTTGACACGCGGTGTTGCGACAGAACTATTCAATTTCAAATACACTTTCATAGATGAAGTCTGACAGCCGAGATTTATAATTGGAAAGAAAGATAATAAAATACGATGGTAATCTGGATGTCGATGTGTGCATGTGCGTTTGTTCCACCGCCAGCGCCGCCCGGGGCGTACAGATGTCTTAGTGGTGGGATCGGTTGAACAGCTGCAGCACGATAGCTTTTTTTTGGTCCATGGCTTTAAAATCAATCGATAGGCAAATGAATATGAAGAGGAACAGTAAATTCCGGCTACTGACAGAACTAACGACCAGGCAGGTCGTATCCTACCAGCCATCGCCTGGCTACACTTCAATTCAATTCAGTTTATTTGTATAGCCCAATTTCACAAATTACAAATTTGTCTCGGAGTGCTTTACAATCTGTACACATAAACATCCCTGCCCCAAAACATCACATCGGACCAGGAACAACTCCCAAATAACCCTTCAAGGGGAAAAAAGGGAAGAAACCTTCAGGAGAGTCTTTTCAACGCATGAGCGAGTCCACGCTGGACACTTCAATGCGACCTGCCGGATACTGATTGGATATATTTTACGTGGTTCAAAGTTGTGGCTGTAAAATGGGAGATAAACCCATTGAATCTCCTGGGAATTATCACAATGTTTCTCCTTATCGTCTCTCCCCCGGCAAATATCAGCAAACGTGTCCAATGGAAGAATATCTGCTGACTAAGCAACTTCCGTGAGAAGACCTTCAGATCCGAACCAAAGACGAGCGCATCTTAGCGTCTGTTTCCTGAAAGGGTGAGAGATGTGCGAGAGGGGCGTTGCCATTCTGAATGAAGCCTTTAAGTCATCTTCTGTGACCTTTGACCTCTCGTAACACGATGGAGCACAAGCACATATCGACAGTTGATGAGGATGATGATGATGCAAATCGAGGAAGACTGCCGGATGTAAAACAATGCAGGAATCGAGCAGAAAGTAAATGACACTGACATTGATTGACTACGATTGAATACGGTCTGACCGTATTACGCAATGGGGCTGCAACGCTCCTCTGAACCTCCTGGTTGGCGAATGAAGCTTTAGAGTGTTACACAAAGAGGGATAACCTTGTGACAGCGGGCTCAGCCATGTCTAATCTCAAAGGTACCTCAACCGGTGCGATGCTATTTCGTCCTCCAGTTTATTCAGGAGGCTTTGTGCTTGTGTTTTCTCTTCTTGTTGCTTCTCGTTCACCGTGGTAACTTTCAGACTTTCTGGCCGTTCCGATCGCTCATTGTTAAAATCTTCTAAGATCAGAGTCCGCCGCCGCCGCCCACCTTCCTGCTGCCACGGCACACTCGGTACTAATGGAGCCACAACAGGAAGAGAACGGCGATCCATCAACGGCATGAAAGAAAATAAGGCCAAAGGGAGGAAAAGAGGCCTTTAAAATGACGGGAGGTAATTAGATTCAAAACCCAATCGTCTCTCAATGGCAGACAGGGACGATGTGATATTAGCGGCGAGCGGGGAGCTCTGGTAATCCATCAGCGACGCCTCGCCCTCTGCTGCAGGGCATGTACAACAGTCGGCCAACGTCGGGACGTGAAGCCAAGCCGATGCAGCTGGAAGCTTCAACTCATTGGAACGGATTACAAGTACATTCTCCAAAAGGGTTGGAAAACATGAGCCGGCACTTTCATGCAACTCAAGGACTTCCAGACGCAAAACAATGTCACATGATCTCAAACCATCTCACGTGATCTCAAACCATCTCACGTGATCTCAAACCATCTCATATGATCTCAAACCATCTCAAACCATCTCACGTGATCTCAAACCATCTCATGTGATCTCAAACTATCTCATATGATCTCAAACCATCTCATATGATCTCAAACCATCTCACGTGATCTCAAACCATCTCATGTGATCTCAAACCATCTCAAACCATCTCACGTGATCTCAAACCATCTCACGTGATCTCAAACCATCTCATGTGATCTCAAACCATCTCACGTGATCTCAAACCATCTCATGTGATCTCAAACCATCTCACGTGATCTCAAACCATCTCAAACCATCTCACGTGAATCTCAAACCATCTCACATGATCTCAAACCATCTCAAACCATCTCACATGATCTCAAACCATCTCAAACCATCTCATATGATCTCAAACCATCTCACGTGATCTCAAACCATCTCATGTGATCTCAAACCATCTCACGTGATCTCAAACCATCTCATGTGATCTCAAACCATCTCACGTGATCTCAAACCATCTCAAACCATCTCACGTGAATCTCAAACCATCTCACATGATCTCAAACCATCTCAAACCATCTCACATGATCTCAAACCATCTCAAACCATCTCACATGATCTCAAACCATCTCAAACCATCTCATATGATCTCAAACCATCTCACGTGGTCTCAAACCATCCCACATGATCTCAAACCATCTCCCATTCACTGGAAGGTAAACCGTGTCTTTTGAAGCCGACGGGCTCGTTCATCGCTCTGTTGTCTGGTTTCACTAAATCTCAATCAAGCGCGTCGACCTGCCCACGTGGGCTCACTATGCAGGGTTGTTTAGAAAGAGGATGACTCAGTCGTGTCCACCACAGACAACACAAGCAAATACTTCCTTTCAGAGTGGCAGATCAGATCAAATCCCCCGACAATGTTCTTTATAATAACAACGGCCGCGCTAATCTGGTTTTGGAGCGACTCCAGTGCAGTCCTGTTCAAACACACTCAGAGAACCTGAGAGCGTCGCGACTGCTTCGCTTCCCAGTTACAAGTCGGTCCCACGATGTCAGACGAGTGTTTTCTTTTCATTTTTGACACGCAAACCCACATGCCGCCTTGGAGATGACCGCCGTGCCGAGTGATGACTTCACGCATGTTTGCCAGCGGCACCGCTGCCGTTATTTCTCTTAAAACTTAGGGTCATCCCTGTGGTTTCCTCTGGCGGGCCACGTAAACACCGTAGTATACGCAGCGGGTCGTTATGCCGATACCGACCCACATTCCCACCGCCTTTGACGAGACACATTCATAGCCCAGCAAACCAGCCGGCTGAAGTTACCAGCTTCACAAGAGTCACCGCGACGAGTCGGGGGACGTCACCGACGCCGATGTAGGGCTACAACACGTCCCATGGCAGGACGCCCAGTCGTTGCCACCGCAGAGTATAATTAATGGTTTATTTGCTCCGAGGCTGATTTGTACTCCAGATTTTGTGGAAATTCATTAATGGATCGTTTCTGAGATGTTGACAGAAATATGTAACCGCTTATTGGTCGTCTCCAATGAGCGGTTACATTTCAATTCCTCTTGAAGTCAGCGGATGTCGTAAAGCCTTTTGAGTAACGCCACAGGCGTGCGCAGGTTACGAGGTTCACAGGTAAAACTAGGGTAACGTACACAGTGGTCTCCTGGGTGAAAGTTAAAACATGGAGATGTTTATCTTTGATTTCATATTCTGAGGAAGTAAACAATAAAGCACATTAAGCTGCTAACAGCTTCCTGATTTATCCATCGTAATTCTTCAGGAAATGGAATTGGACAGTTTCTTAAAAATATTCACGTTGTTTTGTCACATAGGCATTTAGCTTTTAACTCGTGTTGAATATCGCTTCAACCATATCCCTGCGATGCTTCACCATCACACCAGCATGACGCTTACACTGGGTCGTGATGCAGTACCAAACCCAAGAATCAGATAAGACCAAAGTCAAACAATCGTTCCTATCTTATCGCCAGCCGCCTTATCTCAACGGGAAGTAGTTGTGAGTAATATCTCGGGGAAACAATGTCTGCGAAAACAAACTCATCTCGTCTCTAAAAGTTCCAAAAATGCTCCTGAACTCCGAACACGCAGCGCAGGCCAAACGTATTAATAACCGGCGAGGCCCCGGTGGGAACAGCGCGATGACTTCAACTCACTCCACTGACCTCGGGAGACCGAAGCCACAGCTGCACCGACAAGGGAGGAAATCATTTCTCAATGCTGAAGAACAAATGGGGCCCCATTCCCTCCCTGGAACACGCCGCCACCGTTGTGTCCTTCAGAGCAGCGACGCAAAGCATGTTGGGTATGCTGCCGCCACATGGAGTCAGGCGGACACAAAGGACGCCTTCTGGATGACGAGACACGGCCCAACAAATGACGATGTGTTTCCCTGTGAGGATCATGAGTATGGCATCTGGCTGCAGCATTACTGAGCATTACTGGGCCACCTGCATTACTATTGCAGCAGCATTACTGTGGCAGTAGCATTACTGCTGCAGCTGCTTTGCTGTGGCAGCAGCATTACTGTGGCAGCAGCATTACTGTTGCAGCTGCATTACTGCTGCAGCTGCTTTGCTGTGGCAGCAGCATTACTGTTGCAGCAGCATTACTGTTGCAGCTGCTTTGCTGTGGCAGCAGCATTACTGTTGCAACTGCTTTGCTGTGGCAGCAGCATTACTGTTGCAGCTGCATTACTGTTGCAGCTGCATTACTGTGGCAGCAGGTCAGGTGCCACCCCTCCAAACCAAAGCCCTCTTATCCACCAGGTGCAGCAGTCTCACTGGAGGCCTGCTGGTCTTCCTGATGTTGATTCCCCCCCCCCCGGCCTCGTGGGCCCCACTTAACCACATAATCTCATGGAGGCAGAACGACGTCATGCTTTAGTCCTCAGCAGCACACAGCCTGGTTATTGTCAGATGGGTCTTCATCTGTTTGCCTCCCATCATTGTTCAGAGACTTCTTCTACGCAACCGTAGCTCTCATGTGAGGATTACAGCGCGGCGATGATAATGGCCGTGCCAACGAAATACCTCCAGATGTTTGGAGCTGATTCAGGTTTCTTCTTCTTGGTTGTTTTGTGAGGGTGGGTGGGCCTGAAGATCAGAACATCACCCTGACATGGAAGGAAGAGCCGTCTCCCGCACTCTGCGCCCGGATTAAAGAAACCTTCACCGGCTTTATTTTACTACATCCTGAATATGCCTCATGAGCTCCTGCTGCACGCCGTCCCTCACTGGGGAAGAGGATCAGTTCCTCTTCCCACGCTGTAGGACTCATCCGGCTAACAACCATCCGGAAAAACCTCTTTATCACATTTGGCTCTAACACTTAGTCAATATTTAACATCTTAATGGATCCCAGAGCAGAGGGCTCCGTGCTCCGGCTCAAAGTCCACAGCGATAGGACCGTGACGCCCGCCGCCTCGTGCTCCTCCTCGTGACGCTGCTAGTCAGCGAGCGGCGGGCGTGTTGAAGTACTATCTGTTTTTATCCGTCAGCGCAACGAGAGAAGGAACCGGATGTACGCTCCTTCGTATTTCTGGAAGCGTCAGGCGCTCACTTCCTTCACGCCGAAATCTAATTAGCGCCTGAGAAGTTGAACAGGAAACCAGAGCCACTTCCAGGTAACCGGAGGAGCGACTAATGTGTGGCGGAGCAGCGGAGCTCCTTCCTGACACGCGCCGGGTACTTCGGTTGATCTACTCTCACATTTACAGGCCACTGCCGCCGCGCCGCTATTCTACTGCTGATAACCACGCAAGAAGAAACTCAGTGGTGCTCGGTTGTAGTGACGATTGCGCAACGTTGCGTTTCTGAGTCCCGCGCATAGAGGGGTACGATTAAAGTTACTGATCTTATTTAATTCCTCATCCTGGGACCACGCGGTGACTGAAGAACCCCGAGAACCCCGACGTCTGGGCCCTCACACACCGGATGAAGGGCAACTTGATGGGAAAGAACAAGAGATGATGTCACCGTTGCAGAGCCTCTGTCCAATGAGAGCAGAGCCTCTGTCCAATGAGAGGAGATCCTCTGTCCAATGAGAGCAGAGCCTCTATCCAATGAGAGCAGAGCCTCTGTCCAATGAGAGCAGATACTCTGTCCAATGAGAGCAGAGCCTCTGTCCAATGACAGCATAGCCTCTGTCCAATGAGAGCAGAGCCTCTGTCCAATGACAGCATAGCCTCTGTCCAATGAGAGCAGAGCCTTTGTCCAATGAGAGCAGAGCCTTTGTCCAATGAGAGCAGAGCCTCTGACCAATGAGAGCAGAGCCTCTGTGAGGAACCACGGTTGCTGAGGTAAGGACCCGTTATCCAGATAACATCCACGTGATGGAGAGAGCTGGAGAGGACGAGAAGGTGTCGGTGTGGAGAGGGAACGGCGGCTTCAGAGAGGGGGAACAGTTCCACGATGATGCATTCGAGGACACGCCGTCACACAAGAGATTCCCATTTTCAGGCTGTTTAGTCTCCTTTTGAGAAGTTGCTGTTTCACATTTCCTGACATTTTGTTGTTTGAGCTCAATCAGATTATCCGGTCTCAGAGATTTGAGTCACGACTTGTAGTTGAGGAATTGTGTCATGTGAACTTCTTGTTGCCGCTCACAATTCAACCAAATTAATTCAATTTTCCATTCAATTCAATTTTCCATTCAATTTAATTCTCCGTGGGTTAATAAGGTTTCAGGGACTGTTGTTCTGTTGTCATCGTGGAGGCGGATCGAGGATCCAGCGCTCACGTTGCTCAGCGGCTTCAGTGGCGCCTATAACTGCTATAAATGGATTTAAAAAACAAACCGAACAACATTTTGATAGTCTGACGTTCAAGTCTTGGAATGCATTGGCCCAAATACAATATATATAAATATATATATATATATATATATATATATATATATATATTTATATATATTTAAATATATATAAATATATTTGCCTTATTTTTTTCATATTTAAATGTTTAAAGTTATTGTAAAACTGTGTGGAAGGACGACTTTGAAAAGTAAAACTTTCATTGTACGGAGTCTGTTAACTGTGCATATGACGATACAAATATCTTTTAATATATGTTTTTCATTTCAAATTTCAAAATAAAAAATACTAAATTGTCTCTCAACTTCCAGTCGGCTTGTAAACAGCGAGCGGCGGACAGGAAGTCTCCGCTGGTGAAATCTGTTGTCAGATGACTTCATCAAACCAACACAAAGCCACCTTCTGCTCTTACCTTTCACAATAAAAGCCCCAGACATATAACACTTACAGGCGAGTGTTCACCCCGACTACCTAAAGGCCTTCGGGGTCAAACAGGAAACCTGACCTTGCTCCCAGAGGAGCGTTAACGAGTCGGTGGAGTTAAAGTGGATTTGATGGCCGACCGCTTCCTGTCGTTTTCTCAGGAAAGGAAAGCCGTGTGTGAGCGTTCCCTCCCTCGCCTTCTTTACGGCCACTTCACACTGTGTCAACAGATAACTGCCGAGGTCGGATCTGGTGAACACGAGGAGGAAGAGGAGGCAGCTAGGCTCGAAGAACAAAGACGACTGAGAGTTGCGCAACCCCCCCCCCCCTCTTGCGGATCTCCTGCCAACTTGTTACCTTCATAACTTCTCACCTCCTGCAGCTCAGCTTGTCCTCTCTCCCCCCCCCCTGCACCTAGTTTTACTCACCACTTTTTGTAAAGTTGCGAAAGCGAGCTGAGAGAAGCGCTCGCCGTGGTCGCTCGCCGCCGGCGTTAACGAACTTGTGGTCGTTACTCCAAGACATAAGGGAATGGGGGGAAGGGACAGGGAGGGGCGGGGAGGCGGCATAAACTGTTCCTCCGCAGGACGTGCTGTTACCGTTTGACACAGTCTTCATACGAAAAATTGAGGGTTTGAAAACCGGGCTCAACTTTACCCCCCCCCCCATTCCATTGGCTTGAACAGGTTGAATCAGATCTGTTTCCAGCTTAAAAATACTGTTCCCCCCCGCCTCCCCCCCCCCCCCCCCAAAAAAAAAAAAAAAATTACATGTCATTTAGCAGACGCTTTTATCCAAAGCGACTTAAAATAAACTCTTTACCCACAAAACCCCAAATCGCACAGTGCATTCCCACTCAGGGCCAGTGGAGAATGGCGTCCCACCTGGTTCTGTTTTGGAGCCCCTTTTCTTCATTCTTTTCTCGCTGCCTCTCGGAGACGTGGGACAGATTTACTGACACTCAGTTTCCTCCATCAACCCCTCAACCTTCCTCTGGCCCCCCTCATCGCTCTCCCTCCCTGTTCGCATCACGGACGCAGCCCAACGCGCCGGCGTCCATTCTGTTTAACACCAACTAAAGATGCTAGAGCAGGGGTGGTCACACTTTTTCAGCATGCGAGCTACTTATAATGTGACCAAGTCAAGACGATCGACCGACGGGGGGGGGTTGGTGCTAGTGATTTTTTCTCTACACGGAGTGACAGAAATGACATGCTTCTGCTGTAATCTGGCGCTATAGAGGAAGTTACTCGGGGGCGGGCACATTTATTTTTCTGTGATGCGATCTACCAAGACTACGCCGCGATCGACTGGCAGGTCGACGTATTGAGCACCCCTGTGCTAGAGGGTCCCCACTGGAGGGTCTCCATTGGAGGGTCTCTCGTCTGATTCCAGGTCCAGTACTAAACCCTCACGTTGCCTTGAGCCCCGACCAGAGCTGGCTCCGCCCACACTGGACCTGCTGCAGGGTCAAAGGTCGCCCGGGAAACTCAGTCGTGGCTCCGTGTTCGACCCCCCCCCCTCACATTCACATGACACCCTTCTTTTCACGGTACTCTTTGAACAGAGACGAGCCAAACCAAGAAGAAGAAGAACCTGAAGGACCTTTGGAGCAGTCAAGGCTCCTAATTGTGCGAGGTCTCTCAGCATGGCAGCCCCGTGTTGCCATGGCAGCTGCGTGTTGACCCTGGATGTCAGACGTCTTCAACCTCGGGAACGGATCCTCCGGTTGAAGCCGGCGTCGTTTAAAAAACACACAAAAAGACCCAAAATGTGTGGAGCTGGAGGCCTCCCATCAGCTCCAATGCCCCCCCATCAGCTCTAACGTCCCCCATCAGCTCTAATGCCCCCCCCCACCATCAGCTCCAAAGCCCCCTCCCATCAGCTCCAATGACCCCCCCATCAGCTCCAATGCCACGCCCCCCTGTTGCCCTAATGCCACTATTAAGCTATAAGAACATTAACCTAGGACTTGATTAGCAGGTTCCCCCCCCCCACTCATCTGTGAATACCGCGGACTGGATAGTTCTGACACCTCGCCGCCCACCTCCGCATGCCGTGTGACATAATCATCTCAGCGCCGTCTGGACATGTAAATGATGTGTGAGCGTCGCGGCGCTCGGCGGCTCAGAGTGGCGGCGCGGTCGCGGGGTCAGAGGTCGACACCTCCAGCTGCTCCTTACACTTTCGGCCCGGCAGTGCTGTCCATGAGCCGAGGTCGTGACAGGGAGTGATTGATGCCCCACGGCGTCCTCATATCTGAGGGGGGACCTCACACGGCCCGCAGACCTCCGGCACTGGTGTCAGAAAACAAGCGCCCCCTACTGGTGACGAGATGCTCTGTGAGGGAGAGACAAGCTCTCGCTCTCTCACACACACACACACACACACACACACACACACACACACACACACACATTCACCTTGAGCCCTCCTCATTGGTTCTCGGTCTGTGTGTGTGTGTGGGGCGGCTGATGTAGAACAACTCACCGAAAAACTTAAGGGGAGCGGGATGCACAATCACACCTCCAGGAAGCTTCAAAGACTCTCACACACACGCACGCACATGCACACACGCGCACACATGTACACGCACACACATGCCCCCCCCCACACACATACACGCACACACACACACATGCACACACACGTACACACACGTACAAACGCCCACACACGTATACACATGCACGCACACACACAAACACACACTCATCAAACAGAAAGTCAGTCCTGTTAAAAAGGTGAAGACAAAAATATTCAATGAAACGTGTTTTCACTTCTAATATATATATTTATATATATATATATATATATATATATATATATATATATAAATATATATATATATAAATATATATAAATATATATATATATATAAATATATAAATATATAAATATATAAATATATAAATATATGAAAGGCTCCCTCTCGTCGGCTCGGTGACGTTAAACCGTGTCTCATCGGTTTTAAAGCCCTGAAGATGTTCTGTGAGCCCGGGGCGGCGCACAGCAGCGGCACCGGGGCCGGGGCTCCCCGGTCCTTGCCTCCTTGCCTCCGTCCTCCTCGCGGAGCCACGCGGCCCCTGTAAGGAGCCTCCAGATGGCCGCAGGTCACCGGCGCGTGTCCCGCCGCCGCTGACCTCTCCCTGCTTAGCGCCAGCTTACTGCGCCGTGGAGCGGTGCCAGGCTGCCACACAGGTGGAGATCAACGGGGGTGTAACGCGTCCCGGGATCCGGGGCCACGGCCCATATCACACACACACTAAGTCAACAGCAGACGGATGGTCTATTAGGGGGGGGGGCAGGTGGAGCACTGTGTGGGTGTGGGTGTATTGGTAGAGCCAGCAGCAGCAGCAGTGTGTGTGCAGAGGAGCCGGTCTGCCCCCCCCCCGCCCCCTCAGACACAATAATGCTCTTTTAAAGGTTAATCGATAATCTGACAGACTACGTTTATGACTCCAGACAGCCGCATGGGCATTACACCTCCTCCTTCTTCTCCTTCTTTATAAGTCGGACAAACAAACAAACAAACAAACAAGGAACAGGTCACTTACTTTTGGCTTCTTCATATGGAACGACAGGAGTAAATCCAGTGTGAGCGAAAGCCTATTTTATTTTACTTCTACGGGGAGGAAAGGGGTTGTCATCATCCTGTGTGCACATATCCGTCAGGCAGCGCAGTGTCCGGGCGCAGGAGAAACACAGCCCCAGAGAGGAGGAGAAGGAGGAGGAAGAGGAGGAGGAGGAGGAGGAGGAGGAGGAGGAGGAGGAGGAGGAGGAGGAGGAGGAGGAGGAGGAGGAGGAGGAGGAGGAGGAGGAGGACGGCAAACAATGTGAAATCAAACGTCCCACCTCTGCACCCTGCAGCTCGCGCGTGTGGCTCGCAGCCTCTCCACTACATAGACCCGGACTCCGGCTCGTGTGGAGCGGGACGGCGCGCGCGCGGAGGGGCTGAGCCTTTATAGGCGCGGGAGAGCCGCCCTCTGACGAGCGGCTCCCGGGTCCAGGGCTGCGGCGGGCCCGGGGTTGCGTAACGCACGGCGCGGGTTAACCCCGTGAGCGCCGCGCTGTGGTTTCTGGGTTCTTGTTCTCAACTCAAAGGGGCGTGTCTACTTTATTGGAACAACTACACAGCATTAGGGCGGATGTATATTTATGATGACAGTCAGTGTGTACTTGTGTATTTGGATATCATACATACAGCACATGTGGCTGTGTGTGTGTGTGTGTGTGTGTGGGGGTGGGGGTGGGGGGGTGGGGGTGGGTCCTAACTCTAGGTTGTTTCATGTTGATACACATTGGACAGCATGGATGGATTAGTGAAGGGCCTACCGGGCACAGGCCGAGGGGCCCAATGTGTCAGACGGGCCCGGCCTACACATACAACATGTCACTCAGGTCGACTCCGAAAGAGCAGAAAGAAAACAATCAACGGCCGGAAGAGATGGAGAAAGATCACAACGATAAACAACGACACGCCGCTGCAGACACAAAGAGACTACAAACAAGCACACAACAACTACCAAGAGACACACAACAACTACTAACAGACACACAACAGCTACAACAACTTCCTTGGTGCTTTTGGGGGAAACCCACGATAGCGGCGCGAGAGCTGCTACGCCGTTCCCGCCGGACGTTTTCCCTGTTCGGCTTTTTTCGTTCGGCTGGGTTTTTTTCTTCTATTTTTTCCTTTTCCGTAAAAAGCAATTGAGACAAAAGAAAAGCCCAGAGGAAGGGGAGTAAAGGGGAAAACAGAGAGATGAACTAAAGTAGGGATGTGTTCCCAGATAAATGAAAAGCTCACAAAGAACGACGATAACAGGTCACACGGCGCTTTGTTTTTCTCACTTTGTATTTATTTTGTCTCTCTTTGTAGTTCTTTTGTTTCTCTTTGTAGTTCTTTTGTTTCTCTTTGTAGTTCTTTTGTTTCACTTTGTAGTCCTTTTGTTAATCTTTGTAGTTCTTCTGTTGTCTTTGTAGTTCTTCTGTTTCTCTTTGTAATTATTTTGTCTCTTTTTGTAGTTTATTTGTTTGTCTTTGTAGTTGCTTTGTTTGTTTTTGCATTTTTTTGTTTATATATATTTAGTGTCTCTTTTTGTTTTAGTGTCTCTTTTTAATCGTGTTGTTGTTCTTTGTAGTTGTTTCCACCTTCCTGACGTCGTTGTGAGTCTCTTTGTCTCTCTGCAGCAGTGTGCAGTTGTTTGGGGCTCTTTGTAATCTTTTTGCATCACGTTGTGGCCGATTATTTTCTTTCTTGTCGATTTGAGTGACATTTTGTATGTGAAGGCCTGTTCACTAATCCATCCATGCTAGCTGTCCAACATGACACAACCCGGGGTTATGACATACACACACACACACACACACACACACACACACACACAATTCAGTTTTTCAATTCAGTTTATTCGTAGAGCCCATTTTCACAAATTACAAATTTGACTCAGAGTGCTTTACAATCTGTACACATAGACATCCCTGTCCCAGAACCACACACACACACACACACACACACACACACACACACACACAGACACACACACACACACACACATACACACACACGCAGCGTGAATGCCACCACTTGGCCTGCTCAGGCCAGAGCTCTCTCCAGGCCCCTTCATAAACTAGACCCTGATTGAAAACACCGGCCAGCATCCACCTCCCTGCAGCCTCCAGGTCCAGGGTTCTGCATCACCTGCAGAGAGGCAGGAAGGAAGCAGACAGAAAACCACAAGGCCGCACGGGAATGTTGACCGGGAGCTAAGATAACATTCAAGTGGGTCTTTCATTGCCTAAAACTAAAATCACACACTTAATTTTGCCATAGAGGTGTTATTAAATATGACCCCGTGCTAAACAAACGGTGGACGCCAAGGAGAGAGAAGCTGGTGAAGCTGGTGATTACACCCTTCACCTTTCCTTTAAAGATGGGGCGCTGTGGGGTCGGAGGGGGAGTGGCCTCAGAGGTAATGGTAAACATAAAGAGTAGTCCTGGAATGACCTGCAGGCTACACTCAGCAGCAGAGAGACCCTCGTCTTCACCAACAGCTTTTAAACCGAAGTTATGAGCAGCGGCAGCTGTTGCAACATCGTAACAATGCGGTCGCCTCTAACGTCTCGTCTCTATCACATTTCACTCTGTGACATATTTGTTTTGTCTTTTATTGTTTGTATGAAATAATCGCACACTCGATTATCTAACATTGTTTGCTTCTATTTTTTCAATTTTTTTCATTGCTTTTTCGCTAATTGTTTTTTATTAAAAAACACATTGGACCGCGGACGTGTAAGTCACAGAATAAATTAAAAACACTTCTGATTTCACAATGAACTGACAACTCTGCACATTGTGATTGAGCGATAAACATCTCTCTTGTTCTGCCGGTTTTGTGATATAGATGCCTAAAAGGTGCCTAATATTTCCATACTGAAATAATATCGTTATCATAATTATTATAACTATTTGTTGGTGCCCCCTCAGGACGTGGTGCCCTACGCACAGCGTGGTGGCGTCACTGTACATGACAGTATTATAATTTAAATACAGTCATATATATATATATATATACACATGACTGTTTTTTAATTTGTATTAATACAGTATTTGAATACAGTCATATATATTATATTAAGTTTATTGCTTTATATATATATATATATATATATATATATATATATATATGATTAGTTTTGTAAATAACTATAAAAAATAGAGGCACATTTAAGATTATTGATCATATCACATCTATCTTTAAATAGGTCTATTTGCCGTATTGAGAGGGGTCGGTTCTCTCTGCCGAGCCCGAGGGGTCAAAACCTCTAATTGCAGTACGTCTGACACATTTGGCGCAGGATCCCCGGCTGCCTTCGGGCCGGGGCAAAGGGAACTGGTTTCATGAGTCCTTCGAGCAGAGTCCTGTCCCCACCTGCTCGTCAGGGGATTAGCCTGAAAAGAATGAGGCGTGTCGGTGCAATCGAAGCTGCACACATTCACAGCCCCGTTTGAGGAGGCTTTTCTTTTGGCAGAGAAAAATAATATGATTTTACAACCAATGGCGTTGTGTGTTCACCGCCCTCCCTCTGGAGCGCGGAGGCCTCTCCAGGAGGTCCTCTTTGAGGAGGAGGAGGACCTCCTCCAGCCAGGCCGCCAGGGGCCGGTATTTCAAAATGATCCACCAGGATTAATCCTCCTGGATTGGATTAAATCCTGATCAGATCCCAAAAACGGGTATTTCAAAGCAAATCTGATCCTGAATATTCAGATTAGGATTTGGTAATCCAATCCTGCCTTTTATCTGGATTAAACACTGCTGTTGAGTATTTCAAAACTTTAGTGGGAAATCCGGATCAGTTTGATCCTAAAAATCAGGATTACCCTGATCCCACCTCAGAGGTGGATTTGAGGGAGATTACATGAAAAGGTTAGGCCAGCCGAAGTGTAACTGCTCCAAAAGTTCATTGTTTGATACAGATATAGACTGCTGTTTGATAAATGTTTATTTTCTTTACACGTTCCTTTCTTTTTCAGAAAACAGTGACAAATTGAAGTAAAAAAAAAATACAACTATTCGTTGAAAGTCAGTCAAATGTATTTATTAACATGCATTCAGCACACTTAATTTTCATAGCCAAAGCTCAAAAGGTTATGGCATTTGGAGCAGCTCTGTGTTAGCTTTCCAGAAACATCTTTAAAGAGAACACATATTAAGGTTTTATCTCTTTTGTTGACAACTGTTTCCTACAAATGCAACTTAATTGAGTTTATTTTGTACAGCCCATTATCACAAATTACAATTTTGCCTCAGAGGGCTTTACAAACTGTACACATAGACATCCCTGTTCCAGGACCTCTCATCGGAGATATATGTACAACACATTTTAAAATCTACACCCAATGAATTGCGAGTAAATGCATTACAATGTGGACCGCGACGTACAGACGCTAGCCTCTTTACTAGCTTGTTAGCTCTTTAACACAGAAGTCAATGGAGCAGTGTCAGCTCCCGTTAGCGCAAACGCAGCTTTGTTTTACTTCGCCGAGCTCTCCTTTCAACTTTGTGCGGATTTACGTAATGTGTTAGCTCAATATAGTGATTGCCTTTCATCTCGTTTTAGGACGCATCAACACTACATTCCTTTAAATTTAAGGCTTCAAAGCACATTTTGAAATTTGAAATGTCAGAAATAATAAACCTCACACACAGTAGTAGCTTTCTCTTCCACGTGACACACTTCAAAACCTTTCCACGTCTCATATTCAGTCATTTCTAAAGTCTTGTAGGTTTTACCTTCTGTCAAAATGGCATGAAATACAGCCGTGTCACGCCGTGTCACGCCATATCATATCACTGTCAGTCATATCAAGAGAAGAAGGAGTCTGGCCAATTAGGGCTCAGGCAATCCTTCACAGCCACGAGCAACATGAGACACACACATGAGACACGGGCTGTGCTAGTTGAGGCAAGTCAGGGAAGAATCCGTCAGCGCGATCGTGGATGGAGTTCACTTCTTTGGGTTATCACAGTGGATGAGATGAGCTGCGTTGGACACCATTGACCATGACATCCTAACAGACTCTGGATCAGTCGATTGACTTTTCAAGTTGGTTTGAATCCTATTTATCAGATGGAACTCAGTTTGTATTGATGACCACCACCATTAGTCACGGAGTTCCACAAGGTTCTGTCCTGGGACCTCTCTCATTGACCTTATTCATGCTTCCTTTGGCCAATATCATCAGAAACACTCCATAAACTGTCATTGTTCTGCAGATGATGCTCAATTATATCTGTGATAAACCAGAGGAGACCAACCATCATCATCATCATCATCATCATCATCATCATCATCATCATCATCATCATCATCATCATCATCATCACCATCACCATCATCATCATCATCATCTCTCTGACCAACCAGAGGAGACCAACCAGCTCTCTGGACTTCAAGATGTCATGAAGACATAAAACATGAGGAGCTGAAACTTCTTGATGTGAGACTGACAAACTGAAGTGACTGACTGAGCAGCTCAGAGGTCAGAGGTCAGAGGTCAGGTGAAGTGGTGAAAATAAAGAATGACGGGGGAGTGAATATTCATTTGGTTGTCAGACTCAGGATTAGAGATCAAACTATTTGAAAGGGGCACCGCGGCTCGAGAGTGCAGGAACATGACGAGTCGTAGGCGGATGGATGGCGCGTTAAATGACTTGTTCTGAAACTGAAGTCTCCCGGCAGACCGTCCAGGGCTCAGTCCCCTGAGCGAGCGGTTCCCGGTGACCCCTGGAGGATGAGCGCCGTATACCTTTATGATGCGGGTCATCAGACCCGCCGCTCGCCACTGGCTCAGAGAAGAGAGGCGCGGGTACGAAGCCAGGTCCGCCGGGGGGAGGTGGCAGCCGCACAGCTGAATGTCTACAGTTAAACCAGATTAAAACCGACGGTCTCCCGTCAACAGGCGGGCGGAGCGGCCGGGCGGAGCGGCCGGGCGGAGCGGCGGCGCGATTAGCCGCACGGAAGTAAACCGTCGCTGTCTCCAGAGTCTCCAGGGCACCTGTAAGTGGAGGGTTATTTTGCATTGATGAACGATTAACCCCCCCCCCCCCCCCAGACACACACACACACACACACACTCTCTCACACACACACACACACACACACAAACACACACACTACACTCACAGTAGATCACTCCTGTAAGTGGCCCAATGAACCGGGCTCGGCTGTCGGGCCTCGGAGGATTATCTTGAATTATAGAGACTTAAACTTAAAATAGTCTCAATACTCGACTGGGGCCATTATCTGTTTATTACGACGCCACAGAGACTAAATAGAGCTGACTCAGGAGGGGAGAGGGAAGGGATAGGGAGGGGGGAGGAGGAGGAGGAGAGAGGGGGTGGGGGGGGGGGAGGGAGGAGGAGGAGGCACTTGTGACTGGAACTTTGGCGTTTTTTAATCCTTTGATTGGTCTCCGAATATATATATATATATTCAGCCAGGTTATGGTTGCCAGCTGGAGTTCAGATGCTTTCATCTGATTGGAGGAATGAAGGTGCATTATCTGAGGGGCTTATAATCTGCAAAGAATAAGATACCCTCTGACCCCCGAGATAACCTCTGACCCCACAGACTTAAATTCAAAGATGAAAAAGGAAAAAGTGACTAAAATAAAAGCAATAATCAGGGTCCTTGAACGCCTCCTCGCCCCCACTGGGCCCCTGACCATCCCTCCATGTGTCCATGGGGTGGTAATGCTAGAGGAGATAACCCTGCTGGACGTGTTCCTGCAACATGTAAATATGGCGTTATTCAAACAGGAAACCCGTCGGCATGACGACAGAACTGAGGCGCATGGAACTGGAGCTCAGCCGAGTGTCAGCCGGTGAGTCCAGAGGCAGCTCGGCCTTATCCATAGGAGCCAGTAGAGCTCCGGGTTGCAGCGCCGTGTCCTCAGAGGCCCCCAGAGGCCCCCAGAGGCCCTCAGAGATCCTCGTAGGTCCTCAGAGGCCACCAGAGGTCCTCAGAGGCCCCCAGAGGCCCCCAGAAGCCCTCAGAGATCCTTGTAGGTCCTCAGAGGCCACCAGAGGTCCTCAGAGGCCCCCAGAGGCCACCAGAGGCCCTCAGAGGCCGCCAGAGGCCAAAGAACCCCATAGGTTCAGCAAAGGGACACAGAAAAGGAACAGCACAATGTGTACTTATACACTTAGATCTGTGTTCTTATACACTTAGATCTGTGTTATTATACACTTAGATCTGTATTCTTATAGACTTAGATCTGTGTACTTATACACTTAGATCTGTGTACTGAGTAACACTCCCATGCCTGTGCGGCCCACTCTGTGCCAGTAAGAGTTATGATTATTATATATATGATATCCCCATGTTGTATGATGTCACCATGTTCATGATGTTGTATGATGTCACCATGTTGTATAATGTCACCATGTTGTATGATGTCACCATGTTGTATAATGTCACCAAGTTCATGATGTTGTATGATCTCACCATGTTCTTGATGAGGTCTAAATTAAAATACCCACATTCTGTATCACTCGCGATGTAGTGAGGAGGAAGTGGCGCCCGGGGGAGGAGCCATGTCTCAGAGCGGTTCAGAGTTGTAGATCATAAAGAAGCGTAGACTGTAATCCATCAACCAGCTGACCTCTGAACCTTAATGCTCAACAGATACTTCCTGAACCGCCAATGACCCTTGCACCTTAATTCCATTGATACACACACACTCACACACTCACACACACACACATACACACTTACACACTTACACACACACATACACACTTACACACACACACACACACACACACACACACACACGCACATACACTCACACATACACACACATACACACTCACACATACAGTACATACATACATACACACACACACGCACATTTATTCCCTGTGAAAGTGTTTTTTATAATCCGATGTGAGGTCAAAGGTCAGGGATGTGTCCAGATGGTAAAGCCCTTTGAGGATCATTTGTAACATGTGATATTGGGCTGTACAAAATCAACTGAATTGAATGTCTTAGCCAATTTATTTGAAATTCAACTCAAATTGCAAAATCAGAGCGGATGATGTCATCGCTTGAGGACCTTCTCCCCAAACCCGCTTCAACGTGGGGACACGCGGTCGTCGATGAGTAAACACCGGCAACGCGACCACCGATGGGTCGTTGTTCCCCCGGACCCGGGCCCGAGCTCGGTCCGAGGAGCAGGTTCCGCGGGTCCTTCCTCCACGCCGGTGACCGCCTGGAGCCCGGCCAGCGACGCCGTGGCCCTAAGAAAACTCATCAACGGCGGCTAAGCCGGGGGCTCTAATCCTCCGACCCACCGGACTCATGGGAGGGGGACTTAGTCCAGTTCAAGGAGTCAGGACGAGGAGTCCAGTGTGAACTGTGAGACCTTTGTTGTGGCCTTCAAGGATCAGAAAATACACAGGCCAATCAGATGAGGCCCCCTTCAAACGGCTCATGCAGAGGCTACCGTGTTGATGGGCTTATAGTGAGACCTGAACCAGGTCCACCTGAGCTCCTCTCTCCTCTCCTCTCTCCATATGGACGTTTAGGATACTCTGAGCTCCTCTATCCCATCCTCTCTCCTTATCGATGAATGTTCATCTCTCCATCACACATGACTAACTCTGCTTTCTCTCTGAGTCCTCTTGACTTCACGTCTCATGGGGTCATGGGACCCTCTGAGACGGCATAGATCTTATCTGCTGATGGAGCATCAGGTTTGGGTCCTGAGTTCCTGCTACCAGCTGCCCTGTTGGGTCTCCACCCACTGCTGAGACTCAGCCCACTCCTCCTCTCTGCCTCCATCTGATGGATGGTGGAGGTCTCCGTGGTGGAATATACCTACTATGAACTATTCATAAACTGTGTCATATTCATTGAATGTATTTTAACTCTAATCTGTCTTCTGGTCACATGACATCTATGACACCTGTCCACCTGGAGAGGATCCTCCTCTGTTCTCTCCTCAAGGGTTCTGACCTTTACCCTTAAGGGTTGTGGGGAGTTGTTCCTGATCCCATGTGAGGTCAGAGGTCAAAAGTGAGGGATGTCTATGTGTACAGATTGTAAAGCACTCTGAGGGGAATTTGTAATTTGTGAGAATGGGCTCTTCAAATAAACTGGCATGAGTTGAATGTGTTTACGGTTCTCTTGCTGCTTCACGTTGGCCACGATAACCAAGCCAAGAGTTTTCAGTGAAAACAGGAAGTCGTGAGAGAAGTAAGGTGAGTAGACACGGCAGCACCTTTCCTTCTGATGAGATCCTGTGAGTCGAGTTGAAGGCGTACTTCAGTATTTGACACCTTTTAATTCACTCCTCTCCCAGAACCCTTCAGCTCAGAGACGTTCTCCATCAGAACCCTTCAGCTCAGAGACGTTCTCCATCAGAACCCTTCGGCTCAGAGATGTTCTCCCCCAGAACCCTTCAGCTCAGAGACGTTCTCCATCAGAACCCTTCAGCTCAGAGACGTTCTCCATCAGAACCCTTCGGCTCAGAGATGTTCTCCCCCAGAACCCTTCAGCTCAGAGACGTTCTCCATCAGAACCCTTCAGCTCAGAGACGTTCTCCATCAGAACCCGTGGTCCTCTTCACTCCATGAACACTTGCATCCATCCAGAAGAACCGGATCTGATCTGATGAGGTAACCCCGTTAGACTTACGCCAACCGTCGTTCCTGCGCACCTGCTCCCCGACAGGTGATGGCGGGGGGACGGACTTGGCTTGTGTCCCAGCCACATGGCGCGTTCATTATCTCCCGCATGAGGACCGCGGCATGATGGTGGTGCAGAACTAGCCGGACTGCTCGGCGGAGCTCGTTTAACTGCTCGGTGGAGCCGCCGACGCTCCGCTCTTGTGACGTAACGCCGGAACGAGAGCTGCCGTCGTACGACGAACGTAGAGCGGTGATGTCCCGTCAACGCTCGCCTGGGGCGACTCATCTGTGAAGGACTGTCGTCCTGTAAGCCGTTAACGATGCGTCATGTGACTTCACGTCCAACCGGAGCTGCGGGCGCGGTCTCGAGGGCGGAGTCTGTTGGTGAACTAGAGAGCCTCAGCGGGTCATCGATCTCCAAAGAGGTGACACTGCATATAGCGGACCCACTGACCCTGTAGGGGGCGCATGGTCCTTCTGTACGAGTCCTCTGGTTGTATAGAAGTCTATGCTTCATGTGTTAAAGCTGCTATAACCCTGAAGAGAGAAGAGGAGAAGAAGAGAAGAAGAGAAGAAGAGAAGAGGAGAAGAAGAGGAGAAGAAAAGAAGAAGAGAAGAGGAGAAAGAAGAGAAGAGGAGAAGAGGAGAAGAGAAGAGGAGAAGAGGATAAGAGAAGAAGAGAAGAGGAGAAGAAGAGGAGAAGAGGAGAAGAAGAGAAGAGGAGGAGAGAAAAAGAGAAGAGGAGAAGAAGAGGAGAAGAGAAGAGGAGATCTCCCCCTCCATTCATCAAAGAGACCAAACGTCACACTTCAACTTCAAAGCTGTTTCGTTAAAGACAAGAATTTGGAAACGCCAGAACACACACACACACACACACACTGTACACACACACCTACAAACTGTACACACACACCTACACACTGTACACACACCTACAATGCACAGGCACACCTACACGCTACACACTGCACACACACACACACACGCGATGCTGCGCTGCTGCAAAACATTTAAAATCTAATTTCTCACAGCCTTATCATGACGTCATCATCATAATGATGACGTCATGACATCACTCATCATAATAATGACATCATGGCGTCATCAGTCGACAGGAGGGTTGTCTGCAGCGTGTTCTGCAGCTCTCAGCCTCCTCTTTCATCTTGTTGGTCCTACATTGGGCCAAGCCTCATGAAAGCAATACAACATTTTATTGTGTTACATATTGAAATGTAAAAGGTGATCTAGCAGCAGCTGATGGACCAATGAGAGGCCGGTACTGCTCTGATTGGGATGTGTACCTCGACACCTCCTCCCTCATGCTAACAGAGTAATAACGGCTCCTTTAGATGATGATGACATAACCACCATCATCCGTGTGCGTGTCCCTCAGAGAGGCAGATGAACTCCCCTGGGTGTCATCAAAGAGGAAGAGCGATGGAGACGAGGGCGCCGTGAGACGGCTGAGAGAACCTGTTCCCTCCAGTCGGCGGCCGGAGACCACGCTTCTGTTCATTAACCGACGAGCACTCGTTCACATTCTCTCGTTCACAAGTTACATGTGGAAGTGCCCTTGAGCAAGACACTAAACCCCAGAGTTGCTCCCCGGGCGCTGCACTGCTAAATCCTTTTTTCTTTTATAAGCGTTCAAAGTCGAGCAGCGCTGAGGGCGAGAGCGACTCCTCTTGCACGGTAAGTCACGAGAAGCAATAAGAGAGAGAGAGGGACGAGCTTCAGGACTCTGGCAACAACAAGGAGCAGGTTCGGGGGCTTCAACTGTCCCTCTGACCACCAGGGGGCTCCTCTGGCTATATAGAAGTCTACGCTTCATGTGTTAGAGCTGCATTCTCTCTCTCTCTCTCCTGGCCGCCAGGGGGCGACTCCTCTGGCTATATAGAAGTATACGCTTCATGTGTTAAAGCTGCATTCTCTCTCCTGACCACCAGGGGCCGACTTCTCTGGTTGTATAGAAATCTATACTTCATGTGTTGGAGCTGCATTCTCTCTCCTGACCACCAGGGGGCGACTCCTCTGGCTGTATAGAAGTATACGCTTCATGTGTTAAAACTGCATTCTCTCTCCTGACCACCAGGGGGCGACTCCTCTGGCTGTATAGAAGTATACACTTCATGTGTTAAAGCTTCATTCTCTCTCCTGACCACCAGGGGGCTCCTCTGGTTGTATAGAAGTCTCTACAGTCAGTGCATTTACATGATTGTATAATTCAAATCTTTCTTTAATCGGACTATGCTATCTTTTGGGGAATCTGCTATTATCCCAATATACATGGCAGTGAGTAATTCGAATCGTTGGCTGAAAACATGTCACCTCCGATACGACAGGTGACACTGTTTTCACTACAACTCCTGTTGTGTAGCCCATTTCCTTTTTTTGATTGGCTGATAAGCGACACGTCACAGCACAACTCCAGGAAGCGTTTGTATTCCCCTCGGGGACAGCGGCGGGGCCAGCTCATGTTGTCGCTGCGGCACATTAAAACATTAAATAGCCGAGAGCTGTTTTCAGCGTGAAGAAATACGATGTGTGGCGGAAGTGCGGGAGTTAAGACCGACATGCGTGACACTTGAGAGCCCTGCAACTTGTTGCGATGCTCGTGGCGATACTCGTTGTGCTTGCTTGCGCATGGGCAAAGACGCAAAGTCCGGTTCCTAATCCAATTCACCGCTACATTCCGCGATGGTCGGATTATCAACCGCATCGGATCGAGTCATCCAGGGGTGTCAATCGGACCGTAGTCGGACCGCACATAGTCGAACAAAGGTGTTTACATGAAACGGATAATTTGATTTCAGTCCGACTAAGCCAGTTATTCAAATGCATGTAAACACGGTGACTGACTCCTCTCTTGCTGTATTCCCTCAGTAAACGTTTATGTCTCTACAAGGTGATGTTTGGATTATAATATCTTAATATTTATTTCTCAAATCACAGGTTCATGTAGTGGAATGTGTTTCACGTAAACATCAACATCAGAATACATTGAACAACAACCCGTCATGGTTTAGGACTTTTAGAAAATTATGGTACAAAAAAATTAGTAACATTGCATTTTTATGTATAAATAGATTAAGGTAGAAATAAAATGTAGAAATAAACAATTAAAAAAAAAAGTTATTCTATACAGTGACCAAACACGATGTATAAAGCAGTAATTACGTTAATGAAAACAGAACAGACATATTATACATGTAAATACTATGTATACTTACACATATATACTATATATACTTGTACATATACATAATATGAAGATGATATGTTATCAAGCATTCTGTCTGAGGGACAACGTTACACCTGGACACTGGCTATTGTTTAAAAAACACACCAAATAAAACACGTTCTTAAATTATCAAAATATGTAATCTGATTGTATTATTTCATTTAATTATGAATCATTACTGTCCATGTTCTATTAATCTTTTCTTTTTAAATTCCACCTGCAAAGAGACGCGAGGCCTCAACTTGTATTGATGTGTCTCATGGCGCCATGGTAACGCTCATGAACACGCCCCCTGGTGGCTGCTCTTGTAAGACGGGAGGAACGGAAAGTACCGGAAACACCTGAAGCGCCTGAACACACCGCTGAGGTACGGGATGTCGTAGCACGACTTGTCACACTGGGCCGGACCCCCCCGCTGCACCTCCTCCACCTGCCAGCTCCGGATGCCTCGCTCCTTGTCTGTGCCTGGAGGAGGAGGAGGAGGAGGAGGAGGAGGAGGAGGAGGAGGAGGAGGAGAGAGAGGAAAAGGAGGAGGAAAGGGTGGAGGAGGAAAGAGGAGAAGGAGAAGAGGGACGAAAGGGAGGAGGGGGAGAGAGAGGAGGAGGAGGAGAGGGAGGAAAGGGAGGAGGGGGAGAGAGAGGAGAAGGAGGAGAGGGAGGAATAAGGGGAGGGGGAGGGGAAGAACAGGTTTTATTATATTTTACTTTATTACTACATCCTGTATACCTCTTGTATACTTCCTCTATATGTCTTGTATACTTCCTATACTACTTCCTATATACCTCCTGTACTACTTCCTCTATACGTCCTGTACTACTTCCTCTATACGTCATGTATACTTCCTGTACTACTTCCTCTATACGTCATGTATACTTCCTGTACTACTTCCTGTATACGCCCTGCACTACTTCCTGTATACGTCTTGTATATTTCCTGTACTACTTATTGTGTACATCATGTATACGTCCTGTACTACTTCCTGTACTACGTCCTGTACTACATCCTTTACTACTTTGTGTATACTTCCTTTACTACTTCCTGTATACTTCCTGTATATTTCCTGTATATGTCCTGTACTACTTCCTGTACTACTTTCTGTATACTTCCTGTATACGTCCTGTATACTTCCTGTATATGTCCTTTACTACTTTGTGTATACTTCCTATATACATCCTGTATACTTCTTGTACTACTTATTGTGTATGTCCTGTATATGTCCTGTACTACTTCCTGTATATGTCCTGTATACTTACTGTATACTTCCTCTATATGTCCTGTATACTTCATGTATATGTTCTGCACTACTTCCTGTATACTTCCTGTATACATCTTGTATATTTCCTGTACTACTTCTTGTGTACATGTATATGTCCTGTACTACATCCGTTACTACTTTGTGTATACTTCCTTTACTACTTCCTGTATACTTCCTATATACTTCCTGTATACGTCCTGTATATGTCCTTTACTACTTTGTGTATACTTCCTGTATATGTCCTGTATACTTCCTGTATATGTTATGTATACTTCATGTATACTTCCTGTATACATCTTGTATACATCATGTATACTTCTTGTACTACTTCCTGTATATGTACTGTACTACTTCATGTATACTTCCTGTATACTTCCTGTATACTTCCTGTATATTTCCTTTACTACTTTGTGTATACTTCTTGTACTACTTATTGTGTATGTCCTGTATATGTCCTGTACTACTTCCTGTATACTTCCTCTATACGTCCTGTATACTTCCTGTATACGTTCTGCACTACTTCCTGTATATGTCTTGTATATTTCCTGTACTACTTCTTGTGTACATCACGTATATGTCCTGTACTACTTCCTGTACTACGTCCTGTACTACATCCGTTACTACTTTGTGTATACTTCCTTTACTACTTCCTGTATACTTCCTATATACTTCCTGTATATGTCCTGTATATGTCCTTTACTACTTTGTGTATACTTCCTGTATATGTCCTGTATACTTCCTGTATACTTCCTGTATACTTCCTATATACTTCCTGTATACGTCCTGTATATGTCTTTTACTACTTTGTGAATACTTCCTGTATACTTCCTGTATACGTCCTGTATACTTCATGTATACTTCTGTATACTTCCTGTATACTTCCTGTATACATCCTATATAATTCCTATATACTTCCTGTATACGTCCTGTATATGTCCTTTACTACTTTGTGTATACTTCCTGTATACGTCCTGTATACTTCATGTATACTTCCTGTATACATCCTGTATACTTCTTTTACTACTTCTTGTGTACGTCCTGTACTACTTCCTGTATACGTCCTGTAAACTTCCTGTATATGTCCTGTATACATCCTGTATACGTCCTGTATACTTCCTGTATACATCCTGTGTATGTCCTTTACTACTTATTGTGTACGTCATGTATACTTCCTGTATATGTCCTGTATACTTCCTATACACTTCCTGTATATGTCCTGTATACTTCCTGTATGCATCATGTACTACTTCCTGTATTCTTCCTGTATACTTACTTTACTACTTCTTGTGTATGTCCTGTATACTTCCTGTATAATTCCTGTATACGTCCGTTACTACTTCCTGTATTCTTCCTGTATACGTACTGTATACTTCCTTTACTACTTCTTGTGTACGTCCTGTATACTTCATGTAATACTTCATATACACTTCCAGTATACTTCCTGCATACTTCCCGTGCTACTTCCTGTATGCTTCCTGTATACTTTCTATACTACGTCCTGTATACTTCCTGTATACTTCCTGTATACTCCCTGTATACTTCCTGTATACTCCCTGTATACTTCCGGTATACTTCCTGTATACTTCCTGTACCTGGGATGGTGTTGTCCAGGATGAAGCCCAGGAACCCCCCGATGAACATGTGTGTGGTGAAGAGCACCACGATCACCTGGTCCAGCTCCTTCATGCCTTCAGAGGGGAGGAGGAGAGGAGGAGGAGGAGAGGAGGAGAGGAGGAGAGGAGAGGAGAGGAGAGAGGAGGAGAGGAGGAGAGGAGGAGGAGAGGAGGAGAGGAGAGAGGAGGAGAGGAGAGGAGGAGAGAAGAGAGGAGAGGAGAGAAGAGGAGGAGAGGAGAGGAGAGAGGAGAGGAGAGAGAAGAGACCCGGTCACCGGTTTGTGTAACAACAACTATTAATCTGGTTGGTGTGTCATCCTCCTCCTCCTCCTCCTCCTCCTCCTCCTCCTGCTCCTCCTCCTCCCCCTCCCCTCCTGCTCCTCTTAGAGGAGGTCAGAGGTCAGGTTACAGTTCAGCCCTCTTAAAACCCCAAAGAAATACAAGCTCCCTGAAACCAACAGCACCGACAGTAAATCCTGAAGGACCTGGTCCTCCTCAGACCTGGTCCTCCTTAGAGAGGAGAGGAGTCTGGTTCTGGTCCACGTGGTCCTGTAATCTGGTCTAAGTGGGTTTCTGTTGCGTACGTGCAGGTCTGCGTGTGCAGTGATGTCATGATTGTTTCTCCGAGCGTCCTGCTCGTCTTCTACCTCCTACCTCCTACCTCCTACCAGACTCCTTCTTGTGTGGACTGGAGCACAGAGCAGATTAAACCTGGATTAGCTGTTCAGGTTTAACGAGTTCACCAATGAGGAAGTACAACGAGCATCATCTACATCTATATATATATATATATATATATATATAAAGTTAGTTTATCCATTTATTTTCCCATAGGGAAGCTGTCACCTGTGTCGATGGTGCCGGGGTTGGAGTGGAACCAGGTCGGTAGAACCAGACCGCTGAAGGTAGAGAAGCCGAGGATGAGCAGGTTACGGGACGAGTTCAGGTCCACGTACTGGGGAGAGAGAGGGGGGAGATACTTTAGATACTGATACTAATGTAGCCGTGTCTGGCCGTGAGCTCAACTGCAGATCGGGGGGGGGGGGGGGCTCACCTGCAGGTTAGATATTCCCACCGCTGCGATCATGCCGAACATGACGAGGAACATGCCCCCGATCACCGGGTCGGGGATGGTGATGAAGACCGCTCCGAACTTCCCGAAGATGCCCAGGACGATCATCAGGAGGCCGGTGGTCTGCAGGACCAGCCGGCTGCCCACCTGCAGGATCACCGGGAACGGGTCAGCACAGGCCCACCCTGACCCGTAGTGGGCGTAGTGGCATTGTGCCCTTGACACGTTTCATCGGAATGATGCAGATTATTGTTGAGAAAATACAGAAAGACAATCTAGTGTATAGAGGCTGAAGCCAAGGTCATCCGTGACGTCAGGAGCGCCGCCACCAGGGAAACCTCTGAAAGGAAAGCCCGTAAAACCTTCCAGTGTCTGCAGGTATACGGCCGTTAATTAAAGCGTCACTCACTGGGAACAAATCATTGACAAGTGAATAGGCTTCCCTATAAGAATCAAAAAGGTCAAGTTACATCCCCTTTGACCTCTGACCCCTGTAAGCACCCCCTCCCCTCAGGAGGGGCTCCTGGCCGCACTGAGCCTGAGCCATGATGATTGTGTATATATTTATACTACAAGTAGTGATACTAGAGGTATACTAGTGAAGGTCCACAAGTAAAAGTACAAACGTGTAGTTACCAAGTAGCAAAGGGAAGGCCGCTTAGAATAATTATGTTAATCATCCCTAACGTTGCAGCTGATAAAGTTAAATAAAGCTAATATATATATATATGTACTTATATACATATATATATGTATATAAATACACACTATATATATTTATATATAATATTATATATAATAAATATACTGTATATATTTATTATATATAATATTATACAGTAGATATAATATTATATATAAATATAAATATATACAGTATATATAACACTATTTTTCTTAATCCATACTAAAAAAACATGATTAAATAATCTTTGTATTAATCATTTGAACCGATAAAGTTGGAGCTAATATATATTTATACAGTATATACACTGTATATACTTATATATAATATTATACATATACTGTATTTTTATATATAGTATTATGTCTCTATATAAATATATACAGTATATATACACTATATTGCTTAATGATTTTTTTTATTAATCATTTGAACCAGTAAAATAATTGAAGTGAAGTAATAAAGTACAATATTGACATTTCAAAATATAGTGAGAGAATAAAGTTGAATAACATGGATGTAGTTAAAAAACATTAAAAAAGTGCTTGAGTAAATGTACGGCAGTAGTTACGTTCCCCCACTGGTTTGTTACGAGGATATAACTCTTGCACACCGGCGTCCTCCCCGCTCATGTCTGGATGACCACAGGAGATGAATTAATAATGGATAACATCAAGAAACCAGATGGCACGATCCAGGCTCCTGGCTTCTCAGCCAAAGCCCCGCCCCCATTCCACAAGTCCCTTTTTTACCCGACCCCTCCACCTCCATTTGACACCAACTAATGTGCAGAAGTAATACATGAAAGAAAGAAGGACGCCGTCCTGAGGAGAAGCGCAAGTCTGTTTCTGGGGAGGAACGCCTACCTTAGTGATGCCGAGCGCGGCAATGTTCTGGCTGTAGGAGGTGGTGCCGTTTCCAGTTCCCCACAGCGCCGCCAGGATGCAGCCGATGCCCTCCACGGCGATGCCGCGGTTTACGGCGTGAGTCGGTGGCGGGGGGGCGCCGCACAGGCGGGCGCAAGCGTAGTAGTCGCCAATGGACTCCATGGTGGACGCCAGGACGCCCGCCGTCATGCCCAACACCGAGGACACGCTCACCGTGGGCACGCCCCACTGACCTGTGTGGGAGGTCCATGTGTTAGCAAACGGCTAGCAGATGACTAGGAGTTGGCTAGCAGACGGATGGCAGACGACTATCAGATGACTAGGAGACGGATGGCAGACAGATTGCAGACGGATGGCAGACGGATGGCAGACGGATAGCAGATGGATGGCAGACGGATGTCAGACGGATGCCAGACGGATGCCAGACGGATGCCAGACGGATGCCAGACGGATGGGTGGGATCGGTGCTCCCGCCTGGACTGGATTCAGAGCCACTGCCGTCTTCCTAGCTCGTGTTTGGCCTCGTTGGTAAAGTTGCTGCCTAACTGTAACTAAACCAACTTAGTGCAGCAAAGGCTCTAAAAGAAGTCGTATGCTCCGTGGCGCCGCGTTGCACCTCGAGCCTCCAGGCCAGCAGCTTCTCTTCCTCAGTGAGGCCTGTAATTGCGGTCTTAAAGCTCAGCTGTATCTGTGGTTCTCTCACAGGCGTCTGGGTGGGAACTACAGCCCTGACAACGAGATGTCTGTCCCCGGGCGCTCTGCTGAAAACCTGGAAACGTGAAGCGTGGGTATCTGTGAGCGTGCTAATGGCCTTGTGAAGACATCTAACAAAAGAACAAGAAACCGTGGAACATCTAAAGGAACGTCTAAAGCAGGGATGCTCAATACGTCAATCGCGATCGACCGGTCGATCGCGGCGACCTGCCAGTCGATCGCGGCGTAGTATTGGTAGATCGTATGACAGAAAAATAAATTGGCCCGCTCCCTGTAACTATCTCTATAGCGCCAGATTACAGCAGAAGTGTGTCATTTTTGTCTCTACGTGTCGCGTTAACAGTCCTCTGCTCGCCGTCTAGCTCACCGCCGAGCTCTGCTGGCTTGCGCACCGGGGCGGAGCAAAGAAAAAGTCACTAAAGAAACGCCTAAAGGAACTAAAGGAACACCTAAAGGAACGTCTAAAGGAACGCCTTAAGGAACACCTAAAGGAACACCTAAAGGAACACCTAAAGGAATACCTAAAGGAACACCTAAAGGAATACCTAAAGGAACGTCTAAAGGAACGTCTAAAGGAACACCTAAAGGAACCCGTAGGTTCTCCGACACGCGTCGACGCCCTCCTGGCGAGGGGCGGAGCTCCATCATGTTTTCCTGATGGACCAATCAGGAGGCAGCAGCTCAGAGACGTCACAGAGCCAGAGCACCAGGCCGACGATGAACATGAGTAAACGCCGCCTCGGCTCAACGGTCAACGCCAAACGCCGCACGTCCGGGAGCGAGAGGACACGCCCTGTGTGTTTGTCTGTTGCCATGACAACAGACCACGGTTCTGACCAACAAGTTGTCAGATTCCGTCACATCTTTTTTATTAACTTGAAATGAAAACTGAAATGGTGCGTGAGCCTGCCAGTTGGACAGGTGATCACACACACACACACACACTGAGGCCCCTCTGGAGGCTCCTCTGAGGCTCCTCTAGAGGGCCCTCTGGAGGTTCCTCTGAGGCTCCTCAGCGAGCCGCCGGAGCTCACCTGGGTAAGGCACGTGGAACCAGGGCGAGTTCTTCACGGCGTCCAGGCTGATGTCGGTCCGTGCCGCGTAGCCGTACTCGTGGGACTCGGCGGGGAAGACGTCGAAGACGGTGAGCAGGAAGCAGACCAGCCAGGCGCCGCACATCCCGAACAAGGCCTGCCGGTCCGGACACAGAGAAGAGTCACACAGAGAGCTTTACCTCTGGGTAATATATACATAATACTAGAGATGCACCGATCAGGTTTTTTGGGCCGATCACCGATCACTGAAATCAGTGTCAGCCGATCACCGATTACTGAAATAGTATCTGCCGATCCCATAATACCGATCACAATGTCGATTGAAGCATTCTATTTATTGTGTAGCATTATTGCCTAGGACTATGAGGAAATACACATCTAAAGCACCTCAAATATTAAAGAAATTACAGATATGTTAGTGTATGATTTGTCGACATCTTATTTTGAAAAATGGATGTTGTTTCACGTGGCTCTTTCCGCTAACTTTGCGAAACCGGATGTTGTGTCATGTAAATCCTTCCGCTAACAGTTAGGATTCGATCAGGAGCGCGCAAGGGTTTTGATAAAGTTATCGGCTAACTTTATCAAAACCCTCGCGCACTCCTGATCGAACGCGTGTAGCGTGAGCATCAGACTATAGGGTCAGACATGTGAATATCAGTCTGTAGGCTCAGACATGTGAGTGTCGGTGAGTTGACCCAGAGGTTCAGCTCGGGGGACGGGGCGCCGCTCGCTGCGGGAGGCTCCCCTCGGGGACCTCTCACTCTGCGGCACTCGCGGGCGCATTTACTCCGAGATTGAAACGTCTCTGATAGTATTTCTCGCAGATGTGACGTCATCTGATCGATCGGTTTGAGTGATCGGTTTGATCGGCCGTTTTGAAAACGCCGATTAAAACCGATAATGGCAATATCGGCCGATATCGATCGGCGCCGATCAGATCGGTGCATCCCTACATAATATATATACATATATATATATGTATATATATATATACATATATATTAGGGCTGGGCACGTTAACGCGTTAATCATGCGTTAACGCATCACTTAATTAACGCCGACTATTATTTTATCGCGCGTTAACGCAGATTTTATTATTAATTTTATTATTGTAAAAGTGCGTTGCTCACAGGCTTTTATTTTGTAAAAGTCTGCTACTGATTGCTGCGCAACCGGAAAAGAAAGTAATTTGCGGTTTAACAAACATGGAGAAGAGTACGGAGATTTTAAAGTTCTTAAAGACGTCAGAGTCGATACAAACAAAGTCATAGGTAGCCACTGCCGAGAGGAATCGTCTCATCACCGGAGTACTTCCAATCTTAAATATCATTTAAACGCTAAACACACCATTGATGCCGCGAATCATACAACCAAACACCCAGTGGAGCGAGGCTTCGGCAGACCGCGAGCTGCTGGGAGCAGTACAGCTAAACCAAGAGAAGCTAACGATGCCTTGGCGAAGCGGATCGCTACAGACTGCAGGCCGGTTAGTGTTGTGGAAGACGTCGGTCTGAGAAACAGCGGAGAATGGCGACTATGGGTCAGTGGGTAGCAGGCCCGTCTTTCCATATCAATGCGCACTAAAACTAATGGTTAGCTTTTGCGCGACCGTTAGTTGTCATTTCAAATAAATCCTGCGGCTCCCTTCAAAGCTACTGGGCACCAAATCTCAATGAAAGACGGCGTTGGAGTGATATCCACATTATCCTCCTGGAGAGGGCACTTCAACACGGAGCCACCCGCAAGGAGAGGAGAGGAGGCGATATCATCAAAGACGAAGAGGACATGAGAAACGTTTTACACGGATGATTAATGGAGATATCCAAATCAACATAAGCAGGGCTCTCAAGTTTTGAAGACAGGCAAGCGTGACATGACATGACCAGCGACAGGAAAGTGACCCACGGCGAGCGTTGATACGTGGATCTGAGCTGGACTCCTCCACAGAGAGCGGCTCATGTTGGCGCTGCGGCACATTAAAACATTAAATAGCCGAGAGTTTTTTTAAGTGTGAGAAATACGATGAGTGGCGGGACATGCGTGAGTATCACGCTCAATGCCCTGATAAGCCTTAACAGCAGCCGAGTGTTAGTCTATCGAGTCCCAAGTCGCTCGTAACTATAGTTTAGTAAACAGCATGTATAGCTAACATAGACCCAGTGCCTACCAAACATTTAATAAATAGTATTTTATTGAAAGTGTCCCATTGTCATTGTTGTTATTTTAAAGGCAACTTTTATCAAATGAGCAATTTGAATTAATGTGATGTTGCGAGAACTAGCTACTATCTCCCCTCCTTTAGCTAGGCTAACGAACGTGATGTAAACAATGCTGTTTGTCAGTTAGCCACACGGAGAGGACTATTTTCTCTCGGCTACTGAAATGTGATGCATAACCTTTGTTGGCAACAACTATTTTGTGCTGAAAGGCAGCTTACTATTTACTTACTATTTATAATGTCGCTGGTGACCGTATTATAAAAGCAATAAGGGACGAGAGGCAGTACTTTAATGTCAATAAAGTACGTGTTCAAGGGTGTTGTTAGGCCCGAGTCGCAGCCTTGAGTACTGCTTAAATATTCTATACATTTATTATATATATTTTTACATATATATATATACAATATATTATATATAGAATATACAGTATATATAATATATATACAATATATTGTATATAAAGTATACAGTATATATAATATATATACAATATATTATATATAGTATATATAATATACAGTATATATAATATATATTAATATATATATGTACTGTATATATTCTGTATATAATATATACAATATACAGTATATATAATATATATTATATATATATTACATATATATATATTTATATTCTATATAGAATACACAGTATATAATATATATATATATAATATATATATATATATATTATATATATTTTATATATATATATATATATATATATATATATATATAATATATATATTTGGTGTGAGATCCATGAAGGCTTTACATCCAGCTTGATGACCACGTAATGGTGAACAGGGTTGGGCTGGACAGACTTGTGCCGTCGGCTCTGCCTGCGCATTCGTATAATCCTCGGCTTCACTCCTTCACACAAGGACGCATTTTATTCTCCGCGTGGCTTCGTTCGACGATGGGAAACCAAAGACACAGATGAAAATCTTAATTGATGTGAGGTCCCGGTGAAGGCATTCCACCCCTGAAGCCCATGGACTCGGAGGCCTTGAGTTCAGCTACAGCAGCGTCTGCGTTCATGGCCTTGTTAATCCTTCTCTAGAAGTGGAACGTGTCCCGTTCAGTGGCATGGATATATATTGTAGGTCTGCAGGCGCATAAAAAAAGACTAAAACACAACCTTCTGGAATTCTGTGCCCCCCCCCCTGCACTCAAGAGATAACAAACCCCCAAAGAGCTCAGGGGGTCACCTGGGTTGTGTTTACAGGACCCCTCACCCCCCCACCCACCCCCTTATCTGATGCGTTTTCATCTCAGGTGTTCAGTAACGTCTCGTGGCAAGAAAAACACAAAACATACGGAAAAAACACACAAAACTCAAAATGACTTCTGGACCTAAGTGTGATTTGTGAGTTACGTTGCATAAGCCTCCCAACGGTTTTATGTATACGTCTAACCTGCTGCCTTGTCGAAATATGTCGACGGTTTGCTGGCATTTTTGAGGATGAAAATCATCAGACAACGAAATTTCGGACAGTCGATGTTCGTGCTGTTTGGATGTTGTTGTGATGGCAAAGAGTGTGTTGCCACGGCAACAGCCTTTCAGGAAACTTTGAACAACTTTGAATTGGTACGGTATTTAGAGAGCACTGACCACGGTGGTTCACCCCGGAGGAGCTGAACAGACTGAAGCATGAAGAAATGAACCCAAAATCACACAAAAGGTCAACATGGCCGACTTCCGATACAGTAAGAGCATTCCTAATTTAATATTTGTAGGGGGCGCTATCGAGCCATAATGCCATCCCGAAGCATTCAAATCATATCAGGTAACTACATCTTTGACTGTAAAGGTGTGTGCCAGGTTTAGTCACGTTTGGAGCATGTTACATTGTTTATTCGTTCACGGCGAAGGATCAAAGTTGGCTCATGCTACGACTCGCCACACTTCAACGTGTTGTTACGACCTTCACAGGGAAGCATCATCAAGGTCTTACGTCTATGCTGCTATATTTTTAGATGGATCAGAATAATCTGTCAGAAGGGTATACAACTAGAAAACATGTAACTTCCTGTTGCCACAAGGTGGCACTATGACTATTATTCAAAATTAGCATAAGGATGTGTTCAGGCTCAGTTTGTCATGATGTATGATAAATATGCAGCAGATTACACAATGTATGGCCGAGTTACATCAGCTTGCATTATGGCGTATTGGTGTTCTTTGATCTTGCAGCGACCGCACATAGTTTAATATTTTAAAAATCTTTTAGAGGTTTTTCACGGCAAAGGTTGCAAGACCATACAAGGTAAGTTTGGAATGAATCGGGTTTAAGCTCTAGGAGAAGTTAACTGTTTTACAACCCTAAAATGTGAAAAAAGACTAATACTGCAGATATTGAGCGATTTATTGCAGCGCCCCCTAATGTTCAAATATTATGAAAAAGTTAGTGTGTGTTTAGGGACGCCATGAGGACATAGGCTCGTGGTTTGGTGAGGATAAGCCAGGTGACTTAGAAGTTAGGTGTCTTTACGTATTAGGCCACACCCCTTAGATGTTCATTGGTCCATATCCTCTGAACGCAATGAGATATCAACAATCTTCTCATGCGTGTGGATGAGATTGAACCAACAACGAACCACAGAAAGATGTGAAGGAATCTGACACAGCATTTAGGAGGAGCTGGAAAAACTTGTTTTTTTACTAAATTAAAAATGGCGGAAAATCTAAGGAGGTGGAGCTTATGGTTGCGTTAACTTATTTGTAGAGCAGGTCCAACTGGACATGCATACTATGTTTCAAGTAAATGATTCAATGTTAACACAAAGTGTGGGCTTTCCACCTCAAGGGATAGAGTATCTTTTCAAAATGAGAGAACCCTCAAAATGTTGTGTTTCCAGTCCTGAGATGTCAAATGTAACAGCTGGAGGGACAGGATGGAGACATGACGGATACATGACGGAGGCATGACTGAGATGCGACGGAGACACGACGGAGACATGACGGAGGCATGACGGAGGCATGACGGAAGCCTGTAGGAGACATGACGGAGACATGACGAAGACATGATGAAGACATGACGGAGGCATGACGGAGACAAGACAGAGATACGACGGAGACACGACGGAGACACGACGGAGACATGGCGGAGGCATGACGGAGGCCTGTAGGAGACATGACGGAGACATGACGAAGACATGATGAAGACATGACGGAGACAAGACAGAGATACGACGGAGACACAACGGAGACATGACGGAGGCATGACGGAGAAATGACGAAGACATGATGAAGACATGATGAAGACATGACGGAGGCATGACGGAGACAAGACAGAGATACGACGGAGACACAACGGAGACACAACAGAGACATGACGGAGGCATGACGGAGGCCTGTAGGAGACATGACGGAGACATGACGAAGACATGACGAAGACATGACGGATACATGACGGAGGCATGGCGGAGACATGACGGAGACATGACGGAGGCATGATGGAGACATGACAGAGGCATGATGGAGACATGACAGAGGCATAATGGAGACATGACGGAGGAATGATGGAGACATGATGGAGGCATAATGGAGACATGATGGAGACATGATGGAGGCATAATGGAGACATGATGGAGGAATGATAGAGACATGATGGAGGCATAATGGAGACATGACGGAGGAATGATGGAGGCATAATGGAGACATGACGGAGGAAGGATGAAGACATGATGGAGGCATGATGGAGACATGACTGACACATGACGGAGACATGACGGAGACATGACGGAGGCATGATGGAGACAGAAGTGGAACGGAGGGAAACAACAATTCCTCGAAATACAAAAACTTCCTCTACGAGGACCCTACACATGTATATATATATATATATATATATATATATATATAAATAAAATAAATAAATATATATGCATATATATATATATATATATATATATATATATATATATATATATATATATATATATATATGTATCATTCATTATTTTGAAGCAACAAATTCAAAACTTTATGGAACGTTCCGGTGCTGTATTGATGAGACATTGTGGCAACTCACGGAGAAAAGCTTGAAGAGCGGGTAGTGGAACACCTTCCACTTCTTGTCCTTGTAGGCGATCATGGGGACGTTGACTTTGCTGAGATACTGAGAGAACAGCAGGATCAGACACACCGTGCTGTGAGGGAGACAAGAAGAAGACGGTGAGCCCCCTCACAGCCCCCCCCCCCTCACAGGTCGCCAACCCTCACAGCCCCCCCCATCACAGGAGCCCCCCCCACACAAAGGCCGGCCCCTGGTTCACAGCTGCTTGAACATGCTTCCATGCATCACGTGGAGCAAGAGGTCAGAGCAAGTGAAAACACAATACTACACACAGCAGGCATGCCTAAGTGATGCTGTGTGTGTCTGTGTGTGTGTGTGTGTGAGTGTGTGAGTGTGTGCGTGTGTGTGTGTGTGTGTGTGAGTGAGAGCGGCCAATCGCGTGCCGCACGCCATGCACGTGAGAGCGCGTCCGCTGTGCGTGACACGCCGCTGTGGCTCGACGGCGGTGTGTTCAACAGGAACGTCAGCAGCAGCCGCTGGACGGGGTTAGCAAAATATACTTATTTTGTTGGGGTATTTTGGGGGGTGTTCATTCCCGTCAATCAGACCCGAGAACGAGGAACACCGAGCCACCGTCAACACGCTGAATGAAAACACATGTATGTGTAGGAAGTTCAGGAAACCGTAACAACGGATCTTATGTGAACGAGCAGAAACTGTCGGGAGAGGCGGGTGGGGAGGGGGGGGCTCCACGTCCTGGGAGGTCCGCCAGCAGCGGGGCTTTCAAAATAAAAGCCCTGTGTATTCATCTTATTGCCGTATTTACGCCGACATATTATTAGACGCAAGCAGGGTCTGCGTATCTCTGCTTGGTCCCGACTCCTCGCCCCGCCCCCGCCGACGGAGCTTCGTCCATATAAACGGACGGCTCCTCTCGTCTCTTGTTGGGGTGCTCCGGCTCCTTCACACACATTTGTTTTAAATCAGTGCATTTTGAAACCTGCACCAGCATCATTTCAAACGTCCACTCTGGACTGCAGGTGCAGCACTCGTTAAAAGTACTGCTGAAGTCGCCCCCCACCCCCCGCTGGTTGTTCATTTTGGAAGCGCTTCATTTCATGGCAGCAACATCTTTCCAAGAGGATTGTGAACACTTCATAAACTACAGCCCCCTGAACTCTCAACATTTAGTTTAACGTTCTCATTATTTGTGAGTGTTGAAAGAATGTGAGGAAAGCGGCATCCCTTAAAGCGGCGTCCCTTAAAGTATCATCCCTTAAAGCGGCGTCCCTTAAAGCAGCGTCCCTTAAAGTATTGTCTCTTAAAGCAGCGTCCCTTAAAGCAGCGTCCCTTAAAGTATCATCCCTTAGAGTATCTTCCCTTAAAGCGGCATCCCTTAAAGCAGCATCCCTCAAAGTATCGTCCCTTAAAGCGTTATTCCTTAAAGCAGAGTCCCTTAAAGTATCGTCCCTTAAAGCGGCATCCCTTAAAGCGGCGTCCCTTAAAGCGACGTCCCTTAAAGCGGTGTCCACTCACAGAGCAGCGATTCCCCAGTGACCTCCGGACTTCTTGCCGGCTTCGATGAACAGCGACAGGCCGATCAGGTTGATGGTCGGCGCGATGGCCAGCGGGCCGATGTACTTCAGCACCAGCCCCACCAGCCCCGAGAAGCCCAGGACGATCTGGAGCAGAGAGGACACCAGGATGGCCCCCTGGATCTGAGGGCCACAAGGACACGCCATGTGAGCACGACAACCAAGCCCCCGCAGCCTTGTTGACCTGCATTAGCTCTAGAGTCTCTCGAGGGGGCGCACCTCACGCATCCGGGACATCCAGACCTCATCGGGGTTCCCGCTCGGCGGCGGGCCGGTGCTGTTCTGCAGCTGCGTGGACGCATCCGGGTCGGGGCACTGCCACTTGGGGAGAGCGAGGATGGCCAGAGTCGGGGTGATGAAACTGAATGTCCCCCCCTGAAGGATGGGCAACCTGTAGGAGGAGGGGGTAAATAGGGTCAGAGGTCACCGCACCACATTGTGTCTGATCTCTGCTGACGAGGTTGAGCCGGAAACAAAGCTGAACATAAAGAAGACTGGCGGAGGATGTTACGGAGCTCGATGAACCGTGAGACGCTCTTAGTTTACCCCATGGTACCCAACCGTGAGAGGCTCTTACCCTATGGTACCCAACCATGAGAGGCTCTTACCCTCTGGTATCCAACCGTGAGAGGCTCTTACCCTATGGTACCTTATCGTGAAAGGCTCTTACCCTGTAGTACCCAACCGTGAGAGGTTCTTACCCTCTGGTATCCAACCGTGAGAGGCTCTTACCATATGGTGCCTTACTGTGAGAGGCTCTTACCCTATGGTACGTTACCGTGAGAAGTTCTTACCCTGTAGTACCCAACCTTGAGAGGTTCTTACCCTATGGTACCTTACTGTGAGAGGCTCTTACCCTATGGTACCTTACTGTGAGAGGCTCTGACCCTATGGTACCTTACTGTGAGAGGCGCTTACCCTATGGTACTTTACCGTGAGAGGCTCTTACCCTGTAGTACCCAACCGTGAGAGGTTCTTACCCTATGGTACCTTACTGTGAGAGGCTCTTACCCTATGGTACCTTACCGTGAGAGGCTCTTACCCTATGGTACCTTACCGTGAGAGGCTCTTACCCTGTAGTACCCAACCGTGAGAGGTTCTTACCCTATGGTACCTTATTGTGAGAGGCTCTTACCCTATGGTACCTTACCGTGAGAGGCTCTTACCCTGTAGTACCCAACCGTGAGAGGTTCTTACCCTATGGTACCTTACTGTGAGAGGCTCTTACCCTATGGTACCTTACTGTGAGAGGCTCTTACCCTATGGTACCTTACCGTGAGAGGCTCTTACCCTGTAGTACCCAACCGTGAGAGGCTCTTACCCTATGGTACCTTACCGTGAGAGGCTCTTATCCTCTGGTACCTTACCGTAAGCTTACCTGGTACCGATGGCTGTCTGCAGCAGCGTGCATAATCCCGACACGAAGAAGATGGTGGAGATGAGCTGGCTCTTGGCGGCGTTGTTGTCCTTGATGCAGAGGGGCTCGGCCAGGATGAGGGGGACGGCGATGATGCCCCCGAAGGCCAGGATGTAGTGCTGCGGAGGCCGAGAGGGATCAGTGAAAGCTCCCGTGACACCGGCTCATCCCGGCTCTTTACTCGATGTATGAACTACCGCTGCCGATTCCTCAGACCCCAGACCAGCGTCTCATCTGCTGCGTTGCAAAATAAGTTATTATAAAACCAAACGTGGCAAGAAAGGAATAAGAAGTATTGTCTCTCTTTCTAATATAACATGTACCACGACGAGATGTTCCATGAAGTAGGGTTACACTCCTGTTGAAAGCACCACCGCTCCACCGCTCCTCCATCACACACTCTGGGTTTGACTCGTCGGGGCTGGATTGATGTTTTTAAGTATTATTGTTGGATGAATTCTTAAAGGAGAGGGTGTGCAACAAGCAAACCGACCACGTCAACGTGACCCTAGTTTGAATTCCTACAACCACACCACCCGCCTGTGTGTGTGTGTGTGTGTGTGTGTGGGGGGGGGGGGTCCGCTTTAAATTAACAAACCAGATGCAGCACCGTGTCCGTCAGCCAATCACACCGTTGCTGTTAAACCTTTAAATTAGTTTTTAAATTCCGATGCCCTCATGTGTCCTTTCAGCTCAAAACCAGATGTGACCCCCCAGACCCCCCCCCACACCCACACCCACCCCCCCAAACCCAGACCTCCCTACACCCAGACCCCAAACCCAGACCCCCCACACCCAGACCCCCACAGCCCCCAACCCAGGCCCCCCACACCCAGACCCCACACCCCCAAACCCAAACCCTCACACACACCCTGACCCCTCCTGTCATTCAGTCAAGTGCACCTTCATTCATCATCTGATAGCAGCGACTCCCTTCTTCTTCTTCTTCTTCTTCTTCTTCTTCTTCTTCTTCTTCTTCTTCTTCTTCTTCTTCTTCTTCTTCTTCTTCTTCTTCTTTCTTCTTCTTCTTCTTCTTCTTCTTCTTCTTCTTCTTCTTCTTCTTCTTCTTCTTCTTCTTCTCTCCTCCTTCTCCTCCTCCTTCTTCTCCTCATCCTCCTTCTTCTTCTTCTTCTTCTTCTTCTTCTTCTTCTTCTTCTTCTTCTTCTTGGGGTGGAAGGTAAGTTCTAACGTTTTCGTGAACTCTCGTAAAAATCTATAAAATTTGAATTTGAATAAAATAGAGTTGTTTGAAATAGAAGTTATATAAATGATTAATTAATCCACACACTATACAATATTTTTCTTTCATTATTTGCAGCCTGATGCGAAAGAATTTGGAAAAGGACCAAATGATTCAATTGAAGGCAGATGGCCGATAAGACTCGGAGCAGATTTATGGGGCTGTTTTCAAACCTGCAGCTCCCATAAATCCCAGGGAGATTGTCAGAATTCCTGCGCAAAAGGGTACGATTCATCTCAGTGAATGTGTTTCTGATCCCAGGAGACGCCTCTGCTCTCGATCGGGTCGTTGTTCAGCCGTAAACATGGCCGCTGGCCTGCATTTGGAGCCAATCTGAGGTTGCATGATGGAAGAGGTTCAGAGCGGTGGGGATGGGCAGGAGCTCCGTGGAGGAGTGCGCCGAACGGGAGGCCGTAGGTAGGGAGCGCTGACTGGGAGACGGTGGAGCCGGAGGTCAAAGGTCGGTCGGATGCTGCGAATAACTCAATAAGTCAAGGAGATGCATGAAGAACCGGCGTTGCGTCAGGTTGTAGGTGAAAAGCGTTGGAAGGCGAGACGAGCTGATAACCCGCCGACCCCACCGACCTGAGTGCTGCCGGACTGCAGATCCAAATCAATCAATTCAGGAGGGGAATCCTAAATCGGTTTTCTGGACATGCCCCTCTCAATACATCCAATAAGTCCAAGACGCTGTCAATAAGAAATGTGTCCTGATGTTTTTATCCACCAGTCCGAAACAGAAGGAAGAAAGTCATATCTTTGAATTTCTGCTTTTGTTTGGCACCGATTCCCAAAAGACTCCGTGGACTCATCACTCTCAATGCGTTCCTGGAAGCACTGACTTCTAGGAACGAAGAAGGAGGGGGCTGCCGGCGAGGAAGCGTCAGATTGGGAGGTAAATGTGTTCTTAATTTTTTTTGTGTTTAGGTCTTTCGGAGGTCAGCTGTTCGTTTCCTTCCAGCAGACCCCCGCTGACAGCAAGAGACGTCCCTGTGGAGCTCCACCCAACACATGCCGATACGAGGGCATCGGACCCCGTATCAGGAAGACAAGTCCTCCATGAGGCTCATCCTCCAGGGGGAAGAGAGCGAGGCTCATCCTCCAGGGGGAAGAGAGCGAGGCTCTGAATATAGAAACCCAACCATGACGCGTTGGAGTTGGAGAAGGTCTTTTTTTCTCTTCACTTCTTCCCGTGAATAAACAGCGACTGGATGACTGGAGTGTGAGGCTGAGGCTTCACCTCATGGCTTCTGAGTGGCGACCCGATAACACGGAGGCGCACAGCGAGGCGGCGCACTCTTTATTTCTGACAACAGTTCAGTCGAGTCGTCGGCGTGTCTCGTTCGGCGGCGGGCGACCTCGCCGACAGAAACGCCGCCCTAGATCTGGAGCTCTCCAGGTTATGGAACAACAAGTTGTTTGTCCTGAAGAAGCAGAAAACACGAGCGGAGACGCTCAGAACCACCGGGAGGGAAAGAGCTGAACGCATCCAATGAAGAACATGTTACCACAAGCTGCTCCGTCCATCTAACATCCATCCAACCAACAATCCATCTAACCATCCATCTAACATCCATCAAACCAACCATCCATCCATCCAACCAACCATCCATCTAACCATCCAACCATCTAACCATCCATCCATCTAACATCCATCTAACCATCTATCCATCTATCCATACAACCAGCCATCTATCTAACCATCCATCTAACTATCCATCTAACCATCCATCTATCCATCTATCCATCCAACCATCCATCTAACCATCCATCTAACCATCCATCCATTCTCCTCCATTCTCCTCATCCGCAGAGAGTAGATCCCCCCAAACCTGCCCCCCCCCCCCCTCCATGCTGCTCCTAGACCTCCTGTCCATGAAGACCACCAACAGGACCGGAGCTGAAGGGCACCTGGTGAGCCGACGCCCCGGGGACCGGGTCTGCCTTAATGAACACAGCTCATACTGCAGGTCCACAGAGACCGGATCGCCCGTATCAACGAGTCCAGACCGCCAGACCCCCAGACCCTCAGACCCCCACCATCCGGAGGGACCCGGTCCAAGGCCTTCTCCAAGTCCACAAAGCCCATGCAGACTGGTTGGGCTCCCAGGACCCCTCCAGTAGTCTTGGGCTAAAGATCCGGCCCACAGTCCACCTCCGGGACGGGATCCGCTTCCCCAGTCAAGGCCACTTCTATCGGCGTGGATCAAACGCTGTCTACCTGGAAGCCGAGCAGGATGCAGAGGTACCACGGCGGCCGGTCGTTGAGGGCGTAAACCAGATCGGCGCTCTTGTCCGCAGTGTCCTCGAGGGCCTCCGCCAGCGGCTCGTCGGAGTCGACGGTCAGCTCCGGAGGTCCGTCGCCGTCTTTGTCCTTCGGGAGAGAGAAGAAGAAGCGAAGCAACGGTGAAGGAAACATTCGGCAACGTTCAAAGCCACGTCAAAAAGAAAAGACACCGTTGTCTCTGGCCCCCGTCTCGTTGATCGCCCGGCTGCCGAGCCGGAGACGCTCACGCCGCCGCCAGCCTCATGCCTTTGGTTTAGCTTTTCAAATGTCGTCATCACGCAAAAGGTTTTGGGCTAACGCAACTCTCCAAACCAAGTGTGTGTGTGTGGGTGTGTGTGCGTGCGTGTGAGTGTGTGTGCGTGTGTGTGTGAGAGTGTGTGTGCGTGTGTGCGTGAGTGTTTGTGCGTGAGGGTGTGTGAGTGTGTGCGTGTGTGCGTGAGTGTTTGTGCGTGAGGGTTTGTGCGTGTGTGTGTGTGTGCGTGTGTGTATGTGTGTGAGTGTGTGCGTGCGTGCGTGTGTGTGCGTGTGTGTGTGTGTGTGTGTGTGAGTGTGTGTGAGTGTGTGTGTGTGTGCGTGTGTGTATGTGTGTGAGTGTGTGCGTGCGTGCGTGTGTGTGAGTGTGTGTGAGTGTGTGTGTGTGTGCCTTCCACGCGTGTGTCCGTTAAAGGCTCGATCTGTTGGTAAAGCTCAAGGAGCAGCCCTGGTTGTCAACTTCTTCCCCAAAAGCAACGTTAGCTAAACGTTAGCTAGACCTTTAGGCAGCAGCTGCGCAGCGTGGGGAGTCCTCCCTCCTGTAAGGGGTGAGTGTGTTGCGTTCAGGTTCAGCCGACAGGGACACTTTACTGCCGCCTTGAACTCTGCGCCCCTATTCATGACGCCAACAGCGCCGCAGCTTCTGCTCGCATCCGAGTGACACGTGTGTGTAGCGATGAGTTATTTTCCGTCACGTGTCGACTGGATAACAATTTACGCGGCGTGTAATTCCTTCACCGTTTACGCCGTCAAAAGGGGAACGCCGTTAATCTGAGCTGGATTCGCTGCAGCGTATACAACACCGAAGACGATCCTTTAACGGCTTGAAAGAATCGTGTTCCGAGAAGACGCGCCACGTAAATCATTCTCAAGGTGAGAAAGGGAAAACATGTAGAGCAAACGGCCTTCAGGTCCTCCACCCCCTTCCACAGCGTCGTGGGCGTGAGGTGGTCGGCATGTCGGGGAATACGTTTCAGATTGTCATGATTGGGGGCGTGGCCTCTGCTGGAGGCGACAGAAACAGAACCGTCCACGAAGCGGGAACAAAGGATAGCCCAGACGCCGTTAAAGTTGCGACGTCCTGAACGACAGCTTCTGGAAGAAAACAACTTCTGCCACTTTAAAAGTCAAGCCTTGCGTAAAAGCCAGACGTCCCAGGTTTCCAACCAGTCCCTAAACTCAGCTTGTTATAAGAGGAGATCAAAAGGCATTAAATTAGTCTCTAAACTTCACGTCTCAAATGTAACCATGTCCACATGTGGCTCGTGTGAGAACTTATAAATCTCTCCGCCAGGTGCGTCTCCAACGACTAACCTCAGGACCGTGAAGCCCCCGTCTAGACGGCGGTGCATTAGGCGCCGACCGGTTCTCGCTCTACCGTGCAGCTGCACGCCGACCGGCTTCATGACGGCCGCTCAACGTGTCTGCCTGCCTTCTAGATGAGTCCAACTATAAGAGGTCATTCAAAGGTCAAACAACCTCTTGGTGGACTGGGCAAGGCTGGATATGAAAGTATTGTGGCCCCACGCGGTTCCCCTGCTATCGCTGTGCAAAAGTCTATGCTCCATGTGTTAAAACATGCATTCTCTCTCCTGACCAGCAGGGGGCGACTCCTCTGGTTGTATAGAAGTCTATGCTCCATGTGTTAAAGCTGCATTCTCTCTCCTGACCACCAGGAGGCGACTCCGCTGGTTGTATAGAAGTCTATTCTCCATGTGTTAATGCTGCATTCTCTCTCCTGCCACCAGGGGGCGACTCCTCTGGTTGTATAGAAGTCTATTCTCCATGTGTTGACGCTGCATCCTCTCTCCTGCCACCAGGGGGCGACTCCTCTGGTTGTATAGAAGTATATGCTTCATGTGTTAAAGCTGCATTATCTCTCCTGCAACCAGGACGAGCCCAGGACGAGGTGTGAAGTGCCAGCCTGCCTCTGCTTCGGTTGTCATGGATCTTCACGTTTGGCCGTACGTTACGATGTCGCACGGTGCCATGAATGTCCCAGTAGTTCTTTTTAGGACCGTATATCTTCTCTTCTATATTCACGCACACGGGACATTTCCGCTGTCCCATGTGACCTGTGTCCCCCCTGACACAGTCAACATGGGACGGATCGGTCCAAAGGTCCTGACTGTCCCCCTGGAGCGCCCACGGTTTTAAAAATAATTTTATATATTATTTTATTTTTATTTTTATAATGCTTATTTTTTATAATGCTTATTTATATTATTTCTATTACTTGTTCTATTTTATTATTCGTTTTTTATTCACTGTGAGCAATGCTATTGGAATACTGTAATTTCCCCACTGAGGGACTAATAAAGGATCTTCTTATCTTATCTTATCTTAAAAGGTGACGGCCGGACAAACGAGGTGCTACCAATCAGGGACACACTAGGAAAGACGGCCGCTTAGAAGCAGAGCAGATGAAGAGCGCTTGAAGACAGGAAGCTCCCAACTCACAACTAGAACCTGGACGAGGCAAAGCGACCGTGGAGCTTTAGAAACCCGCCTGCTGCTTCTTTTTCTATGTTGTGTTGTTTGAGTTGAAGAGGATTTATTTTTCTTCCGTCTCTCTCTTCCTCGCCTGTCATGGTGCGTCATCGTTGAGCTCCCAAAGGTCAAACGCAATGAAGGTCAAGCTTTGGAAGCTCCTCTACCAATTTGGGTGTCACTACTCTCCCCTCGGGGGAGAAATGACACCCCTCTCAATGTCTGGGGGGGCGTGAGCCTGAATAACATTTTTACACTACTTTTAGGGTCAAAGGTGACGTCCGTCTCACCACCAGAACCCAGCGCTGCAACTTCAACCTGTCACCACCAGAGGAATGTGTACAGTGTTTATGTTCATCCGTATGACACATGTATGTAGGGTTGGGTACCGGAAACCGGTGCTAATGTAGCATCACTTCCATCACTTTGTTTCAGTGGACCTCTCGCTATCAAGCAAAACTTTATATGTCACGTGTCATCTTCAGGACCTCTGATTGGTTGTTCTTTTTGCCCATCAACACAGTGACAGGGATGAGGTCTGCACATGACATACATATCACATCATATAATGGAGAACATGTATTGTGTATGTTAACAGTCTGATATCTGTTGTTTGTCAGTGCTCCATAATAACGGCTTCTACAGGGAATATGGCCAAAGAGTATTTGAATGTCCTCATTGTGCGTTTTTTTTTTTAAGTATCGGTTCAGGCACCGGTATCGGAAAAAAAAAAAAAACGATACCCATCCCTACATGTATGACACATATGACACATGTATGACACATGTGACATATATATGACACATGTATGACATATATATGACACATCTATGACACATATGACACATATGACATATGTATGACACATATATGACCCACATATGACACATGTATGACACACATATGACACACAAATCATTTCTTGTATACATATCATATTTTGTATACATATCATATTTTGTATACATATATCTTGTATACATATGTATTATTGTCTGTAGTACCGTATCGCCCGACCAGAGAGCTGCGCTCACTAAATGCGGGGCTACTTGTAGTTCCTAGAGTCTTAAAATGTAAAATGGGAGCCAGAGCCTTTAGTTATCAAGCTCCTCTTTTATGGAACCAGCTTCCAATTTCAGTCCGGGAGGCAGACACAGTCACCACATTCAAGAGTAGACTGAAGACTTTCCTCTTTGACAGAGCTTATAGTCAGGGCTGAATCAGGTTCACCTGGTCCAGCCCCTGGATATGCTGGTATAGGCTTATAGCTGCTGGGGATGTTTAGGATGCACTGAGCACCTATCTCCTCTTTTCTTTCTCCTATGGATGAATTTTCATCTCTCCATCACACATGATTAACTCTGCTTCTCCCCGGAGTCCTTTTGACTTCACGTCTCATGGGGTCATCGGACCTTATGAGACGGCATAGATCCCATCTGCTGATGGAGCATCGATGTCTGGGTCGTGAGTTCCTGCCACCAGCTGCGCCGCTGCCCTGTTGAGACTCCGCCCACTCCTCCTCTCTGCCTCCATCTGCCTGATGGATGGTGGAGGTCTCCAAACTCTCCATCGTGGAATATGCCTAATATGAACTATTGATAAACTCTGTCAAACTCATTGAATGTATTTAAATTCTAAATCTGTCCTTCTGTACGCATTACATGTATTGCATCTGTCCATCCTGGAGAGGGATCCTCCTCTGTTCTCTCCTGAAGGTTTCTTCCTTTTTTCCTCCCTGAAGGGTTATTTGGGAGTTGTTCCTGATCCGATGTGAGGTTTAGAGACAGGGATGTCTATGTGTACAGATTGTAAAGCACTCCGAGACAAATTTGTAATTTGTGAAACTGGGCTATACAAATAAACTGAATTGAATTGAATATCATATCTTGTATACACGTCATATCTTGTAGACACATCATGTGCACCAGGACGTGTTCTGAAGAAACGGATCCTCGTGACCGTGTCAGAGTATCACTCGTGTTGTTCTCTCGTTGGCATCCATACGTGTTGCAGTAGCGCCCCCTGGTGGACAGCTCCGTGTGTCCCCTTGTCCCGTGAGTTGGCCGTGAGACACATCGGCCTTTTCTCAATATACAAACTTGTGCGTCCTTTCCTCTACTTGTGTCCTCGTGGATTCGTGAAACGTCATCAGTCTCAGCCCGGGTACACGTTCCAATTCAAAGTTCGCTTCTCTCAAAGCACGGTCAAAATGCCCGGATGTGACTTGATCCTCCCACTTTCCGGATGATGCATCACAGGAGACTTGTGCACACTCTGGCCAGCATATATCCCACAATGCATTTCACCAGCAACCGGAAACAATAGCGTTGGAGAAAATAAACAACTGACAGATGACTTTTTATAAATACTACTACTGTTGTTGAGTCACGGAATGTCATTTTAGGTTGTTTTGTTTATTCAACTATAAAAAAATAATTTACACTGAATAATTAGAATAAACTCAGGAGCAAGAACAGCTGATGTGGTGACATCATCAAATAAGGTGCCGTTCCAATCGCAGAAAGACCATCCTCCCGTTGTCCCGTCCTCCCGTCCTCCGGAGTCTGGACTCCCGACTAGACCAGACTCCAAAAGAACACAAGTCTGCAGTCGTGTACTTTGAATTGAGAAACGGCTATCGAGGAGGGAGCTCTGCTAAAGCTGACGCACCGTGATGGTCCACCAAGACATAGATCACAGGAGCAGACGTACACACAGACGTAGAGATCAGAGAGAGTTGAGGGGAGAATGATCGTGGAGAATGATCGTGGAGAATGATCGTGGGTGACTATGGGTCAGTGGGTAGCAGGTCCGTCTTTCAATCATGGGGTTGGAGGTACAATCCCCACCCTAGTCGATGTGTCCTTGAGCAAGATACTTAACCCTGAATTGTTCCCTGTAGCTGCGTCTACAGTGCACGAATGTAACAGGATTGTAAGACGCTTTGGACAAAAGCGTTAGCTAAATGACATGTAATGTAATCGTCAGTGGAGTTAACTGTGCCCCCGGTCACGCTTCGCTTCAACAGTTTGTACATCTATATATATATATATCGTGCCAGATTACAGCAGAAGTAATGTCAGGTCCCTTTCTTAAAGACGTCTTCGTTCTTTTATTAAACTAAACGTCTGTTATTGATCATCTCCACAGCAGCATGTCATTCTGTCTCTACGCATCGCGTAGCGGAGCAAATAAAAAGTCACCTGCGAGCGTGGACTGGACTATGTGACGTTGGTAATCACTGCCAGAAAGCAACCGGGCGGTTGCCCACAGACCCCCGATGGCAGTAGCGGAGGCGCAAATCAACATATTAAAAGTCATTGTAGCGGCACCATTGGTCCTCACAAGAACTCAAATAAATGCCCCGTCGGATATTAATCCAGGGATCCAGGGCGCAGCGTCATGTGCTCCGCGTGTCGCTCCACGTCACAGCTGTGACGATGTGATTGGACAAAGTGAGCATGAGAAAACCAATCGGTTTGCTCACTGGTCCACGGTTGATGTTCCAGAGCTGCTCTGCACCATGACGTCCACACCAGGACCTCGGTGACACCGTGACACCGCGGAGGCAGGGAGCGTCTCCGAGCCTCTCCGAGCGTCTCGGCGGCAGCGTCCTCCAACTGGGGCCCTCGGCGCCATGCGGCCGCAGGGAGACGGCCCCCTGCTGTGGTCCAATGAGCCGCTCAGCCTCTCTGAAGCCCTCTTCGTAACTGATTTACAGAATCCACCTGAGCCGTCGGTGTGGGGGGGGGGGGGGGGGGGGACACCTGACACCAGTAATCGGCTCTCGTACAACAGAGCTTCTGTTGTACGACCGGCAGAGGAATGTCCAGGAAACACTCGTCGCCCTCCGAGCCCACGGGGAGTCAGGGACGCGGAGCGGACGGCGGGACCGGGCAAGGGGATGAAGCCGTGAGTCCGTCTCCCAGGCCGCCGCCTCCTCCTCACCTGCTGCCCCCAGGAGCCTCCAGAAGGGCCGTGGCTTCAGATGAAAACACGTACGGAGATTTAAGGAAGGAGCGCAGAGTGAAGGACTCCTCCGAGGGCCGTGGGAGTCCTCTTCCCCGCGCTCGTCTTCGTGTTCCTGTCAGCCGGCACAAAACCATCGTCATCACGGTCACGCCGTGTTCTCGCTGTTTGTTTGGGATTCACTTTATTTGTTACTTGAACTTGTGGGGGGAAGGGGGGGGGGGGGGGGGGGCTAGGGAAACATAAGGGCCCCAGCCCTCAGCTGTGTACACTCGTCCCCCCCCCCCCAACCCCCCACCTCCTGCTGCTTCACCGTCCTTTAGTCCACTTTTATGTTTTTTACGCTTTTTAAAATCAAAATAACTTTTGTTCTGGCCGCTCCGCTGCTCCACCTCAGCGGCCGTGCGGTGGACGGCGTGGCGCCTGGTGACCGACACTCACGGAGACAGGACAGATAAATGAAAAGCATTCTGCAGGAAAACAACACGTCGGTCATCGTTTTGTTCTCCGACGGAAACGGAGAGCTCTGAAACACTCATCATCACAACACCTGCTCTCCTCCGTTAGGTGGAGCTGACGGAGGAGAGGGAGACGGAGGAGAGGGAGACGGAGGAGAGGGAGACGGAGGAGAGGGAGACGGAGGAGAGGGAGACGGCCGGCTCGCTTACCCCAAACCCAGGATTCACGGTGCCCTGCTCCTTCAGGCCCAGCTCCACTCGGTCCTCCGTGGTGAGACGCATAACGACTCCAAGAATGTGAGCGACTGCAGTGTGGAGATCCGGAGAAGAGGCTCAGCGACGGTGTGACCTCCTCTGGGCGGCTCCTCGGTGACAGTGTGACCTCCTCTGGGCGGCTCCTCGGTGACAGTGTGACCTCCTCTGGGTGGCTCCTCGGTGTGACCTCCTCTGCTCCTCGGTGACTTGTGGCCCGCCGCTCGGCGTTGGTCATGTGCTGCGTGACGAGCGCCCTGTGCGTCCCGTGAACCGTTAATCCGTCACCCTCATAAATCAGGACTCAGCAGGCGATCGCGTGAACACTTTTCTCTCCGCCTCCACTTCCAGGTCTTTAGATTGGATTTCATTGTTGACCGGCTACAGCTCCAATATTTTCTGTTGTGTCTTCACGTTTTTCTTCGCTCTCAGCTCTTTGTTTGTTTGTTTGTTTAGATTCAACGCAGAGGAACATTCTGTGTTCCAGGGAGTGATCCTCGTTCTTCTTCTTCTTCTTCTTCTTCTTCTTCTTCTTCTTCTTCTTCTTCTTCTTCTTCTTCTTCTTCTTCTTCTTCTTCTTCTTCTTCTTCTTCTTCTTCTTCTTCTTCTTCTTCTTCAACATTCACCGTGTTGGTGCGTCACACACGTTCTTACACTGGACTGAGGAAAGATGTGATATTTTAGAGGTCTCACATTCAAGTTTAAATAAAAAGAGTCTCTCTCGTGCCCCCTAGGATGTATTTGTGTTCATTCTGCACCCAATGACCGGTAGCCTTGAGATTTGCCCTACATGTTCGCTTGGACCCGCTCAACAACAAATATCATCATGACCATAAGCTCTGCCCACTTAGATTTCCCACCATTTTGAATTTCATAAAAGAACAAAAAAAATGTCATCTCCTCGTAAACGTCCGATACACGCGAACGTGTATGTGATTACGTGGTTCACTAAAAATGGGGTTAATTCCTTCATGCCGTAGTCTCAGAGTTACATTCATGCACCACTCATTCGCAAAAAACAGAATGTTTTCCCCCAGACTGCAATGCTGCCCTGATGACTTATTACAGAGAGAGAAACACTGTCAATGACTTTGGATTAAAGGGATTATTACAAGTGAATAACTTCTGAGCCATGTGTGTTTCCTGATTGTTTGTTCCCCTCACCTGTTATTAGCCACGCCCCCTTCTCCGCATGTGTGTTTCCTGATTGTTTATTACCCTCACCTGTTCTTAGCCATGCCCCCTTCTCCCCAAAATATGTTTTTAAATCCTAATTAAAACGATGCATAGTTAACTTCTTAGTGAGCCAGGTGACTGATTTTCCCAGCTGCTCCTGAACGCATCATCTCACTGGTAAGCTCCCGTCGCAGCTGCAGCATGTCTTCTCTTTCTCTCCCTCTCTTTCCCTCTTGCTCAGTGCTCATGTATAGTTTCTTCCTGCCTCCCTTAATGATAACGATACATGCAACAAGTGTAGTTTATTTGCTAGGTTGGAGGCAGGTCTAAGTGGGTTAGATGCACGGCTCCGCGCCATCGAAACTCAGCCAGCTATGCTAGTTAGCCCGCCCTCTCCCGTAGCCGGCGCGGAGCCACAGGTAGCTACTAGCTGTCCTCCAGCGGTGCCTGACCAGCCGGACGGATGGGTAACTGTTCGCAGAAGTAGTAAGTCTATACAGAAGCCTGCTGTGCACCAACCACTTCACGGTTTGAACCAGTTTTCCCTGCTCAGCGACACACCCGCTGAGGAGAACACCCTGGTTATCGGGAGCTCTATAGTCAGGAACGTGAAGATAGCGAAGCCGCGGACCAGGGTAGTGTGCCTCCCGGGGGCCAGAGCGGGCGACGTGGAGTCTTGTTTGAAGCTGCTGGCTAAGGATGAGCGTAGGTACAGTCAGATTGTAATACACGCCGGTGGTAACGACGCCCGAGCCCGTAGGTCGGAAGTCAGTAAAATGAATGTGGAATCGGTGTGTGCTTATGCCAAGACGTTGTCGACACCGTCATTTTCTCTGGCCCTCTCCCAAATTTGCAAACTGACGAATTGTATAGCCGAATGTCGTCTATCAACCACTGGCTGTCGAAGTGGTGCCCATCGAATAAGGTGGGCTACGTAGACAACTGGATGACTTTCTGGGGAAAACCTGATCTGATGAGGAGGGACGGCGTCCATCCCACGTTGGAAGGAGCGCGTCTCATTTCTGCGAATATGACCACGTTGATCACCGGACCTAATCCACAGATCAGGAACCGGGAGCAGAGTTGTAGTTTAACACCCTTCTCTGCTCTTCCTGTCGAGCAGTTACCACCCACAACTCTAGAAAAGTTAACACCATTATTTCAGCAGTGCAACAAAACAGGACTATTAAATGTGGTCTCCTAAATATTAGATCTCTGTCATCTAAAGCTGTGTTACTAAATGATTTAATATCAGATAATCACATTGATTTATGTTGTCTAACTGAAACCTGGCTGCGCCATGAAGAATATGTCTGCCTAAATGAGTCGACTCCTCCAAGTCATATTAATACTCAGATTCCTCGAGGCACCGGTCGAGGAGGTGGAGTAGCAGCCACCTTTGACTCGAGCCTTTTAATAAATCCTAAACCTAAATTAAACTACGACTCATTTGAAAGCCTTGTTCTTAGTCTTTCACATCCAACCTGGAAAACACTACAGCCAATTCTGTTTGTGACTCTGTACCGGCCACCAGGTCCATATTCAGAGTTTATATCAGAACTTTCAGAATTTACATCAAGTTTGGTTCTTAAAACTGATAAAGTTATTATTGTAGGAGATTTTAATATTCATGTGGATGTTGATAATGATTGCCTAGGTGCTGCATTCATCTCATTGTTGGACTCTCTTCTGTCAGAGAGTACAGAAACCCACTCACAGCTTTGGCCACACGCTTGATCTTGTTCTTACATGTGGCGTTGACATTGAGCATTTGAAGGTCTTCCCACAGAATCCTCTTCTGTCAGACCACAACCTTATAACTTTTGAGTTTATACTACCGGAGTGTTCACCGTTAGTCAAGAGTTTCTACACCAGATGTCTAACTGACAGTGCTGTAGCTAAATTTAAAGAAGCGATTCCTTCTGCATTTGATTCAATACCATGTCTCAATATAACAGAGGACTCCTGATCTAACTATAGTCTGTCCCAGATTGATCATCTTGTTGATAGTGCCACAGGCTCACTGAGAATAACACTGGACTCGATAGCGGATGGTGGAGGTCTCCAAACTCTCCATCGTGGAATATGCCTAATATGAACTATTGATAAACTCTGTCAAACTCATTGAATGTATTTTAACTCTAAATATGTCCTTCTGTACACATTACATCTATTGCATCTGTCCATCCTGGAGAGGGATCCTCCTCTGTTCTCTCCTGAAGGTTTCTTCCCTTTTTTTCCCCCTGAAGGGTTATTTGGGAGTTGTTCCTGATCCGATGTGAGGTTTAGAGACAGGGATGTCTATGTGTACAGATTGTAAAGCACTCCGAGACAAATTTGTAATTTGTGAAACTGGGCTATACAAATAAACTGAATTGAATTGAAATTATGGCTTGAAGTGGTTTTAAATGAGTTTAAAGGGGTTCAAATTATTTTAAAAGGTTTTAAATGGCTTTAAGTGTTTTATCACTGGCTCCCTCATGATACTTCAATGCTGCTGAGAGCTGATCTTCAATTCCCTTTATTGTATTGCTAAAGTGCCTTAGAGGGCTTTACAACCTGTAGACACCTCGTCCCAAAGGATGTGAAATACAGTTAAAGCGACGCTATGTAACTTTTCCCCTGTAGCGCCCCCTTCAGGTATTTAACGTTTACTTCAGTGTCGTGAAATCCTGGCTCTCGAGCCATATATGGCTCTTCCGGTTGTGAGCTCACAGCTGATCGATGCGAGCTGCCGGCAGTGGGCCTGGCAGCCGCAGCGAGCCGTTAAGCCGAGGCATGTTATTCTGTCTGTACGCGTCGCGTAGCGGAGCAAATAAAAAGTCACCTGTGAGCGTGGACTGGCACTATATGACGTTGGGTAATCACTGCCAGACAGCAAGTTGAAGTATTTCCTGTTCCTCAACCGGAAGTACCGGGCGGCTCCCAACATCTTACATTCAGAAGTTTTCTGGCTATAGACCCCCGATGGCAGTGGCGGAGGAGCAAATCAACATATTCAAAATCATTGTAGCGGCACAATTTTTTTCAAGCTTTTATTTTAAGGTGGAAAAGTTACATAGTGGGGCTTTAACAGTTAATAGAGCTAATCCTCAGAATGTTAAATACACCCTGACAAAAAGCCTGACATCCACGACTCCTGAGGAACCAGACAAGCCACACACTCACTCACTCTCACACACACACACACACACACACACACACACACACACACACACACACACACACACACACACACACACAGTTAAACATCAGCGTGCCAATGGGATCTCGTTTTCCTGCTGAAAGGAATTATAAATCAATCCCCTCCCTGTCTCGCCGTGTTGAGGCTCACCGTGAGAGCGAGGCCTTGAGACTCGCTGGAAGAACGTCCTCAGATGAACCAGCTGGCCTCCATCGTCTGTTACTCAACATGGTGGAGCTGCAGTACACCTTCTGAGCCACATGGAGTAGCTGCAGTACACCTTCTGAGTCACATGGAGTAGCTGCAGTACACCTTCTGAGCCACATGGAGTAGCTGCAGTACACCTTCTGAGCCACACAGGGTCCTGCTGCTCGCGGTAGCCGACTTTTACCAACGGATCTAAAACGTCTGCTGGTCTGTCTGAGATGAGAG